>PVKU01000280.1:153671-579504 GCA_004027475.1 Anoura caudifer | reverse complement strand
TCCCTCCCTCGCTCCCTCCCTCTCTTGCAGTAAGAAATGGAGAATGGCTTCCTTCAGGTTGTGAGCTGATGCAAAATCACACAATATCCATCCACCACCCCTTCATCTGAGGAAGCAAGTGCTGCCCATTTCCTGAAGAATGAAGTCCAAAGTGTTGTGCTGTGTTTCAAGACCCTGCCCAGTCAGATCTGCTCAGATGGCCACTGTATCTTCATTGTCCCCCGCATGCCTATGAACTATTAATTGTTTCTTGTTTAGGCTCTGCATTTTCTCCTTTATTTTTGTTCATTTTTTCATTCAACGAATACTTATTAAGCACTACTATGTACCCAGATAATAGGGCTAAATTAATGAACAAAGCAAATTCCCTGACTTCATAGAGTTTACATTTTGGTGAGACAGGTAATAAATATCATTTGATCATCTTTATTTTTGTGTATGTCCAAAAATGTAAAGTTCATGGTAAATTGTACCATTTGAAAAGCCATCACCACTTATGAACATGGTGTAACCAATTTTTTAGACATTTCTCTGTACATACATTGTGCTCCCCCCAACACACATGGGCAAGTCAACACACACACACACACTTTTACATCAGTAAGATAAACTATATGCTTGCTTGCTTTAAACTTAAGAAATTATTAAGGAAATCTTTCCCTGTTACAGAATGCTAACAGATGTCATCTTTCTTAATATTTGCACGGTATTCTGTTAAATGTATTGACTATAACTTACTTAATTAACCCTCTTAATGGCCTTGGTGCTATTTTCTTTCCTTGTCTAGTTCTCCAACCTGAAATGGCCTTTATTTACCAATAGATACTCATTTGCATGACTGGAACCCTCCGCTGCTTCAGCCACCTGCACAAGTATCAGAAAAGCCTTCCCTGCGCAGCCTGCGCAAAGTGGCACCTCTCCCCCTTAACCTGTTTTATTTCCCTTCAAAGCACAGCCCTGAAGGAAATGAGAGTTCAGGTCATAGTTTTCTCTATTAATGAATGAAAGGCTACTTCAGAGTGGAAAATACAGAGGAAAACATGAAAGACCACAGAGCTGGTTGTGGGAGATGTGAGACAAGTTAGCAGAGTTCTGATTCTGAGTCCAGGGTTTCTTCTGCTATAACACATCCATCCTCCTTATTAAAAGGAGACAATTTATCTCCTTCAATTAATCCTTTGCTGTCTTTCTAGTAAGATGTAGACAGTGCTCATCAAATTGTAATGTGCATATGAATCACTCGGGATCTTGTGAAAGTGCAGACTCTTATTCAGTGGGTCTGGGGTGACCTGAGAGAGTCTGCATTTCTAACAAGACTCCAGGTGTTGCCAAGGCTGTCGGGCCATGGGTCGCTTTTGGAGTAGCAAGAATGTAGAAGTTCCCCGATGGTGAAAGTGTTAAAAAGATACCCCAAACGTCAACAGCATTGCCTACCCTGGGCCAATGACTTGTTCTACCATCAAAATTCTACCAGTAAAAATTTCCTTCAGTTTCCATCCTCTTCCCATCCTCAGAGCCAAGGCCAGTCTGCCTTCCACATACATGGCACCAAGCTCCCCTCCCCTCCCTCCCTCCCTCCCTCCCTCCTTCCCTCCCTCCCTTCCTTCCTTCCTTCCCTGTTGCTTCTTGGACTGCTTCACCTATTTTACATCCAAGCCTGCTCTCTCCCTATTTAAATGATTCTCTGGGCTTCTCTCCTGGATCAGCGTGTCGCCCCTCCACGTCCTCCCCAGAAGTGCTTGTTGACAACAGTATCTTCACCTCCAGCCGCAGGTCGCAACACTGGGTTCACATTAGAATGACCCAGGACACATCTTAACAACATTTCATATTATCAAATTCTGTATTTTTTATTTGAAAATCTAATGGCCCACAAATAAATTTATATTGAATTGATTACTAATGAGGGTAAGTATGTATACATACACATATTGTAGTTTTAAGATTATTATCCTAGGAATTACCTATTTATATATTTGGCTATGTTTTCATTAGGCTGATTATTTTTCTTATTGATATATGAGGTTTATGATAAATTTATGAGATTTATGATGTATGCCAAGCCTTTATTTTATTTGTGAAGATAACTCATATTTGTTTCTCTCTCTCCTGCATATGCCACTTTTTCCAGTTATAATTATTAAAAATATTTGGAGGCATATATTTTCAACTTTAATATTATGGCTTCTGGTGTCTTCATTTGATTAGGTAAACATTTACTATCTCAATATAATTCTCCCATAGTCTTTAGGTTTTTCTAGAAACTTCACGCTCATAAAAATATATGTACATATACTTTATTTAACTTTATATCTTTAAACTATCTGGAATTATCTTTGCATAAATGAGAGACTGCCATTAAATAAATAAAAGATTCTGTGAACTTTTGTCTAAACTGATATTGTTTTCCTAGGTTTTTCTTTCCCCACTGATATTAAATTAAAGTCCACCTACATCTACATCATACTAAGTTTTGATACATACATTAGAATGTTTCTAGAATCTCTATCTTAATACACAGCTTTGAGTATTTCCTTACGAATTGTTGTCATTTTCATTACCCTAGCTTTACATTACAGCTGCATCTGTCGCGAGAATTCTAGTAGCAAACGTCATCTTTCAGCATTTCTTCTCGTTAGTTCTTGACTATTATGATATGTTTCCTTTTCAAAGCAAATATTAGAATTAATATTCCACAAAATATTTTGTTGATATGCGTTTTTGTTTCTATGGATTTATAAAATAGCCTGGAATGTATTAATGTCACCAAAATGCTGGCTCTTATCCACAACCACGTTATGACTCTCCATTTATTCTGATTATATTTATTTATTTATTTATTTATCTTTAGAAAGAGGGGAAGGGAGAGGGGAAGGGAGAGAGAAAGGGAGAGAAACATCAATATGTGGTTGCCTCTCATATGCCCCCAACCAGGGACCAGTCCCACAACCCAGGCATGTGCCCTGACTAGGAATCAAACCAGTGACCCTTTGGTTTGCAGGCCAACACTCAATCCACTGAGCCACACTAGCCAGGGCTAGTCTGATTATCTTTTATGTTCTTCAATAAATTTTTATAGGTTTCCAAAAAAAAAGAATAACCTGGAAGACTGTAATAAGCATTGATGCCAGGGTCACATACAAACCAATGAAATAAAAGTTTCTATGGGGAGACTCCAAGGATAAATACTTTACACATTCCCCTCTGATTCCAATGTGCAGCCAGGATTGAGAACCGCTAAGTTCTAGATAGATTGCAAACATCACCAGTAGCTGAGGGCTCTCACCTGAGCTCCCTACATGAACTTTTTTAAAAATAGCACTATTGAGGGATGATGAATATACAAGAAACTGCATACACTTCAAGTTCAATAAGTATTGACATGAGTGTATGTCCATGAAACCTTCGGCACGATGACCGTAAGTGCCGTTCCCGTTTCAACACGACCCTCTGCTATTGCCTTCCTCCTTTTCTCCCACACCTGGCCTAGGTGACCACTGAGCTACTTTTTGTCTCTATTGAATTCTTTGAATTTTCCAGAACATTCCATAAAAAGAATTTAGTTTTTTGAAGATTTTCTTTATTTTTAAATAGGAGGAAGGAAGGGAACAAAGAGGGAGAGAAACATCAATGTGTGAAAGAAACATTGACCGGTTACTCCCTGCGCGCTCCAACCAAGGACCTGGCCTGCAACTCAGGCATGTGCCCTCACCAGGAATCGAACCAGTGACCTTTCAGTTTCACCATGCCAATGCTCAGTCCACTGAGTCACACCAGCCAGGGCTATAAATAGAATTTATAGAAATTTAAATCTTCTAGGGATGGAATCGTACAATAGCTACTTTTTTGTTCTGCCTCCCTTCAGTCAGCATAATTATTCTGAGCTTCATCTGTTTTGTTGTGAATATCTATAGTTCATTTCTTTTTATTGGTGTGTAGTGTTCCCTTGGAGGTAGGTAGTTTGATTTACTTATCCATTCATCTGTTTATGGACGTTTCCGTTATTTGCAGTTTGGGGTTATTCCAAACAAAGTTGCTCTGAGAATTCACGTACAGGCCCTTATATGGACATGCACTTTCATTTTTCATGAGTAAACACCCAGGAGTGAAATGACTGGGTTGTATGGTAGTGGTAGGTGTATGTTTATCTTTTTAAGCAATTGCTAAGCTGTTTTCTAAAATAGTTGCAATATTTTACATTCCCTCAAGCAATGTACGAGAGTCCTTGCCTACTTGGACTTTGTCAGTCTTAGGAGTGGAGTGTGTGACCAAGAGAGGCATCAAGGAGAAAACTGGGGCTCAGATCAAACACCTGCCAGCGGCAGAGCTTGTGAACACAGATCTGTGCAAATGCACAGCCAATGCTCGCAGGACGGTCTGCACTCTCAGTATGAGGGAAACTGAGCACCATTCGGAGCTCAGCAAAGCCGCTCTTTTCCTTGTGAGGTACTTTCCGTGTGTGCTAAAGGTAAGGAAATCTTGGTCTGCTGTGTTTTCTAACTCTTCCTGGAAGAGACCAAGGGCCATGACAGTATCATCCATTGACAGAAACCATCTGTGTCCGTGAGTTCCTGTCTTCACCCTGTGGCTCCATGCCCTCCAGTCACCAGAGGCAAAGTATCTCCCATACAACCCACCGCTGGCCTCCATCTCTGGGAGACAGTCCAGAGCAGAGGTGGGCACAGCATCCAATGCGGGGGCTCTTTCAGGAGAAGAGGGCCCCCACTCTGGTGGGGAGCATCACCGTGAGCTGTCACTCCGTGAAAAGTAGAAGCTTTTGGCCCTGTGCTCTTCTTGTCAGGAAAGCCACTCTCAAAAAATAAGGGAGTGGTCCTTTGCTCCTCCCACTTTTCCTTCCAAATAAATAAATAAATTTTATTTATTTGCACCTATATTTGCAAAAATTTTCACAAGAATTCCTGCATAACAAGCCAGTTATACAGCAAGAGTTTGATTGATTTTGACTGTTATATTCTGAAAATGTATTGGTTACTCAATTTTCAAGAAAAAAAATCCAAGAAATGAAAAATCTCCATGCTACACAAGTACAAAAGGCCTACCGCACAACACTGTGAATGTGCTAATTGTGATTGAATTGTACACTTGAGATAATTTTATGTTATGTGAATTCCACCTTAATGTAAAATGCTTACCAATATTTAATACTTTTCTTAGAAGAGAATTTCCAAATTCTCAGCATAGAAAAAGATGGTTACAAGGAGCAGTCTATGTATAAACACGTTTTAGGGCATCCCCTGTGCCACGAGCACAGAGGGGGACTGCCCCCCAATCTCCTAGGTAGCCTCATTCAATACAATGGGAGTCATTTCTTTCTGGACACAGGTAATTGAACTAGGGATAATCGTTTGACCCAACAGTAGATCATTCATAGGCAGGTGACTTGGGCCAATTATATTCTCTTGATATTTTGAACTAATACACTTAGAAACCAAGATGAGTTGTTATTGAACATTGGATTTTTGAAATTATATGGAGCCAAGAGTGATGTTAAGAAAAACTAAGCCTTGTACAAGCCAAGTTATCAAGGGCCAGGCTGGTGACTAAGCAGAGAAAATGAGAGATAGAGATAGAGAGAGAGAGAGAGAGAGAGAGAAGAGGAGGAAGAGGAAGAGGAGAAGAGGAGGGAGGGAATAGGGAAGGAGAAGGGAAGGGGGAAAAGGAGAAGGGAAGCAGGAAGAGGGAAAGGAAGGGGGAGTAGGAGCAAGAGGGGACAGTGGGGGTCTGGTTCTGAGGATTTCCCTAGCTCCGTTTTGTGGGAGGCCTGGCAGTACCAAAGTTCCTGTGCCCACGAACTCTGTCTCAGGAACAGTGAGACACAGTTCCGGTGTCTGGGGATGGTTCATTGCATCCTTACTGAGTGTGCTTGAGGGTATATCCGATATTCAAAGCTGAAAACATTGAGAAAGACAGTCTGGAGCTTCCTTTTGCTTCTTCTAAAACTGGGTTCTTCACTGCATGAACACACATTTCTTGTGCACTCTAAGGGGCATTAAGCAATCCAGCCCTTAAGAAAAGTCTTGCACTCTGTTTGGTAGACCAAAGACAGCTTGTCTTGGCTCTATTTTCTAAAAAAAAAAAAAAAAAAAAACCACTGGGTTCTACTACCGGTTCTTCCACTGAATCCCTTACTTTTTGATTTGTCAAATGGGGTTGATAATAGAAGATTTAGTAGGTCACCGGATTCATACGGTCAAATGAAATGATGAGAAAAAGCACACATTTGATTACAAATTATAAATTGGTATGACAAAGTAGAGGAATTGTAGAATATGACCAGAGCAATGGGTATACAGGGTGCAGGGATGGGAGGATTTCTCTGAGCAAAAGATGAGTTCCTTAAAGTTCACCTTCAAAGTCAGTCATGTAGTTATCATTCTCCATCATGAGTCTCCCTAGAGTTCTAGGTTGAGATTGACTTCATTTTCCTGGTCCCTTCAGTATCTAGCAAGACACTTTGCACCCCAGCCAATGTATCTGGAGTGGAGGTGAATAGCAATGCCTGTGACAGGCTCAGCAGGTGTGCTTGTGCAGCGTGACAGGTATCTGGGGGAAAGGCTGCCTGAAGCCGACTGAAGCTGAGTTCAGGTTCCATACAGCGAACACGCTAAGGTTAAAATGAAACTCCCTTGCATGGACTAACGTTTGGGTCATCATTCCCAGGGAAGCATGGGGGTAGGACCAAGAATGAGGCATGGAGAACATGAGAACGTCAAGTTTGTCTGCAGTGATTTCAATGACAGCAAGGAAAAAGCATCAACCAGAGTGACACATTTAAACTAAGGGGTGCCTGGGTTGATTCTTTTCTTCCATGACTCCCCAACTTCTGCAGGATAATGTATGAGCCCCTCAAAGAAGAAGGTGTTGTATCTCATGACCAGGAGATCTCTTAATCAGTTCTCTGGATGCATTTTCTCTGTTCCTATTTGGCATCCATCCTCAAAATTGAATGCTGGTAATTCCCCCAACAATATATCTCCTTCCTTTACTCATTCCCTTGCTGGGCTCTGCCTTTCAGGAACTTTAATACTGAAGAGAGTGGGTTAAGCGCCATTCACTCACTCACTCACTCATCCATTCAGTATTTGCTGACTGCGTACTGTTTAAGACACATGTCAGGTATGACTTTCTAATCTGTCACCGACACCACCACCCCAACTCCAGGGAGAGGCCCTTTCTGTAGGCTGCTATAGTACGAATTCCCTGATCACCCCTCTCTCATTGCATTTATCACCCAGAGGTAATTATCTGTTTATGTGTCTGGCTCCACCACTAGAAATAAACCCACAGTCAGGGGTCTCCCTCCCTCCCTTTTTCTCTGTACTTAAAACAGTGCTTGACACAATGCAAGTGCTCCATGTATTTTGTGGAATGATTGAGGGAACATATAGGGAAGAAACCATGGATTTTAGATTGCATAATAGAGAGCTCGAAGTATCTCTGAGGCTTGTGTGACACACTCTTACACAAGACTGACTGACTTGTAATTGCTGGTCACGACTATTGTACCCTAAATCTCATAAACAAATCCCTTGTCTCATCGCTTGATTTCACACACTGAGCATTGCTGCCTGCGTCACCCCCTTCACTCCTTCCCTCGCTCACCTGTCCCACAGTGACCCTGGGAAGCGGGATTCCTCCCGGTCACAGGAGTGAAGCTGGCACTGTCGTACAAGTGATGAGATGTGCTGAGGGTTCACGGGGTGGCTACAGAAAAACGGGATTAGAACCTAGGATTAGTGCCAGATTGTTATGAAAGATTCTCATCGCTAGGGATCAGTTTTATTGACTTTGAAAACTAAGGAGGGCATTCAGGGGGGAAAAATGTCTAGTACTACCCCACAGGAGGGAAATCCAAGGAGAAAGGAGCCAGAGGCAAAGAGAGAGAGTCGATGTCACTCAGTCATATTGTCCTTGTCTCTCGATTCCCCGTAACCCCTCTGCTGCCCACCGGGAAGGAAGAGAGGATGCTTCAATCGGGTGGGGCTGTCTCGGTTCGAATGCACTCAAACTTAAAAATGTTGGAGGATTCTTCAGTCCAAGCCCCCAGGTTAGGCGCTGTGGGAAACAAGACGAGGCAGTCATTTTCTGTGGCAGGATAATTCCCTGAGCAAAAAAACAGAATTAATGCGGCAAGCACTACTCATGTATTCACATATAAATTTACTTATTCCATAAAGATTTACTGAGTGCTCACTCTTTTCCAGGCAGTGTTCCAGGTACTAGGGATACAGTGGTGAAAATACAAAGTTTGTGTTCTTGTGGTACTTCCGTTTTATTGAAGAATCATGATAATCAACGTTTATCTGCCTTAAGGAATTTGCCCAACTCACAGCCAGTGGTGGCAAAGCATGATCCAAACCTCTGTGGTCTGTTTCCCAATCTTGGCTCTTGGCCATCACCCGTCCTACCTAAACCCTAAAATTCTTGCCCTAGAAAATCCAGTATCCAGAACCCGAGGGCTCCTTTCCAGAACTGGAAGCAAAATAAGATTGACTACATCATAAATAAGGTAGATAAATCAGAACTAACCTCCCAAATTCACATTATTGGTGACATTCTATCCCCACGTCTTCAGGGGTGAAGAATATAAACATCAAGGAACAAAATACGAGACCAGCACCAGCGCACGTGACTACTGTTCCCCAGGACCAGCGCTGCCCACGGTCATGAAACGGCATGTGCTTGCTGTTTCACAACAGCCTCTCACCGCTCTCACAGCCTGCTTGTGAGTCTGCTGCGGCTTTAAGGAAAGCAGGGGACACATTGGAGAAGAGGAGGGAACCAGTAAGATCTGTTAATGTGGTGAGGAGCTGACTGCCTTGTTTTCTTACAGCAGGAGAAACAACGGAGCCCTTCAGAATTCGAGAGGAAAACAGGCCTGGGCTCAGACCCCATGATCTCGGTGTGGCTTGCATCAGCTCAAACAGGATTGTGACTTCACTGGATGGTGCTAATGAGACCCAGGGCACACTGACTCATTTCTGCTTGACATTTAGTTGGCTGCTCGGTTCCCAGAATGTTATGCTGCCCATTGGTAGGTGTTTTCAAGGTGGAGAGAGCGTTCGAAAATAAAGAGATGGTAGTGCTGAATTTTCTTTAAAAAAGCACTGAAGGGTTTAACGTCTAGGTTCTGTATAAATTTAAACTTTCCACTCTTTATCTCAGGATTTTCTCAATCGTAATAGGTGACGTATGTGCCTAGTGTCCATTTCCACACTTAGCGCCCCCAGCACTTTCTTCTTACCTGTTTCAAAATAACATGTCTGGTTCCTAAGGCTAAATCCTTCAGGTGTGCACCCAGTTCTCATTCTTTCCATCTTCCGTGGACCCTCCGTACACGGATTGTAACTTCTCTTGCATCTCCCACTGCTTCCTCCAGATTTGCGCTTTGTCTTGAGTCTGTCAAATGCCAAAGCCCTGCCCAGTTTTCTGAATCAAAGCGGGCCCACCAGCCACACCCTTCCTCCAGTCTCGCCTGCCTGTTAAGCTACTGTGCTCTCCTTCCCTTCCCCACAGACCTTCCAGACAAGGCCCCGTCACCACGAATTATTCACTCCCTACCGCCTGTCTCCTGCCCAGTGCTGTTAGAAACTGTTCTTGTAAAGGACTCCCCGGGCCTTGATCAGGCCTTGACCGTTTCAAGCTGCTGACTTTTGCAGGGGCTGTTACCCAGTAATAGTTAACTCAGACAGGGTGGAGCCAGGACCTTGACCCACGCGGCCCACTGTCTTTCTGTGCCAGCAGGGAATGCGGAGTAAGGCTAACGCATGCATTAATGTGGGGGCTCTGACTTTCAAGTCAAGGAGTCACAGAGAATATTTAGAACTTTTGTTGTTGCTTTTTTAAAAAGAAAAATCTTAAAGTCTCTCATTAAGGAGTATTGTGGGTAGAGGGAACGAGGGAGAGGATTTTAAAAGAGAATCCATCACTTGGGAAGCCCTTTCTTTTTTCTTTCTCCCAGCTGTTTCTTATATAATTGCTTCCTGGCATGAAGGTGGCTGGGATTGTCTGAAGTCTCTCTCTTCACCCTTGTTGAGATCCTGTTCAACCCATTGTTTCAAGAAGAAACTGAGGCCTGGAGTGGTAAGTGGTTTGCTTAAGGTTTCAAACCTGCTAGCTGCCAGGATTTTGGACTTGCTTACTTCCATGCTTTGCCCACGTCACTTGAGCACCATGTTCTTCAAGGGGACAGCTATCCTCACCTCAAAGGGTGGGTAGTTAGGTGCCAGAAAGGAGATAATGCAAGCCAGGTGTTTGCCATGCTTCCAGGGCTCACTAGTAAGTGCTCTAATTCTGCACCATTTTTTTAATTAAAAACAAACAAACAAACAAACAAAAAACAAAAACAAAACCCTCCCCCCCAACTAGAGCTTTCCTAAGCTCAGCACATTTTGCTTGAAAAGTAAAAAACAGGCCAAATCTGAATGAATTCCCATCAGGAAAACCTTTGAGATGGTACATTTCACACAGTGCACATCCTACTTTAAATAAGTCTCCTTTGCAACATAAAATAGGTTGAAGTGCTTTGTGTCCTAGTTGGGAACCTGCGGGTGACGGGTGTCAGAACCCCAAGTGCAACTCGCTTAAACACAAAGAAGTTCAAGGAAGCCAGGCAAGGGGGTTCGGACAACCGAAGGGTGGCGCAAACCGGCCTCAGCCCAGGACCTCAGCACATCCTTGCCCTCCTTTTGCTTCTTCTCTGCCAGCCTCATTGTTTTCTCTCACTGACCACGGGCTTTCTCTGCAGAGAAAATCAGCTGCTCAAAATTTTCAAGCCGTTCATCCTGCAGTTCCAGACTTCAGAGCAAGACTAGCTTGAGTCTTAATTCCAAATGGCTACAGACTCATCCCTAGAATAACATACTTAAACCTGGGCAAGAAGCCTGGGAAGAACACAGCAAAAGCTGTGGAGAACCGAGTGGGTGGAGCTGGAGGTGGGAGAGGGTGTTCCGTAGCTCACTGGCCAGAGGAGGGTGTGGCAGACAAAACAATAGATGCTTATTATACTTTCACTTTCTCTCACACAGCTACCGCAAAACCAAAACCTCTTTTATCTCATCTCCAGTTCTGCAGAAGTAACATTATAGAACCTGAAGGTTTGGGTAAAAGCACCTTAACTTTAGCAAAGCCAGTTTTCGCTCAAGTGAATATTTCTAAGTCCAAACTTGAAAATCAGCACAGTAAGACAGGAAGGTGTAAGCAGGTGGCTGAGGCTAGCAGGGATCAGCTATACAAACTTTCTAGTTCAGCTCAATTTCCAGTTCTATGTGGTTCCTGATTTTTATTCGCACTCCTCCTTGTTTAAAATAAAACTCTTTTCACCTGAGCACAGACTGTATTTGCAGGTGCTGACTGAACGTGTGTTGTGTTGCAGAGGTCCATTTGCATTTTAGGAGGCAGCACGGTGCATTGTTCTCAGACTTTGGTCATTTGCTTACCAGCCCTACGATTTCTGCCTATCTGAGAGGCACCCACATCATGAATTACGTGTTCTATTTCTGTTGTAAATGTAAATAGCCACTTCAGTCTTATCTGTCTTTGCACAGAAGACAAAAATGACATAATTTGAAAGAGGCTGACTTTAGCCACTTGCGGTTTTCTCATACGCCTCATCACTCTGGGGACCCCGGTGGTGAAAAAACCATACACATACGATGGTTCGTATGTGCTAGAGATTGTTTGTCTGACTTGGACACATGTCTTCTACGACTTGTTTGTGTAGAAGATGACAACTGAAATATCTATATCGTCAGTCCTAGGGAAAAAAATAAGAAGCATACTCGATCTATCCTTTGGCTCAGAAAAGGGATGGAATCTTATTTCTCTAATATGGGTTTGTTTACCATAAAACTAATATTCATCGCACAATACATCAATGCATTTTTCATCTAAAAGGCCAAAATATTACAATGAAGACTAAAATTCCTTTGATCATCACCTCCCCACCTCGTCAGGACACATCCAAGTTACGAATTCAGATCTCGCCCTTCCAGACTTCTTTCTCCGAGTCTGGCCACTGAAATCCCTGTTCTGTTTAATGGCCAGTTAATGACAGGTCCCAGATTTCCTTAAAAGCCTCAGACCTGCAGGTCTCTGCGTGCTGGAGCGCACCCTCGATGCACAGGGAGTTCACAGCTCTGCCTCAGTCTTCACTCCCTGCTTGCACAAGTCCCGGTGAGAGGGGGCCTTCTCAGACCCTTCCTGGGCAGGCATGTGCATAGCCCAGCACACTCGCGTGGCCCTCTAGACCCCGAGAGCCATTAGTAACTTTTAAAAGTTCCCTACAGACATCTCATTTCCCAGGTCCTGAAGTCTCTGGCCAGGCTCTCATTTGTTTCAACTGGCTTTGCAGCCTCAAGTAGGAGCAGGGTTGATCAATTGCAGGATTATTTTTTGACGAATGCCCTGAGCACAAGGCTGTTCCCATACAGTGAGCTCTGAGGCAGGTGAAAGGATGACAACACCCTGCAAGGGAGGGTTTGCCAGGGAGCTGAGTCAGGTTAGACAGCGACAGTGGGACATTCCGAGGCGATCCGAGCCTGGTCCGCTCCCTCCAGTGGCTGCAGGGCTGCTGGTTTTCAAGGCTCCTGTGGAGCTGGGGAGAGGGGCAGCAGACTGAGATAAAATACCACAAAACCTGCTGTTCTTACCAAGTTCAATTGTTACCAACCTTTGGTTAATTTCTAGAGTTCTGAAAAAGTTTCCAAAACTTTTATTTTGGCCAGTATTTTTGTTGCTTTTGTAGAGAATCAGATTAACAGATGTCCTCACTCCACTGTTCTTGGAAGTCTTGTCCTCTGTTTACTCGCTTTTGATGGAGACAAGTACAAGGAAAAGACGGTAGCATTCACATGCGTGCCACGGATCTGGTGGGAAATGTGGTCAAATGCAGAGCGGATGCCCCAGCCGCCATGGACACCTACTGTTCCCATCTGTTGAAAACCACCATTCCAGAACAAGACCTAGAGTTGCCAGATCTTTCACATTTTAGTAGAATCTGGAACCCCAGGATTTTGTATGAAATTTCCACATTTTAAATCACCGATTATTTCAATAAAAAAATCAAAACACCAAAAATAACACCCATGACAAAAATACCATGGTTTGTAGCAGCAAGTCTTACAAATCAATCCCACACCGCTATGTGAACTTTTCCTATCAAATGAATTCAACTCCACAAACCTTTTTAGCTTCTATTGTGAGCCCAATAATGTGCTGCCTGCTGCACAGTAGATGAGACTCGCTCCCGGGCATACGTTCCTTCGCCCCTCAGCTTTTGAGGCACTCAGTGGAGGAGGAAACTTTTTTTTAGCCCTTCTCCCCTGAAAAAAGGGTACCTGCAAACAGATTTGTTATTTCAACTAGCCCAAGGCAAGGTATACTGAGGGGTGTCGAAAAGGTCCATTTTGCAGTCATCTCTTTAGAGAAGTTAATTGTGTGTGTGTGTTTATGAGCACAAGGCAACTAGAGAGTTAGGAAAGGGATATAGTGAAAGTTTCATGAATCCTGCAAAACAGGGCCAGAGAGCCAACTTCTGACCTGCATGAAAAGCAGCGGAGGCGGAACCCTGTGGAAGCCTCTTTCCTGGTTTATTCACTCACGTGGCTGAGCATATCCTCTAGCTGCTTCCTGAAAAGGGAGCATGGGAGATCTTGCATTTCTAAAAAAATGTCTTCATGATACTTTACGCTCAACTGAGAGCGAGCAGGTAGGAAATCTTTTTCTTTCAAAACCTTGACATGCTTGCCTCACTGACTTCTAGTTTCCAGTGCTGCTATAGACAGGTGGAGAGCCACTCTGATTTCTCATCCTTCCACGGGACCAGCTTTTCCACCAGCTCCTCTTGGTTTGAGCATTCTGACAGTTCCAGATGGTGTGCCTTGGCAGAGGTTCCTGTTTTCGTTCGTTTGCTGAGCGCCCCTGCTCCCTTTCATTCTGGAAACTCAAGTGTTTGATAATTTTCCTCCCCTATATTTTCTGTTCTTTCTGGACATCCTATTACTTGGATATTGAATGTCCTGGCCTGATCCTAATCTTTTATCTTATCTTTTTATTTTTGCTCTATCAGGTGATTCTTAATTCTAGCTTCTAAGCCTTCTACTGAATTTTTAATTTCTGAGAACATCCCCCCATTTTTCAATCATTCCTTTTCATAGAATTTTATCCTTAGTCTACAGATGACTTCTTTTCTCGACTCTCTGGAGATGTAATAGTTTTCTGAAGTGTCTTCTTTCTTAGCCTCTGATTCTTCCAAGTTATTGGCTTTTGGACTTCTCACTCACGTTAGCAGCTTTCATCAGATGTCAGGTTGCCCTTGGTAAAGCTGGAGGATTCAAAAGCTGATAGAGGTTTGTTGACTGAGTTTCCCTTGAGTGCAACAGTTCTCAATCTTGGCTGTACAATGGAACACCTGTACAATGGAACCAAGCTTGAAAAAACACTGACGATCCAGAAATACTCATTTTATTGTTGTAGAATACGACCTGGGAATGGTGATTTTGAAAATCTCCCCAGGTGATACCACCTTGCAGCCACGGCTGAGTGGCACCATCGAAGAACAGCAAACTGCTCTGCCGGAACCAGTTCTTCAGATCTTTCTTTTCGGCCCATGAGGCTCCTCAGGGAGGACTCTGATATCCTCTCATATGCCTATGTTTGCTTTATTCTGTTTTTGATGTGGCCCCTTCACCCTCCACCATGGGCAGTGTCTCCAAGTCCAGAGACTTCCTACTTTACCTTCTGAGGATGAAAGTGAGGGCCTCTGTGGAGCGGCAGTCATTCAGCCCAAAAACATGGGGAGGGATTTTATAGAGCTAATGGCATTTTAAACAGTTTTCAACAGGTAACTATTTTAGGCCCTTTTCCCCCTTAACTGTCACTTCAGGACATACTTCTATTTTTGAGCCTTCAGGATGTTCTGCATGTAAATTTCATTGGCAATCATTTTGCCCCGATAAATTAAAATTTGGCTTTCTCCTGTTGGGTTTCCACACTTCTGGTGCTAATAACTTCACCCCTATTCTGCCCAGAGTTGAGTGGAGCTGTGACTTAAAACACAATTCTTTGCTGTATTTCAGTGGGGTGGCAAGAGCGTGTCAAATCTGTTGTCTTCAATTTGTCATTCCTGTACATAAGAATGGCTGTCGTCCTTTATATATGAAAGTGAGCTCTGAGTTATACACAATTAGTTTCTCCATATAATTTCCTCCCGAAATAAAAAAATATTTGGATTCCTAGAGAAACAATTCTAACAAAACCATGGCCATAGTAAAAGCACTACACTGTATTGCTGTTGTTGTTGTTGAATGAGACCTGAACAGGGAAGGTGGAGGTCAAAGCGGTGTGAGCTGGTTAAGGACAGGGAGTGGCCAGGGCTGGGGACCAGACCTGGGCTCCCAGGTTTTGACACGTAGATAAAATGTTAGGCAAAGAGGTGGCAGATTACGCACACAGACTGACAGAACAAAAACCAACCAACCAAACAAACAGCCGGCAGCCCGTGGTCCTGTATGGTCTACAATCACACTCTAGTTGGTGCATATAGGGAAATTTAGATTTTTTGCTTCTTTAGAAAGCATGACTGCAGGACCCCAAGTGGCAGGGGAGCTGGGCACAGCTGCCCCTTCGGGTGGCACAGCAACCCCCGTGTAGTATGACACCTGCTTGGCCTCTAAAAGTATTTGAATTTGCAATTTCTGGGATGTGGTTTAAGTTCTCAAAAAGTAACAACAACAACAAAAGCAATCCTTCTCACGGTAGAAGAACCCTACTTAAGTCAGAAAGAATTAAAACATTTATTGGGCATAAATATATTACATATACACTACAGATACAGTTAGGTTATTACATATAGCATAGTATTTGCAAAATCTATACATTAAAATTGATATGGCAGTTTCAATACAATGTATATGAAATAGTCTAAAATTTACAATACAGGAAAACATGATTATTTTTTTTTCTCCTAAAGTTGAAAAGATTGGAATGTATGTCCAACAGTGAGGTAAAACATTTTGTCTTTAAATTTAAAGAATTGTGCAAGGATAACATTCAAACACATTCAATTAGGGCACTTTTCAATTTTGACAGGAATACTGAATTACTGTAGCCAACAAAACACAGTTAGAAAATGCCAACATTTCAAGTTGATAAAAACAAGGCAGATAATATGAAAAAACTCTTTTAAAAAAGTTTTCTTTTTAAACAATTTGAGGACAAAGGGCAGTTTGCTTCACATGACTGGAATTTCTTGTGCCAGGGATGAGTTTGACATACAGAGCATCAGAAAGCCACGCACTCATTCCTACATACTGCAAAGGGGCAGAGAGATAAGGTTAATATAACACTTTATTTTATTGTTCACGCATAATGGCAATATATATAGTTATATATCAATATCACATATACATATCTGTGATAGAAAACAGTGCCATATAGAGTAATAACTTTCTGTCCGAGGGATTATGATGAATACCAAATAAAGGAGAGCAATAAAATAAAGTGCTGTCAGCTAGTGTTTTGCACACTTCTGCTTCCTGGTGGTTAAATCTGATAGTATGAAAATCTGAGAAAGATCCAATATTCATAGCAATTTTGGCCTAAAGTATTATTTCATTTAAAAAAATCTCAACCGAGTCAGAGCAGATGTCCTTCGTAGCAGCAGTTCTAAAGTGTTTCCAAAAAGGGACTTTTTTTTTTCTTTCTGCAAATGAGGTTTTTGTACTCATTTGAATCTTCATTGCTTGAAAAATGCCTTCTCCCCAAAACACCTGCTTGAAATTGTCTCAAAATGCAGATGCAATGTCACAGTGGGTTATAACACACAATTAAATAGAGGGATACATTTTGGAAGGCCAGACTTTGGCAAAAATATATTTACCTTGATATCATCAGTTCGCAAGGCTAATTAAACTAATTATTATAGTCAATAACAAAATACAGAACTCTCTAGTACTTACTACATCGATATAGGCACACAGAATAATTCATTAATCTTAGCACTTTCTTTAAGAGATGATTATGGTTTTTTGGGTACATGTAAACGTTTCAATCACTGATAATGGATTTTTTTTTGGCATTTAATGCACTAGATGCTCTTATCTTTAAAAACACAAGAAAATGTCAGAAGGCTGATAATACTACGGATGTTGCCAAGGAACAAGACTGACCTAAAATTACAAAAGTATAAAACACACAAAAAATAACATGCTACAGGGGAAAATTAGTACATAAGTACATTTAAAAAATTTTACAATAAATAAAGATTGCACTGTAATTGGCATTTAAAGTACTGTATGCAGAATATAGTATAAATAAACCAAAAACAAAATAATGTTGGCTTCCCCATGACTTTGGTATGGGAATATTATAAGCTGGTACAGGATACTGCATCTTAAGACAACACAGACCAAGCACAAAAGAGCGATGAGGAAGAAAAACCAAGTAGCAAAAATATACAAAAACAGAAGGCAGGGGGATACACTGTGTCTGTTGCACCCTTTTGGAATATATTTGCACCTCCAACTCTTAAATGTCCCTGAGGTACTCGAACATTATGGACTTCATATAAATAATCCAATGACTTTGGGTTAAAATTGATTATCTCATGACTCAAAATAAACATGCAAGAGTAACACTTTGCACTCCAATAGCACCTGTTAATCAAGGATCTCAAAGCACTTACAAACGTTAGAATCCCCATTTTATTTTATTTTATTTTATTTTATTTTTAATGCATGGGAAAACTGAGGCACAGAGAGGTAAAGTGACGTGTTCAGGTCATGCAGCAAGTTAGTGACAGATCCAGGTAAAGAATCTAGGCTCCTTGACCCCCAAACACCCTGTGCTTACAACCAAATACCATTCCCTCTCCACACACGATCAGGTCAACCCCACAAAAACAGTAACTACACATTTGGATGACTCTCTCTTGGGTTTTACCAGTTTTTCATCTGCTGTTAGCTTAGTATTATGTGCACCGAATTAAGGTATGGAAATTCAATCGCTTCATCTGATACCTCAAAGAACAGCCTAAAGGCAAATCTTTCAAAAATAATGAGCTGACGCATAAAAGGTTTCTCACAATTAGTGTGAATCATGAATGATGGGCAGAGGCACTAAACTGTCACCAGTTCTCGTCATATAACTCTGGTCAACGTAACAGAATATAATAACTCTAGTGATTAGATTAGAAGTAGTTATATACAAAGACAAACAAACAAGTTAAAGCAGCTTTTAAAATAGCTGAACAAGGAAACAACTAACTATTGCACAATGCCCTTTTAAAGTTACTGCTATAAATCGACGTGGTAAGATCTACAATGCTCCATAATTTATAGGTGCATTTTGGTTACTTGATTTCTTAGACAGGCAGCTCATAGTGTTAAAATCATAAGAGATACAGATTATTAAAACATTTTAGATTAAAGTACACTTTTTGATCTTAGTGAGCTAAACACAGTTAGATAACTGAGTGACAACACGGTGGTTGAGGGCAGCCTTCTCTGAGCGAACACACCTTCTGCAGGTTGCTGCGTGGTGGCACTCTGAACACCACCGGCACCCTAGCCCTGTAACGACGCACACTGTGATTCTTGTTGACAGATATAGATGGTCAAGACATTGAAGTGACTAGTGAATATAAATTACTAAACTGTAACATGGAAAAAAAAATCCAAGGCTTGCAAAAGACATCAGTGAAAACAGGAGGCAGATCTGAAAATATGAAAGACAAGAAAGCTAGCTTTTGGTATCTGATTTGCTCTTCTCCTTCTCCTTCTTTTCTTTAAAAAAAAAAAAAAAAATCCAGTTTAATCTCTTCCTAGTTTTGCATTTCAAAAAGGTGCACCAAAACACTGATATTTTTTTCCCCAGCTAAATCTGTAAAACAAGAGAAATATATAAATCAAAGAACAAAAGGGCGTAAAAAGGGGGTTATCTGAATAAATGTGTGTATTAAAATGTGTAGCATTAATTAAATTCATACCTCTAGTTTTGTTGTGTTTGTCTACTTCATTAAGAAGTACTGTAATATAAAGGCAAAAAAAATGGACAGAGTCGCAAAGCCAACCACAATGAGGGCTGCAAACTGTTCATCAGTAGGCATCATGCTCTTCATTTTGGGATCGTCTAAGCTCCCCACGTCCCCTGGAAGCAGGGCCTCGCTGCGCTGTAACACAAAGGCTGCGGAGGGGCTGAAAGCCCCGCACAGCTCCTGAGAGGTGTCTACGCAGCGCCGACACGCACACACCCGGAACCTGTAGTCTGTGTTGGTCTGGAGGCCTGAGATGTGGAATGTGGCTTCTTCCCCCTTGTACACCTTCAAGAAAAGGAAAAGTTCTGGTCAATTAATTTATACAAATACTGCAGTCTCTGAAGTAATAATCACATAACATCGGGAGGCTCATGGACCTGGCTTGGTTTAAATGAACTCTGCAACATCAAGGATTATATAGAAAGGTATTTCTTCCCATCTGTGTGCCATCCATAAGCAAGGTATTCCAACACACGCTGAATCAAACAATACACAACTCAGTGACTCGGACAGTGGCAGAAGGAGACAGGCTCAGACTAGAATTGTAGCTGACATGAGTAATAAACATGCATCTAGACACATTTCAATGATCATTTAGGCTATAAATCAGAAGATGACTTCATTCTTACAAAGAGCTCTACGATCTGGATCCACAGAATAAAGAAATTTTAATTAAAACAATGAAAAACAATGAATTGTATAAACAATGAAATGCCAAGTTTCAAACAGCTTTCTGACAAATGGATACACCAAGTACCACAAGAGCGTTAAGATACCCAGCGTCCAGCCCTAACAGGTAAGCACTATTTGGATGTTGACTTCTGTAATTAGTTTCACCTGTTCTAGAAGTTCACATAAACAGAAGCAAAGAGTATGAACTCTCTTGCACCTACAAGATTCATCCATGGTCCTGATTTCAGTAGTTATTACTTTCACCGAGGAGTGTTCCACTGTGTCAATTTATCCATTTTCTTTTTGACAGACACTTGTGTTGTTTTCTGTTTGGAGCTTTTATATAACTGCATGAACATTTTTGTACAAATTTTTGAGGACTTAAGTTTTTATTTATAGGCGTTGAAGTGCCGGGTCACCGGGAAAGTGTACATTAAACTTCAGGAGAAACAGTTTCAAACGTGACTAAATTACCCTGAACTCCCATCAGCAAAGTATGAGAGCTCCAGGTACCTCACACATCCCTGCCCAACACTTGTTTTTGTCATCAGTCTTTTGTACATTAGCCACTCTAGTGAGAATGGTACCTCATCTGCATTTCCCTGACAACTAATGATGTTTTCCACCTTTTCATGTGCTTATCAGTCATTCATACATCTTCTTTGGTGAAGAGAAGGTTCAAGATTTTATGCCTGTTTTTAATTTGCGCTTATTAATTTGCAGTGATTCTCTACATAATCTGGATATATGTGCTTTGTCAGATGCACGTTGTGAATACCATCCCCCAGTTTTATGTCTTGCCTAATAATTTCTTGAGAAATTTCTGATGTAGTCGAATTTATCACAGATTATCATTTAAATAATTACGCAGTCTGTCTTAAGTGTTCTCTCTGTGTATGACCGATCTGTTTTTTCCAGTAGGGATCTGAGATGTTTTCCCCCCTTTGTTAATTCTAATATAGGGTGTGGCAAACATAGGTTTACAGTTCAGTACATAAAACACAGAGTTTGTACACTGTTATTTATTATCGTATTATTGTCCATAAGAAAAACTCCAAACCTACTCTTGCCCCACCCCGTACGACCCCCATGAGCCCTCCTGATACAGGACTTGAAAGATGCCGGCTCACTTGGAGATTTCCACCCCCGGGCTGATGGACGCCGCAAGAGTCTTTGAGGGAGGAGAGGTCTCACAAGGTCCTTTTATCAAAGTGATGCTGGCCCTCAAAAAACTTACAGAAGATGATGCTTAGATCAAAATTACATGAAAATTTATGGTTTACATTAGTGTCAGTGAATAAAGACAGGAAAAACTAGCTGGAATTTAACCAAATCAGTAAGAGATTGGCTGGTAAATTAAACAAGAAAAGAAAATGAAGTGCTCTTTCTGTAGGAGTGGCACCGAGTGCTTAAAACATGCTTGGTACATAGTAATTGCACAATACAAGTGAACTATTATGATTATTACTATTTAAAAATTAAAAACTCCAAATATGTTCTTAAAATACAATTAAAAACGATAGACATGAACATTTTCAACAGGCCACCTTACTAAAGCTGTCAATTTTGCCTATTAATAAAATACCATGGAAGATAAGAGTATTTCCAGCAATTTTAACTCTAACACATTTGCCAGCTACAGAGAGTTAGTGGGAAGCTACAAATGATGAGTGTTTCTGAAACCTGCTTGTCACTTCTGCCAGGAAGCCGGATGCCCACCAGTGAACAAAGGTGTGCTGGCCGCCCATGTAGTGCTGGGCAAACTGACAGAGAAGAGAGCGAAGGGATCTCCCAGCGTTGAAAAGGCACCAGACTTTTCACGCTCACCTGATATTTAGCCTTCTTATTTTCCTCTCTCATTTTCAAAGCGTATAAAAAGACTTTAAGTGTCTCATTTATTACACTTTTGCTTAGTGACTAAATGCCGGGAAAAGCAACTGCTTGTTTTGCATGCTGTTCCAGATTCATCAGCGCTTTTGCCACGCGCTTTGTAAGATGTTAAGCATGTTCACCTTGGTGGGCTGCCCTGCTTCTTTAAAGGTTGTGGCACATGCCTTTGCCACTGGAATTATGGACAGAGCTAGGCTGGAGCAAGTAAGAATGGAAGAACCGCTCCCCACCCCCGGAATAGAGAGAGGCTACCTCCTCCTCACTGCTCACTGCTTCAATGACGAGTTAAGTGGGTATTTTAAGATGAACATGTTGTCATGATGATGGCCCTGACCCACACATGGCTGGCTGGCCAGGAGTTCAGACTACGCTATGACGGACAGTCCATGAATTCCTTCCCAACATGTGGGTGGTCTCAGGAAAACAATGACACACATTTGTTTAAAGGCATCTTTTAACTATGGATGTTCTCTATGTTAATTTCTTAAATTTAAATGTTCAAGTTGATATTTTCTGAGACATGTCTTTTCTTGGAAACTGCTGGGACCATTCACAGAAGGAATGATTGGCAGCCCACGGGACCAGTATGCCAATTTGCTGAAGCAGGTCCGCTCACATCTGCTGTTTTGAGCTTTGGTTCCTATCTGCGATGCTCCAAGTACACAATTCATTGTGACCCTTTGGTGGTTATCAACGCTGCCATAACTAAGGCCATCTAAGCCTTAGCTACAAGGTTTCCCGATACACTTTCATTCATTCTCTTGGGGGCCCCACCTCTTGAAATATTTGTTTCCACTCACCAAAGGGTAAAATATCAGAGCTCTCTGCCTTTGCTTTGTGTGACCTGGAGGGAATGGATCCTGCCTGACACAGCCACTGGGAGCCACTAGGCAGACTCTTCTTGGGTACAGGAACTGCCACTTTCTAGGTTTGTGAACTCGGGCAAGTAAAGCTTTCAGCCTTATGTTTTCTCATCTGTAGCATGGGGATAGGAACGCACCGTACCTGAAGTAGCTCCAAGGTGGATTTAAGAGGAGAGATGCATGTGAGAAATGCTTTCTGAAAGGAAGATGCAGGAGATAAATTCAGTTTATCAAATTTAATCCTGATTACACTGTTAGGTGATTATTCCATTTTAGAGATGAAGAAACTGAAGATCAGGGAGGCTCTTAATTTCTTATGGTCTCATAACAAGTAAAAGCCCAGGTGGACCTCAGATAAGTTCTGACTTGTGACTCAAACGCCTGTACTCACCATCGGAATTGCCCCAGCTCTGCCTGGTACAGCCCTGTGGGCAGGCAGCGGTGCCCCCCTCCCCCCGCCAT
Organism: Anoura caudifer; assembly: GCA_004027475.1. Lineage (NCBI taxonomy): Eukaryota > Metazoa > Chordata > Mammalia > Chiroptera > Phyllostomidae > Anoura > Anoura caudifer. The sequence goes on along the minus strand of PVKU01000280.1, from coordinate 556,563 downwards.
GTCCGTCCTCATCTAATGGCTGGCGTGACACCAGCTCCAGTTCACTTGGCCTCACGACCTCCCTGCTGTGTCCACTAAACATGCGGCAGATCACGCCGCCCTGGGCTCTGCTGCCCGGAAGGGAAGCACTGCCTTTGTGAGCCACAAAGAACGGTCCCCCACCTAGTCCACGCCCAGCAAGGACTGGGGAAGCGCTGCCATCACAACGTGGCTTCTTCGTGTCGGCCAGCAAACAATGAGCTCACTGCAGAAAACCACTTAACGAGCTATCCCCGCAGATGCTTTGGGCAATTTTGCAAAGAGGATTCCTATTTTTACTTAATATCTATTTAAATGAATTCTATAATTTGCATCACTGGATCCCTTTAAGAAAGTTAGGCCAGAAGTATATTTAATTCCCCAGAAACTCAGTTCATGGAATCTTGAACAGAGACTTTATAGGAAAATTTGATTGCACTTCTCAACTCTAACTCCTTAGAGTGAAAATCTCTGAAAATGTATTCCAAAAGCAAAAAGGTGCCACTTTTCACATACTACTAGGCAGAAATCTTAGTGAAGGAAAATGAATATCTAATGGAAGGAAGCTTCCTTAATGACGTGTCCAATCAAGAATTAGGCTTTAATTTGTAAATGCTGTTCTTTTAGCTCTTCTTATAGTTTTAATTAGAACAGCTCCCGTCTTCCACAAGCATCAGCAATACAATGTTAACATTATCTTTTAAAAAGACATATTTATGCTAAATAGTATTATATGTGGGACTGTGTTCTATTATCTCCATAGCACCCAGCACAACGGCTTGAGCAAGGTAGGTGCGCAGTGAACATTCTCTAACTGGAACGCTCAGGTTCCCCACAGTAGCTGTTCTCACACCGCACTGCCTGAAGGGGCAAGCGCTCAGTGTCGGAAGACACCCACAAACCGCAGCGGCAGCGGGGGCTGAGTGCAGGCGCAGCCGTCGCTGCACAGAACAGAATCGCTGACAGCGATTCAGTTGTTTTCAGTGTGTTGACAGCTTCTGCTCTACTTTAGAAATAGTCAACATGGACAAAAATAAGGGGGAGTGAAAATTCGAGGGGGGTGGGCTGGGATGGGAGTAAAAGGCAGAAAACTGTTCTTGAACAATAAAAAGAACCCTGACAAGAGAGAAGTTCTGAATTGGATGTGAGGCTGAAGGGAAAAAAAAAAAAGTCAACAATGCTTACTAAGCCTTTTGGATTAATTCTAAGCTAAGGGAAAATTAAAACAATCCCCAAACCCCATTTCCTGAGGGTTCTGATTCCTGAGGTTTGAGTGAACTGATTTGTTTTTGTGTAAATAACACAGCCATGAGATCACAAAATCACAAGGTCGTCAGGCCTGCCACCCAGCTGGGCTGCTGTCCACAGTCGGGTAGTTGGATGTGCCTCCCATCCACTTAAGATGTTCTTTATTGAAATAACCAATCATAATATCACAGTGCATACATAAGTAATATTATTTTTACCAAGACGATTTCCATTCTTGATTGGGTGTACGATATATTTTGAAGTAACTTGGACATGTTTATTCCAAATGGGAGGGTTTAAAGTGATAGATAATCAAAATGAAGAATCTGTGACCCTTAATTCAGAAAAACATGCTATGTAGCTGAAATCCTTTAGAAAGAGAGGCTTTTGGGCAGATCATTGGAGGCTTGTATTGGGGACCAGTGCCTGCATCTCTTTCCCGAGGTCACCCGTCTCCCAAGAGCTGGGAAGGGAGACACAACTGGAAAGCGTTGTTACTCACACAGTGCCTTCTCAAGACGGAGATGATCTGGTGTTCACAGGAACCTTGAGCTAAAGGACCAGTGTCCCCATTTATAGGGCAACCAAGGCTCAGCGAAGTGAAGTAATTCCTCCAACGTCACATGACTATGGGAGGCAGATGCCAACCTTAGCTCCTCTGTAGAGGGTGCAAGGCTGGGCAGGCACCGTGCATCCGAGTCAGAGACAGGCCACGCTCGTTACCGGACTGTTCCTCGGGAGTGGGCTGCTTTCACTCCCATGGCGTATACACCGAGAACACTAGCACGCTGTTCTCGTAGCAGCCCGGCACCCCCCACAGTGCAAACGGAGCACCTAACAGTTTCCCTGTAGACCCAAGGTACCTGGGCTCCAGGAAACTGAATATAAGTTTATTTCATATGAAATTTAAAATGAATGCACACGTGAGGATTTTTCTGGTGTGAGGGGTCCTGACCTCCATCTGATATTTATAGGTACATGTAAACCTACCCACCACCAAGAATCAATAAAATAAATGATGACTTTCAACTTTCTCCCTCTTGATCTTTTCTTATTTTGCTTTGGATTTGACGCTTTACTCATGACAAAATTTAAAAAACGATGTAGGAGAGTCATGGCCCCAGGGTTTAATTTCTGTTAGGGAGTTAAATTGGAGGCCATTAGAAAATAAGTGGGCTCCGAGACTAAGTTCTGCCCAGAGAAGGTCTTTACTCACAGTAACTTATGAGATACTATGAAGAATCAATACACGTCCAGTACTACACTCTAAAAATGACACTAAGTAAAACTATATTGACAGAGATGCCTTCAAATTAAATATGGAGCTCTGTAAATTTTCAGATGCTTCAAAGGCCTTAGCGCAAAAATATGAGTGCCAAGAATATTACTAATTTGTCACAAATTCTGACTCTTAATAGGTAATAATGTCTTACAATTTATTATCTTTTACTTATCAATGTTTATTGATAAGTTATTGATATCTTATTATCAATGTTTATATTTAAAATTTTTATAAAAATTATTGCTTTCTGAACAGGAATGTGCATATTAATAGCATTACCAAATATAACAGTATTAAACTGTTATATCTTGTGCAAATGCATATCTGTATATGCATATTTTCATTCTTTTCAAGGATGCTTTACAATTAATATTGATTGAAAAGTAGTTTTAAGCTTCTTTAAAAAAACATGTGGTTGGAATGTTTACTAAGTGGCAGAAGAGCCAAATTAAGATAAGCATGCATCCTAACGCAGAGTAAAATTTCAGGTGAGGATTTAATACTTGAAGTTAATCAGTTGTTTCCTAATTAAAATCAGCCGCTCACCCCACATCATGATAGCTGAACAAAGAAAGCTAATTAGCCACAACCAAGGCAAACGTAAAGGTACAGTTTCAAGCAAAAAATCAGAAAAGGCCTTGGCCTTTGCCCTGTGCTGCCGTAAAGACAAGCTTGGGGTGCAGGAGGATAGCCTCCTATTACAGGTGATTTTTTCCCCTAAGTTACAAATATCACATCCAAATCCACCCCATGCTGGAGCTTATACTTTCAACTGCTGTATAATAACCCTGTTCCTTTGGAACGGCCTCCTTTGTGCTGACAGGAAACATTTACGGGGTGCCCAGCTACGTGCCGGTCCTAGGAAGATAAAACTGAGAGAAACAGCCCATACATCAGTGGTCCTGCAGGACTCGGGCTGTGACCGAGGCATACGCAGTGCTCTCAGCAGCGGGTGCCTCTGCAGCGGGCTCTGCTCAGCAATGATTCTCTCTACTTTTCTACGAATTCAAAGCCTGTTATCTCTGGACTATAATTATTTTAACCATTGCTCTGCACACATAATATAAATAGCTTTCATTCCCTATCTCATGTCCAAAACAAGTGAATGAAGTACTCAAAAACAACATGTTTCCCTTAATGCTTATTGACTAGGGAAAAGCAAAAAACTCAGTACAATTTGTCCCTGACTCAACTGAGGCTTTTCACGCACCACTACTGGCCTTAATCATTTCTTGGTAAATGTAGGGAAGACATGGTTATGTGAAGAATGCTAACCCCTATCTACCGAGTCTGCCCTCTAGTCCTGTGTTTTCACCTATTTTTAACAAGAAACTCATTTGTAACTGTTTACAATAAGAAATATATTCCCAGGCATACGTGGGATTGTGTATTATAATTATATTAATATGTATATGTCCAAAGGTCTAAATATATAACAATAAACCAATACCAGATTCAAAACAACCAATCTGTCAACAAAATCTAGATTACTGAGTGAATTGACCTATATTTTGGCCATGCCTGACATGTATAGATAATGACCAAATAATGCTGCTTTTAAAATACAAAACAGTAACCACTGTGCTTTAAAGAACATCTGTTTCCAAGAATATGTGGAAAAGCATGGGGCATGGAATAAAAGGTTTTTAAAAGTACAATGATGAATATGCAATGAATGTACTGTTGGAGAATGACATTTTTAAGTGTCAAGTAACATGCTGTGAAATTCTATAACACGTCATCTTGTGGCCATTTTCACATCGCTGCGGAACAGGGCAGCGCTACCCCAGGGTCACAGACAATGGCATCCAGCAGGCAGATCATTGGCCCTCCGTCTGCGCTGAGACCCTGAGACCAATCGTATCTTCCTGGTAAACTGAAACAATTCCACACATAAAGGCGCTTCCTCTGAAATGCGGTACACGGTTAGAGCATGCGATTGGAGAGTGCAAGGAAACAGTAGGGTTCTGGCTCTTGTTTAAGAGCAGTGATGGGAACTTTGGTGACGTCGTCCACTGATGTTAATCAATATTGGTGGGTGTCAGAGTTAAAATGCAGTTTTTGCAAATGTGCTGAAAGCAATTCATTCTTTTCTCTGACACTTCATATTAAGAAAGCACAGTAAAATGTACCAAAAGTTCTTTGATTCATTTTAATACATTTTTATTTCCAAGTATTATTATTATTATACAAGGAACATCAACCATCAATTTAACAAAAACTCTGACTCAAATAATTTTCAACTTGTCTTGTTATCTGGAGCCTCAAGAGCTGAATAAAGAAGTCTTCACAAATTATGCTAGTTTTAGAAGATAGGTGGTAATTTATCTTCAATTTTCTGAGTTTCATATAAATGGGTGGCTCTCTTAAAAGTGCTGATAAGGAATGGGCCTCAGCTTTCCTAACGTAGTGATGGTTATGATATCCTGATTTCACATAAATAGTTATTAAGTCCCTGGGAACATTACAGAAACCTATAGAGTGTCTGTATCTTTAATTGCCAAGGTTTATAATGTGTGGATTTGCAAGAATTAAGGATCAAAAAGGGGTGTAAAATTCATGCAGCAAAATTAATTATCTGGCTGGATCCCGATTATATTTCCTCTTGCACATTGCTTATTATGTGATCTGTACAGCTTGCTACTCAAAGTATGGTCCATGAACCAGCATCACCTGGGAGCTTGAACCCTCACCCCAGCCCTACAGAATCTGAGTCTGCATTTTAATAGACTTCCATGCACATGGGAGGGGGGCAAGTAGTGACCTAGAGCTTCTGAATTGCAGACCACAAGAATTGATAGTCATATTCCTTATTCTTCTACTATAACTTCCATTAAAGGGGCAGACAGGACATAGGCTTCAGCAGTTAGGTGGAGAGTACCTCCCCTGTAGAGTAAAACCACCGGAACTTCAGTTTTCAATTATATACAGACTTGGATATTTGCAAACATTACTGCCAACATCATATACAAATATAGAACTTAAAACCACTAGATTATGCCTGAGAACTGAAAGTTTAAGCTGAATACCACCACGTGCAAAATAAAATGTAAACTACAGCTTGTAAACTCTAAAGGACCAGGTAATGGGTGATGTAGGCAGTTTCTATGATTAATTTTAAGAAAAATGCAGCTCACTGGTCACCGAGCCATTAGAGGCAACAGGGAAAGGTGAGGAGCCCGCCTGACTCTGAGAGCCACATGCATGCCGTGCACACTGGTCCTCACCTGTTTGTACTCAGATTCTCTTCCAACCAATACCTGCAGAACGTAGTAGACAGGGTCGCCTTTCATCGGTGCCACCGTCTCCCATAAAATTTCACATGAATTTCCTTCTAACTGTGTTACTCGAGGTGCTGAAATACAAATTCACACATTCAAGATCAAAATGAAAAGCATCACATTGGCGCTATTAGAGGGGGTAGGTGAGTGCGTGTGCGGTGCCTGCCCCAAGGGGGTTTACGTGCCCAGCCTCCTGTCAGACCTGTGGGTGCCCCTTCCTCGGGGAAGCCACTCGGTGACTAGTCTTGGACTAGTAGGCCGTTGGTGAAACAGCCTTTTGTTCAGGATCCTACTGATAACTGCTGGGCCTGGACTGAATTTATTTTTCCGATGGCTGTGGAGCACCTTCTATGACTAGGTCCTGAGCTAGGTAGTTTGGGGACAGCAAAAATAGGTAGCATAAACCTGCTTTCGAGGAAATTAAGATCTTCGTGAGGGGAGGGGACAGTAAAGTGTGGAAAAAGTACACAAAGAAGCAGAATGGAAGGCGAATTAAAAGGAGAAGTATAAATGAAATGTTGGGTAGTTCCAGGGGAGAAAAAGTCCCATCTGTGTGAGGTCTAAGGGAGGGCTGACCCTGTATTTATATTTTCTTGGTTTATTTTTCACCTACTGGACTCATCATTGTGGTTTAAAGTTAAATATTTTCTCATAGCATATGCTATAGCTCTAACAGCGGTGTCCAACCTTTTGGCGTCTCTGGGCCACAGTGGAAGAAGAAGAGTTGTCTTAGTCCACACATTAAATACAAGAACACTAATGAAAACCGATGCAAAAAAAAACCCCAAAAAGGTTTCAAGTAAATTCACGACTTTGTGTTGGGCCATATACAGAACAGCCATCCTGCACCACATGCCGTCCCGTGTTGGACGCCCCTGTGTCTACAGCTTAATTCAATATCCACTTTTCTACTCTCGCTGAACCTCCTTATTCTTTCATTTCTAATTACATAAAATTAATTCTTTAGAGACAATTGTTTCTACTTGTAATTCTATACAAGCATTTTTCAGAAAAATAAGGTTTTCTTTTAAAAAAAGTTGGAATTAGTGGTCAAAACTCCAAGCAATTTATAGAAAAACCAAATAAAAAGTCTTATCGAACTGAACCGTCTGATAAGCTAAGACACCACTTCCCCAAGTCTGAGAGGGAGAGGGAGAACCCTGGTCAGGCGGCAGCGTGAGGACACTGTCCTTCTGAAGTGAACGTGCCGGGAAAACAGGCGCCATCAATTCAGTGTTCTGTTTCCCACAAAATGAATCTCTACCAACAGCCACCCGGGGAGGCAAAGTTTGCTAATGGCAAGCAGGCAAACCTTTGCCCCGATAACCTCTATCAGCCACAGTGTGTTTGGGAATCTCTTCTGTTACAGCTGAAAGGCAAAGCTGTGCTAAAGGGCTGGGGGCATTTACTGCCCAGGCAACCCAGCCAGGCCTTGCATGTGTCCATCCATTTACACCAATTTCTTAGCCACCTGAGGAAGCAACTGCCAAAGAGCTTCTGGACTGCCACGGGGCAGGAAGCAGGGGGAGGTATGTACCATAAAGTACCCTGCAAAGGACTATGGGAAACCTGCACAGAATCCAAGCCAGGACCCGGCCCAGGTCCTGGGACCCCTCACCCCTGTAATGAACTCTGAGCCGTGGTGGTGGCTGATATAGCTCCTGCTCACAGACACAGTGAGTCAAACGGCTTTGCTGGCCCCCCAGCCACCTAAACAATATAGCAAACCTCACTTTAACCACATAAAACCTGGTTCAGGTAGACAGCTTGTCTGTCTGTCAACCTCAAGGTCATTCTGGGCAGTAGTGGGATAAAGCCACCGGTGCTGCCCACACCCTCAAAGATGGGCAGCAGGACCTCCACAAGAATTGTGCCATTGGGGAGAGTAGGGTTCAGAAGTCCATGGAGGGGCTGGGCCTACACCCAAGGCAGGGTGGGAAAGGCTGAGCCAATGTTGCCCTGAGGCTGTCCGCCCTGCATGGCAGCCAGCGAAGGCTTAACACTGCAGCTGGAACTGGGAGATGACGGCTTGGCAGATCCAGTGGAGGGAGTACCTGGGTGGAGCGGCTTTTGCTTGCTCCCCGACCCCATGAAGGGGGCAGAAAGTAAATTAGTCACTCACAAACCTCAAGACAAATACTCATATATATGGGAACAGACCATGGCTGCAGTCTGCCAAAGGCATGTCTCCCCAGTGAGAGCTATGGGCCAGGGAACGGGTTGCTAAAGCTGCCTACCTCAGTCTCTAATCTCTAGGCACCAAGGTCATTCAGAGATGAATGCCAGCCTCTGCTTCTCAACGTCTTTGGGAAGGAAGACTCTCAAACCTTCCATGGTAAACTGTCCTAAGTGTTACATCAGGAACTCATTCTCATGGCTAGCCAAAGTCTGCCACTCAGGTCTGTTTCTTTCCTTTGTCTCTCTCCCCCTGTGGGGGTGTAACTATTAAATTATCTGTAACAATCACTGACACATACCTGAGCAAGCCTATATTGGTAGGCCATCTCCTTTAAGGCCTCTCATTCACCCCCCAAACCCATTTCCCCATCTTTTCTCTTAGGAAGTTGATTATATCTTGCTGAGAAATATTAGAAGAATATACCTAAAGTCAGAGTTGTACTTTCCCAGAATAGCATGGCCACAAGCAGAAGAAATACAATGTCCACAAACCTTTGATGGTGGGGGGGACACTCTTGGTTGTGCTGAAGGTGTAGGTTTCTGAGAAGGGCCCTTCCCCAGCCTCGCTCGCTGCCTGGATTCGGAAGGAGTAGCATGTGAATTCCATCAGTCTCTGGACCTTGTAGGTGTGGCTGGGTCCTCTGTAGATTGAAATAAACCTAGAACAAGGGGCCGAATCCATTAGCCACAGGAACTTTTATTACTGATAAGAAATTATGGTACAAACTAGTGGAGCACATTAGGCCAACTTGGTAAATGCTTTCCATACGGTCTGAATTATAATAACCAACCAGTTGCTATGTTATAGTTTAGGGTCTAATATATCTTTACAAATAAGAAAAACAGATATAAATACATATTAGGCCTAGAATGAGATCCCTTTTGTTATGCTATAGATTCTAAAAACATCACTTGTTTATGCTTTTAGTTTTCAATAAAATTTCAAATTTTCCATAACCAGATACTGTTAACCTAACCTACCTTCTACTATGTACTGGGCAATGATGTTAATGTTAATTGGGCACCAAAGAAATACAAAATGTCCTCTTTTCCTGAGTTTTCCAAATAGCTTAAGCCAGGGGGTTCTCCCAGTTTCCAGCATCTGAGGGCAATCAGTTGTGTTCAGATAGTGCTGGAGGTTGGTCAGTGATAGAATCATAATTCAAAATGTGACTCTTAAGTCGATTTCGCCTAAGGGCTAAGCAAAATTCATGCATTCATTTCGCAAACGTTTGAACATCTGCTGTGCGCCAGACTCTGGGACACAAAGCTGAGTTAAGACCTAATCCCTGCGGGTGAGCTGGTCCTATGGGCAGGCAGGGTTTTCTGAAGAACAGCAGCAGCTTTCCCACATGTTAAGGAACAGTCCTTCTTGGTATATTGGTAGATGGGTAGATATTAAACAACTTCTTTTTTAATAAAACCCTTCAGAATCAGTACTTCTTTTAAAACATCCATGCCTTCATCAGCCTTTGCAATCGAGTTCCTGGGCCATAGTCACTTCACCTGTTAAATGTTCCTTCTGCTTTGCTCTGTAAGGAAGCACCTTTTACTGGTGGCTGAACAATTTAATTTCAGGGAAAGCCAGAGTCCAGGCTGAAACCCACAAATACCATGGCAACCTATTCAGGGCTCTTGACACATCACCACCTTAATGAAGACACCCTTGCTAATGCTAGAGGCAAACAGCTATTTATTAAGTCAGCCTCACCTGGCCCAAATCTCTAACCTGAGTAATTGCCCTTAATTATACCACAAAATGGAAGTCATGGTTTAAGAAGCAAAAGTGTTATATCTTCATTACAAACTTACAATGAAGCCTGGTTTTAAAGGAGTTTGGAGAGCACTACCACCAACTGCACTGGTTTCCTATCGTGCCCTGCTCTAAGGAGCGTGTTTCCTTTTGAAAGTAAGTTCAGTACGTCTATGTAGGCAGTAGGATAAGCATGTCTCTGACTGGTCCTTTAGTTTAGTCCACTGTCTGCCCTGGCGATGATGAATCATGACCTGTCTGCTGCTTCAATGAAAGCCATCCCTGCTTGTCTGACCTCCCACCCCCCAGAAAAGGCATGAAGGAAATGTGAAGGGGTGGGAGGAAGAGGTGAGTTTTCTTTATTTTGTTCTCAAAATGTGTATGGAAGCAGCTGAAACAGATGGTGGCTAATTTCTATGTCATGTAATTAACCAGGTACTGAGCCCTCAGTAAGTGCAAGAAGGTGATGCTGGGCATGACATGGGCTGGGCAGCAGCAGGGAGACATCAGGAATCCTAAGAGTGTTGGATTAACATTCCAAGATAGACAAGCATCACCAGTGTCAACCCCACACTCAAGGGCCACCTAGAAAAATAGATGTACCATGTCCCACGGGCCTGGGCAATGGAGCAAGACGGCTGACCCCGCTGCCTTCCAGGGCCTTCCCCCAAGTCATCTCATCTCACGGGGAGCCATTTTGGAGCCAGCAAGTCTGCAGGCTGTTTAACAGTTCATATTTTTCTCACTCCACAAGTTTCCTCTACCCTCTTCTTAAGGAAATAAATACCTAAGAGCAGAAAGAAAACTTCAAGAATGAGACTGTGGGGTGAAAGGGATGAGAAACACATGGTACTAACACTTTGTATAATATGGAAATAATTTATCACGGTTATTTCTAATTTCCTATTATTTTACTGTTTTAACAAAGAAATGTATAAGATGCACAAGTAAATAAATTCTAGTTAAACTCTACACATAAGTCAGTTTAACAACCGGAAAATAGAATCCTTCAGAAAATCTCATCTCTAATTTTAGGTTCCTGAAAATACCTTCAAATGATAATGGCCAGTTTGGCCCTTTCAGTCCAACTTTAAGGGCTTTAATTTTGAAGACCTTCAAGGGGGAACACCGGTTGCGTGTCTCTGCTATACCCACCCAAGGAACGGACACACTCTCCGCAAATGCGGCTCCGCGACCAGCACCAGCTCTGCAGGCTGGCAGACCTCAGCCTCTTTGTGCCTCCATTTTCCCCTCTGCGCAGCAATGACAGATTTCACAGAGGGGAAATCTCTCAGCCTCACAGATTGCTTGTGAGGTTTAAATGGGTTGATAAAGGAAGAGTGTTTAGGACAGTTCTGACATGTAGTAGTCACTCAACTGGGTTGGCCATAATCATTTTACAATGCGCAGAAGACAGGACTTTATCAAAGAAGCTCTGCTCTCCCTTGTGAGAGACCATCTATACCACTGCCTCTTCTCCGGGTGGAAAGTCAGCTGGGTGGTGAGTGAGGCTGCCCTGCAGAGCAGGCATCACCTGGGAGGCCCCAACCGCGGGCGGGTCGAAGGCTGCGTACCCTCTCGCACACAGACCCACCAATGAAGCAGCAGCGAGAGTTGCTCCCTCCGCACGCTGGGGTGGGACTCAACACACCAGCTCAGGTGGAAGCGCCTGCACAGAGCAGGCCTCAGGGAAATGTTGCTGATCCTCAATTTCTTTCTGTACACGCAGACAGTAACTCCCGTTTCAACAATGAAGGCCCACCAGAATAAAATAAAAAAGCAAGCAAGACAACACAGAAAGAATGCAATCTCTTTTTCATCCTGATTCTGTAATTATTTTCCATCATTCTAAGAGGCAGGAGAAGAAAGAATCGTCTTTCTTCAGAGTCAGTGATCTATGCCAGTCACATGGTGGCCTCTTTTGGAGGCTCGCAGGTTAACATACCCTGTAGCTACAACCACTTGGGGAGAGATTAACAATATTCATCAAATATTTGTTTTACAAAGACCAACTTAATTTTTTCTGTCTCCTAAGTCTTTTTTTTTAAACATCAACTTCATTTTGAAATTCATTAATAAGTAAGCAAGAGGGCTTCGGTGATAGAATTAAACATGCTACACTTCCTAAGACACAATGATGGAAGACTCCACATTCCAAATGCAACCAAGGACACAGCTCAGGGCAAAGCTTCGCCATGAAGAGGACAGCAGCTCTCCAGCTTTCCTGACCCAACCTGTCTCCTTCCCCCTCACACTGAGAGTGCCCAGGGTTAGTGTTTGGACCCCACACATGTGCATGGGCCACAGATCCTGAGACATCTGTCACAGCTGGAGGGTGACAGAAGTCTGGTTGGCTCGCAGGCCTGATCTGTACCACCCTGTTGTGCACTGCCCAAGCCTGGGGGAAGGGAGAAGATCCCGGAATGGAAAGCAATCAACTGGATGTAAAGCTGGGGTGCCTAACCCACAGGAGATGGTGCAAAAACTCTCTTTGAGACCTCAGTTCCCTGATTTTTGATGGTGGTGTGGCCCAGGTAAAAGGGACACATTATGTGGGGAGAGACCTGCTTCGCCCGGCCACACCCTGGGCTCTGCTGCCCGGTAAAGACTAGACTATCCTTCCCTTCTTCCCATCTCCCCCCAACAGTGTCGGTGAGAAACGGTGGAGAACAGGAACGTGGACCCAGATCTCAGGTCTGCCTCTTACTACTGAAGCACTCCCCCCTGCTAAGTGTCAGTTTCCCCCATCTGCAAAACAGGGACAGTATCCACCTCATGGGTTAAGAGTTAAATCTGGAAATGTGGGTAAAAAGCCCAGCCCTGAGCCCAACACATAGTAAAGGTTCAACACATGGTACCCGATGGCTCCAGACTCTGTCTGCTGAGTCCCACAGACACCCTCCCAGGGGTTCCAGACAGGCTCGTGTGCCTGAGGACGGCCATGGCTCTCCACCCCTCCCAGGCAGGCTGCTCTCCAGCTTGCTGGGGCAGTACCAGCTGACGCAGCAACAGGAATGGGTGCATCTGAATTGGTGATGTTCTGCCCCATCTGTAATGACCTGTGCTAGACAGACATACAGCTCTCTGGTGTGACCAAAGAGTAAAAACGAAATGTTCACAATGTCCCTCTTACTATACGAATGCTCCTGTACTACACACACACAATGAAATAATGTATGTGTAACAGATGACATGGTTCCTGGTGCACAGTCCATGCTTAAAAGTCACTGAGTGATTTTAGTATTAGCTCAGGTAAAGGCATACATAGCCACGGGGAACCCCTTGCAGGGGTGTCCAACCCATGGCCCGTGGGCCACATGCAACCCAGCATGGCTATGAATGCGACCCAACACACAAATTTGTAAATTTACTTAAAACATTATGAGATTATTTTTGTGAGTACATGCCACAATGTATTTAATGTGTGGCCTAGAAAACTTTGCTTCTTCCAGTGTGTCCCAGAGCCAAAATGCTGGACACTCCTGCACAGTATCACAGCTCCTTAAAGGTCAACCAGGCCCAACACCGGCAGTTCCTGAGGGAGCTTCTAGTCCACCCTCAGTCCCTGCTGCCCATGACCATGCACCTTTGCAGGCATCAGCCCCATGGCCCAGGACTCCCGTGAAGACCGAGTAAAAAGAGGACAGGCGTGGAAACACCTTCGGGGCCCCACTGCGGTGCCGCCCCTTTGGCACAGGGACTGAAGGTAGAGGAGGTAATAACAATCTTTCAGGCAGCGGACTTGAGTCTGAGTTCAGCTTCAACTGCCTGGTGATCCTGAGCTCCAGAGCCCGGCAAGCTGCTCACTGCTCTGTAAATGGGTGCGATAATTGCACCTACCCCTCAGGGCTTGTTATGAGAATCAAATGGGACAATGCAGGGAGAACCCATCACAAAACGCCTAGCACTTGTTATTAATAACCAAGCACTAAGGTTCACGAATTATTTAACTCCTTTCTCAGCGCTGGAGAAGCCTGAAGGATATCCCCGGAAGGCATTCCTCTCACTGACATGCCCTCAGGCTTTCCGGAAGTAAACGGGAAGCTGTGCTCCGAGCACCATCCACCCCATCTAGTGACCCCAGACCTGGGGGGCCAAGAGCCGCTGCGATAAACAGAGGGCGACGGGGGCGGGGTCCTGCCTCAGTGTTGCCAGTTAATGGAAATATGGGCATTTTCAATTTCTGGAAAGGAAAAATGGAGAGAGAGAAAAGCTCTTTTGCACAAAAAATACTTACGTGTGAGGAACACATAAACGAGACAGAAGGTTGGTGGGTCACTGAAAGTTTACAGTTTAAATAAATTCTTTGATGCCTCTGCCTGGGCCTTGCTGCAGTGACCGAATGCCTTCTCAAAACTAAACACTTGAACAGCAGCAAGCACACATGTGTTTTATTGTTGGCAATTTATCAGTGATCACAAAAAAATGTCCCACAGATCTGTGGATACAAAACGGTTTTGCTCATTCTGCTTGCCTCTCAGAGCACTCCACAGGGGTACAACGACCTCGGCCACTGTGAACTTGAACGAGTGAAGAACTCCCAAGGCTGAGTTCCCAGACGCTTGGGATAATATTAACTGTCTTGTTCATCTGGCAGAAATTTTTATGAGATACAAATGAAAGGACCAAATAAATTCCACGATCTATGTTAAATATATAGTAAGAAGGCAAAACAACAGATTCCTGACATTTTTAAGAAATTCCAGGGGGTGGCTATAACTTTTCACCTCAGTATTTTAAGCTTTAACATTCTGAAAGATGACTTTTTTGCACTGAAGTGCAACTGAAGAAAACCAGACATGTCACACCTTTGAATGTTTATGTTAAATAATTTTAGAGAAAAATAATATATAAACAAGTTAATTTCAAAATGTGCTCCTTTAAAAACAATTTTGTTTCAAAAGATATATTCAAAAGATATACCCAAGAATGTTCTTGGACAGCTTATAACTTAAATTTGCAGGAGAACATAAGGGCTAATGCTAAGGTTTTCGTGTTCACCCCTTTGTTGCGATCTTACAATTCCTAGGCCATTACGGGCTAACAGCAGCCCATTAATATCAACTCGTCAGAATGGTCCAACCTGCTGACCTCAAATGGCCTGCCACCTGTTCAAGGCTGCAAAGGGCACATTTCAAAAGATGTTCCACAATATTACAGATCAACAGATGTTAGTGAGCTCAGCACGGCTATATTCCTTAACAATGACATGTCACCGCCTTTATTTTTTCTCCGTTTCCCTGGGCTTTATGGCGTGAACGCGTGGATTTCCTACGTTACTGAAGTGATGTCTAGGAGAGAGGATGTTTGAAAACAGGAATGAAGAGTATGTGCTTTCACTCCACCCAGAACACCGAGTCCTGTCCTGTCTATGCTGAAGCAGGTAGGAGCAGATGGCATCGTGTGGGGACACCTGAGACGAGAAGGTGCATTTCCTAAACTGGTTTTGATGTTAATGAGAGTCCCCATGTGCAGGCTGAGCGTGGAAAGTGCCAAGAGAGATGTCCAAAAGAGCAGTGAGAAGAGGAACTCAGTTCCCACCTCTCATCCCCAGCTGCTCATAGACCCTGGGGTTGTGAGGGATCAGGCCGCAGCACTTCTGGTTATGTTCTTTTTCTAAGAAACAAAATGTCACTGCAGCTACTGATGAGACTCTGTTTATAGAATAAAACAAATTCCTATTTTCAATTTTTTTGTTCAAACTGGACTTTGTTATTGATATATAGAAAGTCCAAAACAAACCCAGAATTTACTCATAAAGTATTGTGTATTTATTTGTACATGTTTAAACTTCAGTCACCTTCAAAGTACACCCCATTTGATGAAATACAACGATTGGGAAAAACCAGTGGTTTTTCTACTGCTCAAAACAGTTTTTGGACTCATTGATTTTGATGCTTTTTAGTGCTTCTGCTATATTTTGTTTCATCTCTTCCATGTTGGCAAACGTTTCTCTTTGAGGACTTTTTTCATCCAGGGAAAGAAAAACTGGTCCAGGAGAGATCAGGTGAATAGGGAGGGTGGGGCATGAGGATAAGGCTGCTTTTGGTCAAAAACTGCTGAACACTCAGCACAGTGAGGACAGGTGTGCTCATAAATCATCCATCATGAAATGGGCAAATGCACTGAAAGAGTCTTCCAAGAAATTCACTAAGGCCGAGTGCGCCCTCTCACAATACCAGCTGGTGCACTGATAGAGATGGGCTCCTAGAACACTCACCTAGAGGGGGAAGCCTGTACTAAAATGGGTCTGCCCTCCAGAAGGTAATTTCATTTTTTGGGGGTGTCCCCCCTTGTACTCAAAAGAGATTTATTTACATTGAAAGAAAGGATGACTAGAATCTCAAAAGACCATCTGTGAACCTTGAAACCTCCCATTCTCCTACTTTGCTTTCAAATATATACCATGAATCTCCTCTTCAAGGATGTACTTCCAAGTCTTCCAAATTTCCTTTGCCTACCTCTACTTTAGTGGACTTACCTCCATCTTACCTGATTTAGGAAAAATGGTGAAAAAATGTTATCCAATTCTAGTGGTTATTTTTAAATAGAAATTCTATTTTCAAATAGAAGAAAAAAAACTGTAATCTGAATTCTACTTCTGGCTTAATTATCAAGTAGTTCATTTACCACCCCTCACTTCTGCCTGTGTCTAGACATTTTATCCTGAAATTGACTAAGCTGCAATATTTTTTATTTTGTAGGCTGAAATTTTATTCTTTTCTAAGAAATAGAAATGCTCTTTTCCATTAATCAGGGACTGGAGGCAGGCTTCATTAGCTCTATTTTGTAGGGAGAAACAGTAAGACAGAAAGAAGGGACACGCCTCTCGGCATCTGGAAACTTGGTAACAGACCTGGCATTACAACAGAGCCTTGACACCCCAACTGAGAAGGACAGTC
The DNA here is from genome assembly GCA_004027475.1 of Anoura caudifer. Taxonomy (NCBI): domain Eukaryota; kingdom Metazoa; phylum Chordata; class Mammalia; order Chiroptera; family Phyllostomidae; genus Anoura; species Anoura caudifer. The sequence continues at coordinate 539,901 of PVKU01000280.1, read as the reverse complement.
CACCTTCTGGTAATGAAAGGTGATGTAGAAATGCCATTTACCCAACAAGGGTGATCATGTGAATCTGGACGATTCTAGAGGAATGAAGGAAACTAATCCCGAGGGTCTCTTGTGGGCCCTGACCTAGTTGCCTTCCATCTATTTCATTTAATTCAGCAACATGCTCTGAGAAATATAAGCAGGAGTTTGCTCTGTAATAGGCATACTTACAAAGTTTCCTTCTTCCCATAGTGCTCACACAACCTGTCCACTTTTACTAGTTGCCTAGTGTGCATTTTTCAGGGTTACTTGATGCAGACTGTTTTCTGTCCCCCTGGAGCAGCAAACAGGCAGTCACGACGTTCATGTGAAATTTTGCTGGCTAAAGGGAAGTTTCATGAGCTCAAGGGCTGAGTTAGACGGAGAGCATGTGGTAACTACCCATTCTGTTAGAGCCCTCTGCCCATCCCCATTTTGCCGGAGCCTTATTTTAAAATATGTTGGCTGTCTGACTAAACCTGAACAACAGATTAACCATAAATGCATTCCTGGAACTTAAGTTCCTCTTGCTGCAGTGCTGTGTACAATTACTGGGAACATGGACCCAGGAGGGTCAGGACAAGAATCAGCATCAATTCAAATTCTGTTAGGGCAGCGTAACATTTCATTTCAAGAACACAGACAAATGCATCTTCAAAGTCATCAGTACAGTGTCACAACCTTAAAATGCATGAGCTGACCTTGTTGTTCTAATCCTACCATTAGGTTAATGCAGAATTATGAAAATGTTTACTTTGGGTTTATATTTTTCTTGCATATACAAGAACTAAAGACATTCAGACCTTCTATGCTCGATCTGCTAAGAATAATGAATGCACTAAATCACTCCATGGACAAATTAGTAAAATTTTATTTTTCTGCTGAAGTTAAATTCTCTTGTGCTGTCTGTTCATTGTTTCATGTTAATTTATTTTCTCAGAAGGATAAGCTCCATACAGGTAGGACGCATACGTCATAAGACCTAGCTCATTATAGTAATTAAAAAAAAAAACTTTATGATTGAGCGATCACAATCTAACTCCTAGGGATAAACTTAGTCCTGTAAAAATAAAGCATTGCTTTGAGGCTGCCACATTAATATGTAGCCAGCAACCTTAGACTAGCAACCTGTCAGTCAAAAGCCTCAATACATAGGAAATATATGTCCTGTTGCAGAGGGGATATGTTCACTATAGCAAGTCCTGGTATCTGGATAAGTTCTAGGTTGATTTAGTTTGAGGCAAGGATTTGGGCAAGAAGCCCTTTTGGGATCCCTACTATTGACATGAAATAGCCCCAAACTGTAATAGAGCCATGTGTAAAGTAGCAGAATAGAAAGAGAAATCTTTTACTTGAGAAATACCCAGGACCCATTTCTGTGCTTTGGAGTCTATATTCTTGATTTCCACACCAACCCTGAGTCCTTACCTTTAGTCCCCATCCTTCCTAAGGATCTCTCACATGAGATTTTAGGATTTAAACCCTTTTAGGACTCACGTAACCTGTTACCTTCTCTAAGAAGCCTTCTCTGTTCATTTAAGTGTATGACAGATACCATTCTTCCTTCCTCCCTCAATACTCTGTGCACATTGTCAATCTTTAAGCCTTCTGAAACATGATTTGTTAAAATGTACCTGTCCCGTCTACCTGTCCCCCACATGCAAGCTCCTTAAGGGACTCTTCCTTGGTCATCTTTATCTGCCCAATACTTAAGCATAGTTTATTTTTTTGCATGTATAACACTTCTAATGATCATAAGTTGAAATCAAGTTAATCTACCAAAAAGATTATTTTTACCTAGATGGTGGAGGAAGATAGGTAGATATCTTACCTAGATAGGTAGATATGCTATCATCATAGAAATATTTCACTTTTTACTCAAGAATTAAAAAATGTAGACAAAAAGTTCTGAATGCCTGGTACTTTGTAGATGCTCAATAAACATAAAGTTTGAAAATATATCTTTGGCTCAATATTATGTTTAGAATCTTTGGGTCATTTCACATGTTCTGAAAGAGAGGTATAAAAATGAACCCAGTAAACCGGCATATCATAGAGGCAGAACCTTAGGACTTTTGGGCTCTTAAGGAAAGTTAGCATCTTATTATTTTCCTTTCAAAAGGAGAAATTAAAATATGAAGAAAAAAGAGATAGCATGTCACTTTTAATGAAACTTTTTTTTGGTAAAGAATTTAGCTCACAAATGATCTACAACAATTGTTGCTTTAAGATAAAAATGGTGGAAAGAACCTCAGAGCTCATATCTTCCAGTTCAACCTCTATTTTATGGATTAGGGAAAAGTAAGACCAATAGTTTAGCAATCAAAATCGACTCAATTCTTTAATCTGACAATTGCCAAGCATGGAGTTATCAATTTTTATTGTGCTTCTTTTGCAAAATATGCTTTAAGACTAAAATTACTTGCACAGCAGGCTAGGACAGCTATACCAGCTCGGATATCAGCAGGTCTGTTTTCAAACGCCCACAGGGACTGGTGAGTAAAGTCACTTAAAACAGCAGTTAAGTCAATCTCTGGTTCTTATGTTGGCCATAAGCAGAACATATATATAATATTTCTGCTACATCCATAAAAATAACTTATTAGTGGTTAATGCAATCAATGCATATGATAAAGAATATGTACATTTGTTCTGAAACCCACAGCTGGAAACCACCCCAGCAACGATAAGTCCAACAAAAAAGACAGCTGCCACTGAGGAAGAAGACATTGTTCCTTTCAACTGAACAGGCCAGGTCCAAACCCTGGAGAACTTCCAGAGGACTAGAACTGATGAAGACTGTGCTGATGTATCCAACTCAAATGATTCCTCCCTGATGCTCCAGAGACAAGATCCAAAGTTAACAGCTTGGATTCAAGGGGCCATTCACTACAAGAGTTCAATTTCAAGGCACTAAGGAAGGTCATCTTCAAACTTAAATTAGGCCATGTTTCATCCTACTAAATCCCAGGAATATTATTCCACAAATAGAAAGAGAATTTATTATGCTTTACATTCCTATCACTTTAATGACTTTCTGAGAGCACTCACAAATCTAATTTTAAAAAGATAAATTTGGACTCTAGCTCATAAAATTAAGAAAAATACTGTTTCTAATAGTAAGTTTTCTTAAATTGCCATTTAAATTTAGGCATGTCATTTATTTGATTAAAAGGCCAGTCTTGAGTGCCCCCCCCCTTTTTTTAGGAAAGAGCATTGTATTGATTACTAGATTGTGCACTATTTTCTGTCTGGCATAGTTAAATGGCTCATGACAACATACTCATTTGGACCAGTACTCATGGAGCTTTTGTTCTGCACATCCGTACAGTTCCCTGCATGAGGACCTCAGGTGGCCACCCGCACAGGGCAGGACTGCAGCGAGACAGAGATGGCTGACATGGTGCAGAGTGGTCCGCCACTGCAGTACAACTAGAAAACATTCTCTATGGAAAGTTCGCTCTACCACCAATGGAGGCCAAAAGCCCAGGAAAAACCATAAGGGCTCATTTATAAATTTTCTCAAATTGTTAGCATTACGTTATCATGTTTTCCGTTGGTCCAGAATTCCTATTCCAACCAGCCTTCTGTAGTCTGAGGAGTCCCCTGCCAATACCATAATGAGCCCATGAAAATACACCCTCAGGCACACAGCACGGTAAGATGAACGATCTTGTCTCTGAGTGAGTAGCATCAATCTCTAGTGAACCTACCAAAAGAAGCTTCACTTTCTCTGCGCTTGCCACAGCAGGACTAGTTTCCAATAGGATAATCACTTTTAGTTCTTCTGTAGTCAAACTACTGGGTTTGAAAGATCCTTCAGAGTCAAGTTCAAATGTCAAATGTCACCTACTCCAAAAAGCCATTCCTGATCTTTGTAGCCAGATGACCTCTGCGTTCTCCCAACTCCCAGAGCGCTTTGCTCCTATGCCTGCCTCCTCCACACTCCCAGAGCTCTTTTTCCAATGGCACAAATGTTCTCTGCCCACTTGTGCATTGATATTATGCTCCTGGAGGCAGGGCCTTGATTTGTCCTTGATCCACTGAAGGCCCACCTCAATCAGCACCTTCCGCACAGCAGGATTCATTCCACTGCACTGAAGCGAATCAAAGCACTTGAGTACAGACTGGAGGGTGGAGAGTGAACAAGGGTTTCTGTGCTACCTAAAACCAGATCCGCATGTAAAGGAACAGGACACGATGATGCACAGAAGGGAAATGACAAAAATACTCTACACTAGCATTGGTTTTGTGCTTCAGCAGGTATGCCAGAGGAAAAGTAGCAGTCTGTGTCTGTCCCACTCTTCACCTGATATTTTGATTTGGACTTTTGGTAATAGAACATTTTCTGTCATCCTTAACTTTTGTTCTGCATCTGAATTATTCTTAAATACAGGTCAGCTGCCCACCTTATGATCAACCATTTTCAGAGGAAATGAAGTTAGGTTAAATAAATACTATGTGAAAGGTTGGATTTGATTTCTGTGGCTAAAAGTGTTTCTTTGGAGTCTTATGAAGAATCTCCTATTTGCCCTGGCTAATTTAATATTGCATTGCCTACAGTTGCAGAGTATAATCTCCATCTGTAAATCACCACAGCTATTTCAGATTGGTAAACATGTTTGTCCTGATAGTTACTGAATATTTAAAGAGGTAACATCTCTTTCCGAGTGTTATTTCTCTCTGCACTCGTGACTAATTTAATGCTATTACATTGCGTAGGCTTGAATTTGACAATTTTCTTTTTAAATCATTTCTTTCCATTATCTGTCTTTATGAAAGAAAAAAACAAACACATATGTTATCTGATGTGGGCAAATCAGGACCTTTCGAATGTTAGTAAGTTCCAAATGAAGGCTAGAGGGTGTAACTTTGAGTATAGAAATGCAGAACCTAAAGACATAGGAAATCTTTCGCCACAGAGGAAGGGTATACAAGGAGGATTTCATTCCGAAGCCAAAGCCACGGGACGTTCCCGCACACCCTCACCGCTGCCATACCTCTTGTTCCTGTCCTCCAGCTGTAGCGTGTACACCATGTCGTCGGCAGTGTGGGTCTTGGCGCTACTGTCTCCCCATTTTAGCTTCAGGCTCTGAGGCCCGGCCGCAGCACATTCAAGCCTAGGAGGCAAGGGTGGTAATGGCCGAGTTTTTGCTTTAATGAACTGACTAAAGGGTCCAGCTCCAATTTCATTTATGGCCTGGATCCTGATCCTGGAGAATGAAAAAATAAAAACATGGCAGTGTAAGCAGCAATTCCTCATATGGAATAAACATTGTGTGAAATATTTATTACTTGCCCCTAAAGCAATACCATGGAATGGAAAAAAAAAACCCAAAAATACCAAAGTAATTCAAGACACCTTTCTATGTAATAAACTGAGCTGTGAGTATAACAATAAACAAAAAGGCACATTAGCATGATATACCTACGCTCTTTAATTAAAAAAAAAAAAAGGCTGTAGTCTGAGGGAAGATAACCTGAAGACATTTAGCCGCTTCAAAGTCAGCTTTGGAAGTGGGCTACAAATTACAAACAGAACAAATGAGTCTCCTCCAGAGTTCACAAACAAGAGTAACAGCTTGTCCACAAGGCATCTCTCCTCCCTTTCTCCAGCATCACCCAACAATCTCTGCTCGGCCTTACCCAGAGCCTTACCCAGAGCACAGCGTGCGCACGCATGCTGCTGGTGACAGGGTGTCTCGAAGATGTGCAAAAATCGTAATTGGGTGTTTACTCTGCACCATGTTTGTTATGGGTAATAAAGGTATTAACACTGCCCTCATGGTCTAGGACTTTAAAACCAAACACAGTTAAATTAAATATGTAAATTAGTATCCTACTATTATTCCTATTTTTCTTGTTTCTCTATTTCCTTCCTGGTTGACTGAAACAGTTCTCCAAGGTCATCATGCAACAAACCGATGGCACTGCTCCATCCTCATCCTCAGCACCTCTTCCTGCAGTGACTGAATGTTTTTGAAGCTTGTTTCCTCCTGGCATTCAGTGACCTTTCTCCTCTACTCTCAGACCAAAGGGCTCATGCACAGCCCCACCCCACCCTCTGCTCTCCCTCTCCTCTGTGTAATATGGGCAGCTCTTTCCGTAGCCTCAGACATTTCCACAGCTTCATGCACTTCAAGACCACTTCCAGTCCTGTTTCCTCCATCTCTTCATGCCCTGTTCCTAGGCCTTGAGCAGAAACCTGCACCCAGACCCCTTGCTAGGTACACAGGCATCTTACTGAGATGAATGGGGCAGTGTGGTGTCACATTTAAACTTGAGCTGAATTTGAAACAGTATTTAAAACGTGATAAAAATATAGTCAAAGACATAAATTCTTAGGAAACAGATTAGTTTAAAATATTCCTATAATTTAGGTTATGTACTTCTCATTTACAACACTTATTGCTTATATTTAAATAGAAAATATTTAAATATTTAAGTATCCCTATAGCTAAATTCATCCTGTGAGTGTGTAGCCTTAATTAGCCTTAATTCTTCAAATTTAAAGATTACATAATTCTGCGAGTCAATATAATAATATGCCTGTAGATTGTTAAGAACAAACACACTAGATTCATTCCAGGTGAGATGGAGTGAGTGTGCTCCACCCTGTCTCTCCCACTGAATAGAAGCAATTAAACTAGGACAAAAGAAGTGAGCAGCTATTTAAGAACTCCAATAAGTAAACCATAGCTGGAGACCTTGGGGGAGAATCTGAACTATCACTGAACCACCAGTGAGTTTACCACTGTTCCCCTGCACTGTCCCCAGGCTGGTCTCACTGCAACCTGACACCCAGGAGCAGACGTCTGCTTAAACAGAAATTCTACCAGAAGCCTTGGGTCAAAGAGAGAGACGGTGGTCTCTGGATGTTCACAGTGAACAGGGAAAATCCCCCATTCCTTTTTTTCCCCTTTTCTACATTCTTTCCCTCCCTAGCCCATAGCCAATTCGTATTAACAATCTAAAGAAGAAAAAAAAATCACATAATCATATTAATTAATATGGAAAAAGCATCCAATGGAATCTAACATCTATTTGTACTAAAAGTTCTTGGCAAAATAGGGATAGAAGGAAACTTTCTCATCCTGATAAGGGCATCTATAGTAACACCACAGCTAACATTAAACTTAATGGTAAAGGACTCAATGATTTCTCTTTAAGATGGGGAACAAGGCAAGGACGTCTACTCTCACCATTCCCATTCAACACGATGAACTGGAAATTCTAGAGAGTAGGGGGAAAGGTATAGAAATATGGAAAAAAAACAAACAAACAAACTAGAAACTACAAGACACTGCTGAAAATATTAAAGACCACCTAAATGGAGAGAGACATACTATGTTCACAAATTATAAACTCCTCCCAGAGGACTTATTATAAAGCTACATAATCACGACAGTGTGGTACTAGTAAACAGACAGACTCATAGATCAATATAACAGGGTACAGACTCCAGAAATAGACCCACACAAATATGGCCAATTGATTTTTTTTGACAAATGTGCAAAAGTAATTCAATGGAGAAAGAATAGAAACAATTAGATATCAAAAGTGAAAAAATAAATCTCAATCTAAAGCTCATTTTATTCTAAACTTAACTCAGAATGGATCACAGATTTAAGTGTAAATTATAAAACTTTTAACAACAGGAAAATTTTTTGTTACCTAAAATTAGGTAAAGGGTTTTTTTAGATAGCATGTGGAAAACATGATTCATAAAAGTACAAAATTGAAAAAGCGGGCTTCATAAAAATTAAAAACTTCTGCACTCTTAGGAGAATGAAGACAAGGTACAGACTGAGAGAAAATACGTGCAAGTTATGTATCTGACAAATAAACTGTATCCAGAATGTACAAAGACCTCTAAAACTCAACAGTAGGAAAACAAACAACACAATAGATTTATCAAATAGCTTTATGGTATTAATACAAGAGTAATTTTCTGTGATTGGAAAATAAGAAATTTTTCTCCAACTAGAGAAGAAAAATCTTTTTTTAAAGGTGGTAACCATGGTGGTAAGAATCACTACCCTTTTCCCCTCCTCAGGAAAAGGGAATTAAGCCAAACATTATCTCAATCGGTCTTCTTTCGAAGGTGTAACAAATTTCCTCACTTCGAGGTTTACATTACTGTCTTTCTAGCACTTAAACTGCCATTCCTTCCCTTTCCTTTGGGCAGGTATTCCTTGAGCCCAGAGGTCAGGACACTTTCTTCCATCTGCTCACCTACAGTCCTCCAGAGCTCACTTTGGGTTCTGGGTTTGGCTTTGTACAGCACACACAGCCCTTACCTACTAAATGAGACAATTATTGCTTAAGATTGTTGTTCTGCTCAAGAAAAAATATACTAAGAAATCAAAATCATTTATAAGAATTAAAAATATTTTATAAAATACAAGTATCAAAAAAATGTGGATTTAATATTTGTTTTTTTTTTTTTTTTTTTTTTTTTTTTGCAATTTCACTTATTTCCCCAAAGCCTCCATGGTGTTTTGATAGGTACTGGGTTCCTTGCACTGTAGCTCTATGGTTCTCTGATCTTTCACTGAGAACTGCCCCATGGCATACAGTCTCTGCCTGCCATGTGCAACGACAGCCACAGCGACGGGAGTGCCGCAGCAGCCCTGTAACTAACTCTCTTCGGCAGTGGGACCCTGCTTTGGTCGCCTTGGGGAAATCATCTAACACCTTTCAATCACACTTTTTTTAAGTATAAAATGGGGATAGTAACACCTTTGCTGCATTTATAGACAGGATTACTTAAGATAAGGGATACGGAAAGGACCTTATATCCTTTTCAATATTTAAATGTATCTTTTAAATATTTAAAAACACACATATTTTAAAAATATTTTAAAATATTTAACCATTTTATACTCCACCACACAACCAGAAAAGAATTCAAAAGCTCTCTGGTGACCTTTAAAGGGCTAATGTATAGAGTTGTCACTAGTTGCTATTCTTCTGACTTCTCTCAGGGAAGAAACTGTGCTGAGCACCCATGAGGAGTGGCTCTGTGCTGGGCACACAAACGTGCATCTTCATTTGTGTTCCATTATTGCCACGACCTCACTTTATGACTTGAGTACTTTGCTGCTTCCTCTAATTATGGTCAAGGGTCCGGCAATAGCTAAAAGGACTAGCTTCTTTGTGAACTATCCTCAGAAGGTGAGGGTGAGACGAAGAGCTCGGGAACAGATGCAAATGTTGACCATGACCACCAACAAGCACCACCACAAGCAACACTGAACACTCGCTCTGCACAAGGTTCTGCGCTTGGAGTAGGAACTAGCAACTTCCCTTGCCTTTAGAGATGAGGTATCTGCAGTTAAACTCCCAGAGGTGAAATAATGCAACCTCAATGACACAGTGCCTACTAGACATTGAAGTCCAGATTTGATATGTGCAACATGATATCTGATATCTACCCCAAACCCATGAGGCAGGAAGTACTTTGTCTATTTGAAAGTGAATGAACTGCTGCCGGCTAAGTTCAGTCATCTGCATTGATGGACACAGGTCAGAACTGGGTAATAAACTGGTTTTAGGCTCCAAGTCTTCGGGTATTCTGGCATACCATACTCTCTTAAACACAACCTGGATCACACACAGCTTCTAATCCAATCAAAAGATATTTTTAATTCAAACCACACTTTCAGTTCAACAGCTGCCTTTTGCCAATGAAACAGATATTTAAAACAGCCAACAAATGTGCTTTCGCATTATTCAAATAACTTTGGGCCTTGAAATCAACTACCTAGATTTTAAAATACTTCAATTTATCCCCCATTTTTACAAAAACACATTTTGCTTCAATAAAAATGGATGGCAAACATTTTTCCATGTAGCTGATGCACTAAACTAATGTTAATTAGTTCTAATGATCAAGTCACATTCCATATTGAAAGTAGAACTGTGGAGCCAGTATAATGAAAAGAGGCCAGGTCCTCTTGCGTTCTGATAAACATTCAGAACTCAGAGCCCAGAGGCCAGAAGGCCGGGAAAGTGGAACAAAAACTAAGGTAGTTAGCGTTTGTTTTGTTTTGGGGTGAAAAATGCAGTATGTGAAAGTAATCTCCTAATTCCAGTGAGAGCTCACCTGGGACTAACGAGAAAAACACTCACTCACCTGAGAAACAAGTCCAAGAATTCACCTCAGAAAAAAACTTTCAGGTTTTATTAAATTAATTAAAGTTTATCCCAAACCCAAACTTGAGAAGTCTTCTCTTGGCTGAAGTAATATGTTAATCTGGAAATTCAAATAGGATATGCAGGGCAATTTTTTTGTTTGTTTTTTTACATGCATTGCATATCGGTTTCTGAAATCTTAAGGTCTGCAACCTAAGTATAAGGGAAATGGAACTTTGCTTTCCAATTTAGGAAAGTGATGTAACTCTGAGAAAGTCTATCTTGGCGAGACTGATGTGAACAATCTCTTCAAGTGTCCAGGAGCCTGCAATGCCCATCGATACACTGATAAGTACTGATTAAATGAATCAAATTAAGTAGAATATTCTTTGTAAGTTTTTATTAAAAATCTACTCTTAAAATATCTACTATCTAGTTCTAGATGTTAGATATATTCCCACTTCAGATCACAACCTGCTGTAATGCACTCGATACACACGACCAAATTTCTGACACCCCCTGTACTAAAAGAAGAATGACTTTTAAATCCAACCCTTCTCCACGTGGGAAGGTGACTCTGTTCACTGTTAGCCATCCTAATACTCAGGATACCTGGAGTACAGAGGTGGGTGGGCAGGGAGGACAGCGTCCCCCTCCCATGAAGGGCGGGGGAAGGAGAGGCCTAAGAAGCAAAACATTGGCTTTTTACAATACATGCCCACCCCCAATCTAATCTCTCTCTAATCATCTAACTAAAGAAGAGAAAAATATGCAAGAAGAGAATAATTATCAGCTAACTTCTGAAGGAAGTTAAAATAGTGGTGCTAACACGGGAAACCTCTTTGGGGAAACGTGTGTTGGGAGTGCAGTTATTCAGAGGCGGCTTCCTGGAAGGTAGCCTGCGCTGGCTCAGGTTCAGCCCCTGCTGCAGCCTCGCCTCTCCTCCCGGCAGCTCCCAGGACTCTCAGCTGCTCTTCTGCCCTTAGGCTTGCTTTTTTTAGTGCCATGCCTTGACAGGGGAAAAAAGACCTTAAATATCTCTCACACTGCTTAAAGGAAAATGCTAGGTTTCCACAGACACTCCCACCTCTAATCTGGTCACAACCCACTTTCCAGCTCGATTCCTTCCTCCCAAACATCAGCAACAGGATTTATTGAGTGCTTACTTACGATGCGTCAAGTCCCATATGAAGTGCCTAAAATCTTACCTAAAACACCCATAACTCTATCAGATAGTTAAAGTTATTATCCCTGTTTTGCAGATCAGAAAACTGAGGCACAGAGGGTTTCAAAGGTCAAAGAGACAGTAAGTGAGGGATGGAGGACTGGAGTGAAGGCCGTCTGACTCCACTGTGCTACTTCTGAACTCCGTAGAACATGTCTCCTAATAAAGCCCACCTCATCTTGTGAGGATGAAATGATTCATGATTCACTTCTTGACAGGCTAATGCAGTGGTTGACAGAGAGTAAGGACTCAATAAATGTTGTTTTCATCCCCATTTTACTGAGCAGAAAGAGCATAAATGAGCATAACAAACAAATCTACCTTTAGTTGTTTGCCAGCTCAGTATGAGTCAGACATATAATGAGGCTGCCAAAAAAAGGAATGTCAGGCAACCTTACTAACTGCTCCACTTGGAAAACAAGTGAGGTGACAGCCTTGCTCTTCTCTGAGCCAGCCAGCCAGCCAGCACCACTTCTGGTGGTCTGGGCACGATTCATAAAGAGGCCATCAAGAACCCTGGCTGTTACAGCTCGGTTGGTTGGAGCATTGCTCTGTAAACCAAAGGGTTGTGGGTTCGATTCTTGTTCAGGGGACATGCCTGGGTTGCACGTTCAGTCCCCAGCCAGGGCACATGCAGGAGGCAACCAGTTGATGTTTCTCTCTCAAATCAGTAATAAGCATGTCCTCAGGTGAAGACTAATAAAGAAACAGGCCATCAAGAAACAGAACTCACCCAAATAGGAGCATGGAGGAGGTCACAGAAAACCTGCACTAGTCAAGACAGATTGGAATGCAGTGAGGATGGCTAGGTAGGAAACAGCTGACTTTATGAGATAATGATGACTAGGTAACCCTGGGAACCACAAAACCTTAGTCTACAGGAGCGGGGCTCAGACTTTGGGAGGTTGCAGAAGTACTCCAGGTGCTTCTCATAAAATTAATGTTTAGGAATCAGTGCTCTTGGACGGAGGTCCCCAAACTGCGACATGCCCCCAAGTCTCCTGCAGGGCTACTTAGAGCACAGAGCATCTGGCTGCACCTCACAGTTTCTGATTCAGCAGGTCTAGAGTAGGGCCTGATAATTTGCATATCATTAAGTTTCCAGGTGATGCTGGTGTTGCTGGCTCAGCATCCACAGTTTGAGAACCACTGCTCTAGAGGAAGGCCCAGGATCAACTATGTAGAGTTTAGACAGAGAGAGGCTTCAACACGATAGGGTTGTTCACAAGCAGAAAGGACTGCCTGCAGGAACCACTGCCCCAAAAGGGAAGATGCTGAAACCCGGGCACTGGGCATGGGTGACACCACGTCATCGTGTCTCAGTCAGCTTGCAAAGACTGTGACTCTGTGGCTGGATGCACATGAAGGAAAGCACACCTGTTACTAATAACATCTTTCCCCTCCTCAAACCAAAACACAAGCTCAATTTCAAACTCAATTCTAATCTTAAAAGTAATGCCTTTAAAAATAGCATTGTAATTCCAAACAGGGTGTCAGTAAGCCAATGATTTTTTTTTTAAATCCTCACCTCAGGGAAATGTCCACTGAACTTTAGAGTGAGGGGAAGGGAGAGGAAAGGGAGAGAGGGGGAGGGGAGGAAAGGTGAGAAACACTGAAGTGAGAGAGGAACATTAGCCTCCTGTACTCGCCCTGAATGGGGACCAAGGGCCCACAACCTAGGTATGTGCCCTGACCAGGAATCAACCAGGGACACCTTGGAGCATAGGGTGGCCTCCAACCAACTGAGCCGCACTGGCCAGGGCAAGCCGATGTGTATTTTTGTGAGCACCAAGGAGAAGCAATGGATCTATTAAAATACGTTTTGTGCATCAGGTTTGCTAGAGAGGTGTACTTTTCTGTCCCCACAATACAGGGAAAAGATAAAACAAAACAAAACAAAACTCAGTGTGAGAACAATTTGTAACTACTGAAAGTTAAAAAAAAAAAAAAATCAAACCAAAGAAACAAGTCCTTTACCAAAGCCCCATAGCCTGCTTAAGATGTTTTATTCCACATTTTTATCTAGAACATCATCATGATCTGTTCATTTATATGTTAACAAATTTATGGGCCAGAAAAGGGTGAGGTAAAAGTTGATTGGACCAAAATCACATCCTCAGTTCCTTAAGATACTCATTTTATATTTCACTATAAGCACTGCAATTGTGTTTTTGAAACAAAAGAACAGGACCGAGGTTGACTAGAGCCCCACTATGGAGCACCCAATTATGTACTAATAGAGACTAGTATGAAGTTGTATTGAGATGATCTTAAATGTGGGTATTAATCTTAGTGCCTTAAATATGAAACATCCAAATGATTGATTGACCAGCAAAGATTTAGGCTAAATCTTTTCCTTGAGGGGGTGGGGTGGGGAAAAGAACACAACATATGACTAGAGCCAAAGGTTTGGCTTTTCTAAAACTATTTCACTTCATGCAATGTCTAAAATGATATCATCCAAGCTATCCTGTCAGGCTGAGAGCTGACAGCCTCCCAGTGTGACTTTCCACGTTCAGCTTAATATATTAGCCCTGCATATTAATACTAAATAGAGTCTTGAGGCATTATCTATGTTCATTCTGTCATAGCCCTACGTTACTAAACCATTTCATCTTCTCCATAACAGAATTTCTTCTGAGAAACTTTTTTAACAAGTGAAAGATATTTTTCATAATTCCCCCCTGCACCTGGCATTGTATCATGAAGCAAAGACTCCCTGCATCAGTTCCTTCATCTGAGCTGCAGGTGTCATTCCAGAAGTCATAGGACTGTGTGTTGACTAATACAAGTCAGCATTCCTCCAGTATCATCCTACTATAAACCTTAATGTTTACAACCACTGAAGCCACCTTCAAGGTAGGCACAAGGTCAGGAAGAGGTGGAACTCCTGGGCTAACACCCGGTCCTGAAAGCCCTTTCATGATGCCTGATCCGAATGTCAGAGCACCGGCCCGAGGACTTGAGCCCCGTCTAAGGTAGACAGGATGTGAATCGGAGTGGTCCTGAAGCTTTTCGGCAAGTCCCTAAACCAGTGCGCTTCTTCATAGTTTTATGGCCTCATGAGGGATTAAGGACAAGCAATATTCTGGACATCCGGTTTCTTAAAAACAGCTGGGGGCGGGGGGGCGACACTGATTTGGCCATTTCCCCCCAGAGATAAACCTCACAGACAGGTTTCCTTAGAGCATCATCATGGGGGAAATTCCCTGATGTCCTTCAAAGTCTGGGTTTAATCATTTCCTCAGCACCTGGGTGAAACGAGTAGTCGGCCCTGGACACAACGGGCGCTGAGAGGGCACCAGCACACCGGAGTGCAGACTGCTGCTCCGAGACTGCCCGAGAAGGTCATGGCCGAAGGACTGCCCTTGGCCTGCCCCGTTACTCCGTTTCTAATTCCAGTCCCACCGGGAACCACCCTGACCCTTCTGTGCCGGGCACTTCCTCTCTGAAATGTCAACAGGCCTGTGTACACAGCCTGTTATTTTCAGCCTGGGGCAGATGTCACAGTAACCCACTACCCCAGGTTGCTGCTTCAGGGTCCCCCAACTCTGAGTGCTCTCAGGGCAAGAACATCCTTCACCCCCGTTTCACAGACCTGAGGTGTAAAGTGCAGTACTCCAAAGAGAGTCCTTAAAATAAAACGCCCTGTCATTGTTTTGAAAAGCAAAATGAACATACTTATAGGAATTATTCACAAAGGAATTGATAAGAAAGAAAAAAAAAGAGTAGAGATAATAAGATATTGCAGAATGGAACTTTTGTATTTTACAACTGATTAGCCGGCTCTTTCTTCAGCTTTTGGAAATAAAAAGGTAGTGTAGCAGACTACTGAACTAGAAAAACTGCAGAAAAAAATGAGTGAAACGATGAATCCTTTTCTTTACTCCCCAACCCTACCCCAAGAAGGACTGGTTTTGTTTGATGGTGACCTTGACAATGACGAAAACTAGGATGCGTGTGTACTGTGCACTTGCTCTATACTGCTGTGCTGTACATACACATTTGATATTAATTTCTTTACTCCTTACGATATGCTTGTGAGGTAAGTAGTCTTGTTCTCCTCATTTATGGAAGAAGAAACTGAGGCACAGCGAGGTTCTGTAACTGGCCTAAAGGCACAGCTGATGACCTGAATCTATGCTCGTCTTCACCTGCCCAAAAAACCATTCAATCTGACAAAGGGAGATGCCCCCACAGGGCACACCTGTGTAACTGCAGATGGGTCCTGCCCTCCTCAGAAGCTAACCGTGAACTTTTTGTTTAGAGTGAGTTATGGCAACGTGGAGACAGAGCTAGTGATTTGAAATTTTAAGAGGCCATGAAGGTGTGTGAGAAGAGGAAGGAAAGGAGGCTGGCTCCCAGACAGGAGCCCTGGGGAAAAGAAAGTATGTGGCTGTTAACTGAGTTCTACTCCAGGTACGTTATTTATTATTTCTCTGGAAGCTTGTGAAATCCTGAGTAAAAGCTCCATCACAAATTCTTTGTAACACTGTCTGCTTTTGGGAAATCAGGAAAAGAGTGGAGCCCTGCTTCAGAGGTGGGCATGCACATGTCCAGGACAGAGCGTGTCCACAGAAGGATATGAGTCACAGCAAAAAGGCAAAGAAAACAGTAAAAATGCAAACAAAAGTGGTTACCAAGAGACTAAGAGGGAGCAACTGATTTAAGGTGAAGGGGGAAACTATGTAAATTTGTAATAGACTCATAAACTATAAAGCGATATAAGTATTAAAGCTATATTTGTATTTAGTAATCTTAAACAAATTAAGAATGTAATATTTAGAATACTTAGAATTGTACTTAGAATTTACTCATTTGCCCTTAAGAACTTGGAGGGTCTGTAGGTTCGGTACTGATGTGTCTGTCTGAACAGCTTGATTTCTCCTCCCCTGCACTCACCGGTACGTTGTTTCTGGAAGAAGATCTTTCAGAACGTGGGTGGTGGTGTTGCCCACGGGGATGCAAGTGTCTCCAAGATCAATATTGTAAGCAAGGATTTCAGATCCATTATTGCACGGCTCTTCCCAGTTCAGTACAAGGCACACAGAAGGTGAATCAGGGTGGGCACTGAGGGTCTCCTCCTCCAGGACACAGAGAGTGGAGACAGGGTCAGGGGCAGATGCTGGCGTCTGGCAAAGGACAAGCTCACTGTACGGTCCTGCTCCAGCTTGATTGGCGGCCTAGGAGACAACAGCAAGAAAAGTCTGTATCACCCCATTGTACATGCTAACGCCTCCATGTTAGGTGCTGCAAAATCAATGATACATGATTTACTTCTAGAAATTAGGTAGAAATAAATCCTAGGAAATGCTCAATTTAACCTAATAAACACTTACCAAAAAATGCCAATTACATCTTTTCTGTTAAGCAAAAGATAGTAATATCACCTACATCCCCTTTTATGAAAATTAATTTAAAAATAGTCCTTTATATTTGTATGGCCCATTTCAGGTTCTCATGTGATCTTCACAATAGCCACCTGTGGCACTATTCTTACCTGCCTTTCACAGATATATAGGCAAAGCTGCGCCTGGAATTCACTAATAAATCTGACTTTCCACTCCAGTGCTGCCCTGAGAGAGCAACAGGAATTTTGCTAAAGGTCTCTACTGTTTTCCATGTGATTGATAAACTCATATCTGAAGTCAATTCTCAGCCTTTTCTGATTTTACCTGAGAGCAATAACTGACCTCACTCACCCTTTTAAATACTTATTCATTTGGTCTCCAGGTCCCAGACTCTTGTGTTTACTTACCTGCTGTTGCTTCTCAATCACCTATGCAGGCTGCTACTCATCACCCAGATTTCTCAACAGTGAAGGGCCCAGGGCTCAGGCCTTGGACACCTCTGCTTTTCTGCTCAAACTCAGAGATCTCATGTTGTCTCAGGGGACAAGTACCATTTATATCCTACTTCCAAATTTACTTGTGTAGCTTGCGCCTCTGCCTTAAATGCCAGCCTAATGTATCCAACTACCATTTGGGTATCTCCACTTAAATGCAAACTGAGCCTCTCAAACGCCAGTGTCCACAGAGCCCCTCATCTCCACCTCACCCCTGTACTTATCCCCATCCTTCAGCTTGTTCGAGTCATATCCCTGAGGCAGCACCGGTCATCCTTCTTCCTCTCATACCCAGGCCACCCGCACACGCTGTACTGCCCTAGTCTAGTTACACTCCCTCCCATCTGGGCAGTGTAGTGGCTTCCTAACTGATCTGTGTCAGTCTTTGCCCCATAGTCTACATTTACAACAGGTTTACTACTTAAATCCCTTCAATAGCTTCCAAACATATTCCGAATAAATCAGGAAGTCCTCACAACAGCCTACAAGACACTGGCTGATCTGCTCATCATTACCATCCCTCCAATGCAATCACCATTCTCACTTCCATCACCTACACTCTCCCCCTCAATTACTGGCTCCAGCTCCGCTGGCTTCCTTGCTGTTCCACAGATGCACCATGACTGCTCCCACCTCAGGGCTTTTGCACTTGCTACTCCTTCCGTCCGGAAAGCCTTTTCCCCAGACTTCTGCATAGCCTGCTCGATTATATCCTTCAGACTTTCTTTCAAATGTTGCCTTTTCAGTGAATGCTCTCTAAACAACAAATTTAAACTTGCAGTTACCCCCTCCTTCGGGCCCCTATGATTTTGCTCATTTCCTATGTCCTGGCTTTGCCTTTCATCACGACATTTATCAGCAACATAGTATATACCTTTCATTTAATGATTCCTCTGATTCAAATATAAGTTCCATGAAAGCAAGGCTATGTTTGGTGCGCTATTGCATCCAGAACTAGAATCGTACCTGACACAGAAATTCGTGCTCAATAAACATTAGGAGAAACATTCTTTTCTTTATAAAGAGAAAAGCATTTGGCAGCCTCATTACAAAAATGAATATACTCTGAAACTTAGTTTCCATTTACCTCATAGGAGAGCTTATAAGGACAATTATAAAACTTACAAAAGTCTGAGATCTTAAAGATTCAAAACAAGACTTACAATATTTGTGTATTACTGTTAATTTCAAAGAAGCAAGCTAAAAGTATTCATTTGCTATCAAATGAAATACTATCACTTTTGAAACTCTACTAAAACATTTAAAAATCTTAGTTACAATTTATTTTAAGATTATATGTTCAGAGATTTTATTTTGGGGTACAAATTTATCACAGGGCCAGAAAAATAAGACAGAGTGGAGCTAATGCTCATAGCAGCGAAGGCCCATGTCACCACAGGAAAGGAAAAGAACACGCTTTCTGAATTGGAGCTTTGACCGAATCCTAATCACTCCATTACTAACTATGTTATCTGAGGCAAACCAGTATCTCTGTGCCTGTGTCCTAGATATAAAGTGGGCACAACACACCCAGTTCACAGGACAATTATAAAACTTAAATTGAGTGACATGTAAAACCCGGGTGGTGTGTCAGGCCAACAGTCGGTGCTTGGTGTCTCTCCCTCCCATGGGGGAGACCAGGAACAAAATGGCATATTTCATACTTAAAAAACCAGAACATTTTATTTTAAACTAATTTTAGACTAATGGAAAAGCTGCAAAAATAGTACAAGGAATTTTTGTATCTCTCGTACCTTGCTTTCCCTAATATTAACATCTTACAAAACCAGAACTATGATCAAAACAAGAAAATTTACATTGGTATGACTGTACTAACTACAAACAGACATGATCAAAATCTTAGCAACTTCTCCAGCAATGTTCTTTTTGTATTCGAGGATTCTACTTTCTTTATTAGCTTCATTCTTTGGAAAATGCTTTCTTGACTTTATACCACCTATTATTACTGGTTTTCAAAGGAAACAATTCAGAAGAAACTTTTGCCAAATAAAACTATGCCTATAATAAAGAATATGCCTCATGTAAACAGAATTACTTTGGCACTTGTTAATTAAAATATTCCTAAGTAAGAGTATAAAAATTTAAAAATTGTTCAGCAAACATGCAATGTTTCACCCAATTTTTATAAAACACAGTATAGGTATTACAGTGATTTAATTTTTAAGGGACCAAGTATTCAAAAAGGATGTTTGGCTTTTAACCTGATTTTGTAGTAATGTCAAATGAAAATAATTCATATTTGGTCCATAGTTAGCAAGAAATCAATACAGACTGAGCAGACCCTTTTTCTTGCAATACGTCATTAGCAGAGCAATGGTGGCCTTAAAAGGACCATCCCCTTCCCGAGGTCTGACTCATTTTATGACAAAGAAGTATTTGAAAGTATTTTCTACCTCTGACTACGAAGACAGGGAGGCACGATCACTATGTAGGCTCTGTTCTTACCAATGTATCTTTTAAAATGCAGTTTGGGGAAGTCAATGTTAACTGATGACAGACCGTGACAGGAAAAAAGGAAGTAGAAGGACATTTGAAAGAGACCAAAAATCCAAAAGCAGAGTGGCATGAAATTCCTTCCTGTGGTGACAGAGAGTTCTTTATTTATATCCTGCCTTGTTCCAAAAACAGGAGAGTGGCACATAATTTAGCCTTTTCCCAGTGACTCAGCATCACTGTTACAAAGGTCGGATTAACGCGCTGCGACCCTGACTCACTCATAAAGGGTTAATTATGACCCAGGTGCTCCATTCAGAAAGGAAGGTGTATAATACAAGAGTTTATTCACAAATGTTTATGATAAAATAGGACTCACAATTTAACAGAAAAGCTTCAATTGATCTGGAAAATGAACTTGCGAAGGGAATGTTTTCTCCAAGGAGGCCAGAGACACTAATGTTGATGGATTTATAATAAGTAATTTGATCTGTGACTTAAATCAGATAGACACCTAAATCTGGCTTATTTGCTTCTTTGATATTTTAAATCCAAATGTGCGTGAGGACAGAATTCTTCAAGGTCAAGAAAAACATCTGACCCGCCTTTGTCTCCCCCAGATCATCCTGATCAGCTTTTGATTTTGGCGCAAGCAGTGCTCAGGCAATGTTACTGAACCAATGCACAAAGCCCGTTTTCTCAGGACAATAAAAACATCATTCATGCAAGTCAATAAAGTCAAAGTAAACCCATGACTATTTTTACTCTTAGGGGTTAGGCTAGGAGCCAACTGTCCTTGACATTGTTCTACGTGGACTCATAAGTGGGAGCTGACAGATAACCAGCTTTGTTAATGAATGGTCACTGACAAGTGAGAGATGGGTGGTGTGATCTGATGCAGACTAGTCCACATTACTCCGATGTTTGTTTTAGGCTCCATTTAACAGCTGGCATATAAAATTACTGTCTTTGCCAGTTCTAAGTGGCTTTCCCACTGAAATGTACATTTCGAAGAAATTCAGACAGAGGACCTTTCCTAAGGAGCTGTGACCCTTCGTCTTGGACTCGGTCATTTACTCAGGGAATTGATGAACAAGAAAGATGCAAGGGTGGTGAGAAGCAGAGAAGAATCTGGTTTTGTTCTTACATTTCAGGACCTCCTAGAGTAGCAGACATTAATTATGAAATTTATTTTTATTTAAAAGGATTCTTTTTTCCTCATACTATCCCTCTTGGTAGCTTCCATCATGACTCTTGGAGTAGGTTTCCAAGAGCCTTCCAAGGAACTGCAATGTTTATGAGGAACATCTGAGCGATGCCAACCGACCTGCAGTCTACAGCAATACTGTGCAGCAGGCAACAGGTCCCTTATTGCAAAGCCAGTGTCTGTCCCATGATAAATGACTTCCAAGGATTCTTCGTCCTCTCCCCATTCCAGCCTGTATTCCGAGATGTCGGCGCCAGAGCTTTCAGGACTCTGGGAAGCAGAAATTCATAACGTTAATTTCATTGAGAAGAAAATTCTATGTTATTTGTGGTCACTCAAGCAAATGAAGAGTGACATACCCCAGGATATTTCAAATACATACAAAAGAAAGGCATGAAAAAACATACTCAACTACCTTTCAACTCTGACCAGTGGTAAAATTTCCACAATTGTGATGTGGAACACGTGTCTGACTCACCTCCCAACTCACTAGGACACATCCATCAGGTGTAAAGGAAATGCACGGCGCTCTGCACTGTCCAGGAGGCCCGGCAGCAGTGGTGATTTCTGAGACATCAGAATAGGGACCGTACTGAAAGAGAACAACGCCCACATGCTTGTATGCATGTTTTTGCGCACACCTGTGTACGTGTTTGTGCACGTGTGCATGTACAAGCTGGTAACCAAATAAGGCTTAGGCTAATACCATCATCAATACAATTCATTAAAAAATGACCTAATGGGGTTTTCACTTTCAATTAAATGTGTGTTTCAGTTTTTCCTACATATATTCCTGAGTGGTAAATGTCTATTATATATGTACATTCATTTTATTCAAAAGGACTAGGAAGTTGGTTTACCAAACATTTCCCTTTACTGTGACATTAGAAACGAAAACATGTTGATTCTTGGCACAATGGGCATTGTGCTTTAACATCTCTCCCAAAGAACATTAAGTCAGGTACACACTGCAGTCTAATTCTTCATATACACAAACATCTACTGGAAATTGTTGCTGACAAAACTCTAAGTATTTCTTCAGTTATGGGTATTTTCTATTTTGAACGCTAATGCTCCTGTCACCGTTTGCTCAGCTCGTCCCCACCATCTCACCGTTTGCAGGTTGACACTGCCCCCCCCCCCCCCCCATATTACCAGCAGTGATCGCAGTCTCAGAGCCACAACCGGCACTAGAGATTCGTACTGTTCCAAGAGAACCAGTCACCCATTTTCATAGTGGAATATCTGACACTTCAAAGACTTGAGGCAAAGAGTAAAATAAAATAATTTCCAGGCTAATGAAGTACATGACTATATTTTTCAAAATGGGAAAAGATAAATTTTTAAAACCCACACATTAAAAAAGACCCAAAACCTCTCACACTTTACCAATACAACTTGCAAATACACTGGGTATGGTGGGAGGGGGGTCAGGGGTGGGAGAGAAGCTCTCTGAAATGGACATGATGACTAAAAGTCAAATACATGGTTAACTTCCAACAGAACAGGAATAAACCATAGCCAAAACTAGCTTTTATATCGTTAATTAAAGGCGAGAGCAAGTCAGTCGAGTTGCACATTTATCTTAGTTACGGCAGAGGTCCCCTGAAAGGCTGAGGGGGAAAAGCGCAAAGACAAAAGTAAAATGAAGTCCTGAAGCATCTGTGGTCACCACCGTCCCTCCTCTTTCCACTTATGTAAGTCTGGGTGCACACGCTTTCTCGTCTTCTCATCGATACACTTCCTTGCTGAGTGTCGTGTTGCTGTACTAATTTAAGTTGGGCTGTGTCTGAAATGCTTTCCTAATGGGGAATGAGAAGAACTCCAGCTCCCGCTAGAAGTCTGAGACCTGTCTTCAGACCATAGGTTTTCACTGTCAGTTGTGGCGAACACGAAATGCCCTAAAGTGCTCTTCCCTTCCAAATGGTTTGGACAGCATTACTGAGAACTAGAAAAAATCACTGTCAACTTCGTGTCACTGCTAGCGGGCTTTCTTATTTTAAAATTTTTCATCAATTAATTTCATGTATTTATTTGCACGGAACTCATCCAAACAAATCACTAGCACTCCTGGGGGATGTTAGGGGCAGTCTGTTCTACTGACACCCTTCTGCCTGCTTTTATGTTTCTGCCCATCCTTGCCACACTGACAACACCCTAACCAACTGAGCCGCCTGGCCAGGGCCACAGCAGTTTGGTTTTAAAACTGACTTAACACTTTGCTGGATAATTTAGACAATATGCAAAAGGAATATATTATTGTACACATTACTTTTAATTTCTCGTAACTGATTAATAGAGGCAATAGAGCAAATAGGAAACTATTTTTAAAGCTAATAAATGCATTTAAAGGGTGATATTTATCCTAAACTCTGTCTTAACAGAATGATATGAGGACATGGTAACGAAATTTCCAATGCTGGGAACATGAAATCACAAGATATTAAGTCAGAAAGATGATTTATATGCACATCTTTAATGGTGGTCAAGGTTGACTAGACATTGCTGAGGAATTTCAGGAGGGCAGAAGCCGAAGTGTTAAAACCTTCTACTCACCCCTCCGTCATTCAAAGCCCTCACTCTGAAACGATACACAGTTCCGGGAAGCAGGTTGCCGACGGTGCACTCAAGATCTGGCCCGTGGTACACCTCTGATGCCACATCCTCAGGTTCTGTCATCTCCACACTGTACTCTGAGACCTCGCAGCCACTCTCAGAGGCAGGGACATCTAGGAATGAAGAACATCTCACATCACATCCTTTCTGTGCTTCCAGTTGACAAAAATCACATCTGGTTTTCCACATGGTTTGCAAAATGTCATGCAGGTGGCCCCACCTCAGTAGCTGTCTTACAAAAGAGCCCTCCCCGACAAAATAACGGATACACAACAAAAAGTTTCTGAGTGGTATTATCGGTACTTTCCAAAGCAAATACATTTAAGTACATTAATTATGTTAATAAAATAATTTCATAAACAGTGCAACCATTAGGCAAATGTCTTTACATTCTAAGGGAAGGGAAGAAACAGAAGAAAATCTTTTTTTTGACGTCAAAACCAAGGCCACATTAAATAAAGATACATGATCTAAAGTTGGCATGACGTTTTATATTTTAGACATAAATGGTGGGAAAAATAGCCTCATAGATTTCCGCAGGTCTGTATTTGCAATTTTACATGCTATAAACTGCTGATACAAGAAATGCGAATATAGCTTGAATCAAAACAGGACCCACACATGACAAAGCAGCAAAGATGAGGAGGAATTAGATGTTATACCTCATTTCTTGGCTTATCTCTAGATTGAGCACAACTTTCTTTCTTTTTTTTTAAATGAATGAAGTTGAAATAATTCCTGAAAAAGATGGGCTGCTCTGAAACGCTTTCTGGAAAAGTGCCCTCGGAAGGGCAGAGGGCGAACCACATGTGTGGCGCCATCAGGAAGAGGAGGGCGAACAACAGCGAGCAGAACACAAACCTGAGCCAACATACAGTGAAAAGAATATGGACACTTTTCAACAGAAAAAAAAAAAAAAAAAAAGGGCTTTCAGAAGGAAGACTTCCAAGTTAATTTCAAAGCATTAAGTCTTAAACTTGATCTCCAATTGTGCAAACTGTCCATGTCCAGGTGAAGATCGGTTCACTCACCCCACTCTAAGTGGACTTCTTTGTGCTTTGGTCTACCCAAAACCCTCGGAGGTCGACACTGACCTGGTGCAATGCTTAGTGTGCGAACAGGGAGACTTTCAGAACACTGCAGGAGAAACACCAGAGAGAACCATCTCTTAGTTACTGAGAACTTATTAGACCTCTACATACCAGGCAAATTCCACCCATATCTGTAAATGCTACCAAAAGGGCACTACACATTGCATGTGTACACGTGATTTTCTATGCAATGAGATCTTCATGTGTGTGTTAAGTGTGCACATATATTGCATATGGCACTGGCAAAAATGATTATTTTTGAAGTTGGATTTGTAGACAGGAGTGCCACATATCCTAAGCACAGTTATTTTCCTTTAAACCAAAATTAGAAAGACCCTTCATGAGGACAGAAGAGGACACAAAACAACAGCTGGATGAAAATTTTAAACTGTGCCATAAATGGCCAACCATCCACATACAGAGCAGAAAAGCAAATAAAGTCAGTATTAATCAACTGAGTCTGACATTAGCCAGCAGGTTCTATTAATGGGAAAATAAGTAGGCCTTGTTTTGCAGGAACTGGCTGTGTAAGGCTGGTAGTGTAGAAGCTGAACCCCTTTTTGAGGCAGGAGAGAACAAGGCAGAGCTATGCAGCTCAAGCAAACTCCTTCTTCTTCCTGAGAAGCCGTGCGAGAGGTACTCTACACACTGAGCAGCAGCACAGCCTCTGTGAGCCCCGGGTGGGTAGGGTCTCACACATGGGAGGCGCCTGCGAATGATCTGTACCTGTGGTGTGGAGACACCCCACCCCCGGGGAGGCACAGAGAGTGCTGCCTAAGAATGGTCTGACTGGGCCTCCTCACCAGGAGTCCTGTGCATCTGTGCACCATCTAACCAGCACGGTGTGGAGGGCAGGGAGGGAAACAGCACAGGACAACGCTGGAGGTGGGTTGACTGGCAAAATTGAGACTCAAATGGCAGATATTCTCTTAAAAAAAAAATCAACCCAGCACAAGGCTACAAAGCACCATCTCTCAGTCTCTTAATGTCTGTCTCTCTCAATATTAATGGTTTCAAAAAACAGTATCAAATATCTCTACAATCAAAATGTTTTTTTACCATCTTGTCTTTCACTTTCTGAATGTAAGTTACAGCCATTTAGACAACAACTATTTCACTTCCAGAGCACTTCTTGTGGCTTTGTTAGGTTATTTTGAGCCTTGAGAACACTGTGTGGTTGAAACCAAGGCTCTCAGCGCATGAACCGGCTGGTCGAAGTCACAGGAAGAGTATAAAACGAGAAACCTGCAGATGCTGCGTTGGGCAGCACGCAACTGCACATGCTGCCTTTCAGCTCAGTCATCACAGAAGTGCAGGTTTCTATAGCAACTTTCCAGCAGATGGCAGTAAAGGTCCTTGAGGAAGGTGTGCCTCATGTTTTCACAAAATTGCTGGATGTGTTAACATTGGAGCTGTGTAGGACGTCTTTCATTCTGACCCATTTCTGTGCTTTCCTATTACTGCAATAACCAAGGTTCCCCTTATTTAGCTAACACAAACTTCAGACAACACTCTGTTTTCAACGGTCTCATGGGATCACAATAATACCTTGTAAAAATTAACTAAGTGACAATGTACCTGAAAATGTCACAATTCCGTTGAGAATTAGCTGGGCCTATCTTTTATGTCCTCTAAAGCACAATTCAAAGAAGTGACACATTTTTAAATAGCAATTATATTCTGATGTCATTGATGGGCTGTCTGAAGCTGACCAAAGATGTTTACTGAAATCCGTACCATACCACCACCGACCTGACTGTGCCCACCGGTACTGATGCAGCATGCCCGGAGTTTGTACAAAGTGCCTGGCTTCAGGTGGGCGAACGTGTGTTCTGTGGCTGATCCGCTGTAGGCCACTTCCCACTGGCCTGCTGCAAAACAAGACTCGTGTATGAGTGTGTGCCTTTGGTAAAAGTGTAAATAGTTATCAACAACTGATTAAAAAAATAAAAGCTTTACATGGTTTCCATGAAAACCAGCATCACCTATTCTCTCTCTTTTTTTAATGGCCAAAGGGCTCTCTTTCCATTTCCTTTATAAAGCCAAATATTAAAATAACATGGAGTCATTTTTAATACTAGGTCCTGCTGGCTAGACTACGAAATATCACCATTATTACATTTTCCGACTTTGAGCAGAAACCGCACAGATCTGTGGTTGGCACGTGGGAGTGGTAAAAGGAGACAGGACCGTGTCAGGACAGCTGTGGCGTGGTCCCAGTGCGGGGAGGCCTCTGCGACCAGCTGGGCATGGGGAAGGCCGCTTGGGCATGAGGTTTCTGGTCAGTCTGTTGAAGAGTTTCTCCCTGCTTTTATCTGTCTGGAGGTTGCAGGGAGGGAAACTGAATGAAAACCTCCCGTTACAGACTGAGTCCTTTGGGTAAAGTCCTGCTGTCTTCATGGAGCCCCAATGAAAAGACAAAAATGCCTAGGAGTGTAACAAAGAGGAAACACACAGTATGGGACCCAGTTATCTGACCCTTCTTGGGGTTAAAGAAAGCCATCAGGGCCACTGGAGGAAGCTGGGTGCCTGATGAAGCTAATGCCACCAGGAACAAGCTTTTGGAGCTGCTTCGACCCACTGCCTGCCTTGTGATCTGGGCTGCTGGGGTGTCTTTTCCTCCTGTTTTGCTCTCACTAAAGCTGTATTTCTGGTTAACTGTTTTACAAAAGCCTTTTACTCCATGAAGTTGTTGTAGGGAAAATGTTTTTACCCTATTCTGTGTTATTTTACTACAGTAACTTCCATGAATTACCACGGTTGCTCATTCAGTTAGATTTACAATTAAGTTACATGCACTAGGGCCACAGGGGAAGGGAGAACATTAAAGATAGTTATCCTGACAATGCTGATTAGGAAACCTGTACTGAAAAGCTGAATGGGAACAAGGACCACTAAAAAGTTTCAAGTATCACTCTATGCACTGGCAAAACTGTTGACTTTAAGTAGAGAATGACATCCACTTTTGACTTGTCATCAGTGGTCAAGAGCCATGACAATTTGAACTACACTTAAGTTTTCACAATAAGCCACTGCACACACATACATGCCTCATCTCTTAGGCGGGTGCTCTAATGTAGAGAATATGACTTTGTACTGACAACAGCTGTGACCATCTCAAAGCATTCTCATGTTTCTAGCTTAAAATAGGACCCAATTAACAGGAAAACCAAGCGCTCCAGGTGGTTTCTGTGGTACAGAATAAAGGGCTGGCCACACACCTGGACTGCTGGTTTGTAAAGGTTACTGTCGACTCTCTTTCTTACAGCACATGGCGCTCCTATGCAGGGATCACTTTTGATTGACAGTGAATACAATGATTATTCGAAGAGTGAGATAAATCATTTTTAAAGTTCTGGTGACTATACTTTTTAAAAAAGCTTCATGAACTTTATTAGAAAGATCTAAGAATTTTTAAAAAGGCATTATTTGAGGAACCTGATATACAACCTTGTCACACTTTGGTCCACATAGTATGACAAGTAATGAGTAAACAACCTAACTCAGAAATCACAACAAAGATGAAAAGAACATTTTCTAACTTGTTATAAAAGTTTGACACTTGTCACTAGCCTACAATAATAGTGTGTTTTGTCTGCCATCATTGTACCTGAGAATTTGTAGGCTACCAAACTTGTCTGCTGTCCCCACCTTATCTTTCCTGCTGATTGCTTCTGACACTCACTCTGCTTATAAGAATGTCCAGAGAAAGTGTGCGAAAGGAGGGGAAAGAACTAAATGGGATTAGTCTATTAATTAGGACCTCTGGCCTAAAGAAATAACATAGAAAATTTTAAAGCATGATAAAATACACATTTCAAGCAGATTCTCCTCCTTCACGCTGTGTTTGACAGAGAAAAAAATGTCAATGCGGTATCAAGATTTCTTTGTTACAATATCTCTACCATTAGAACAGGGGTGTCAAACTCATTTTCACTGGGGACATCAACCTCGAGGTTGCCTTCGAAGGGCCAAATGTAATTTTAGGACTGTATAAATCTAACTACTCCTTAACTAAGGGCAAGGAGCTCTACATTCAGCCCTTTGAAGGCAATTGCAAGGCTGATATGGCCCCCAGTGAAAATGAGTTTGACACCCTTGCATTAGAATGAATGCTTGCTCACTATTACTATACAGATGTTTCTCATATTAGAAAATAGGGCTTGCTCTGGAATTGAATAAAAGCATTTCCAAAAACTTTACCTTCAGAATTTCCATCAGTGATCTCCAGCAAGTACTTGAGTATTTCTGAACCACCACTGTCCTTTGGAGGATCTGGAAAGTAAGCAAATGCTATGTTAATTATGAAAGGACATCAATTTTTATTGGTAAATATCATTGAAACCCACAGAATCATTTAATATTATACTGCCTTAATTCTGTTTTTAACCAAAAGGCATAATTAATATTCTTTCATGCAATTTCTTTCTTGGCAAACATAAGAAACAAACACAAACACCAAGACACCTTAAATGCTATTGGATTATTCAAAGTTCTTAGAGCTAGAAATGGCAAAGAGCATTTATTTAGTGAAACATGAGCAAAACTCAAAATACGAATTGATTTTTCGAAGACTTATGTTAACACATTTACCTTGAGAATTCTGAAACCTGCTCTTTCACACTTAGTGATTTTTATATAAGATGAAATATTTATGTATTTCTTTTTATTTCACTTATATTATCACTGGCCAGATTCTTTTGAGAGATGGATGATGAAAGAAAGAGAAGTGCAACATTATTGACAAAATAAACAAAACATCAGAGTATAATAAATCTGTACCACCACAGCCTGCTATTAATCAAACTTTATTTCCCAAGTGAAACTAATACAAAATGAGAGTTGTGGGTCAATGAGTACATACACTTAAGAGGTGGTTTGAGAAGAGGCTCTGGCATATGACCAGAACCGCTTGGCACTCTGGGTATTGAGTCCTTTCCTAACTGTGTGCAACTTTTCTCTTCTGAGCAGAAACTTATCTTGCATTGTAATTTTGCAAGACTACGCAGACTTTACCTCTGCTATCGGTCAGCCACCTCTGTATTTTAGATATACTCTCAGATTACTCACATATAGACTCAGAAAATTTATTTCCCTTCTTTTTTAACCTGCCATTTCCATTAATGCATACAGACTTCAGTAATAGATATTTAAAACAACAAAGCTAAATATTACAGCACATGACTAGTAAAAGTAAATATATGGTGCTAACAGAACTTTCTAAGATTTTCTGAGGACAAAAAAGCTTTATAGTCTGGCAAAAAGCACATCTAGATTTTTACAGTTTCTCTTAATCATATCAATATTCCAGGGAAATACATACCCTAATAATTCTGTCTCAAAATTATTATGTAATTTGAAACAGTTATATGTCTCAGTGGTTGGTCTCCAACAATGATTTAATAATATTTTAAATTCTCTTTATATTATTTGGGCTGCCACATAAAATCTTATTTTAAATTCTTTTTTTTTTTACCTTTTAAGTAATTAATATTATTATGACATTAGTGATAATTACATACATATCATAAAAGCTTTACATGTAACTGCAAATGTTTATCAACATTCTAATGGCATTCATGTCCTTGAAGTAATAGAAGCAGCAGAGGTGAGTCACAGTATCATTCTGCCTGATGCGCCCAACCACTACACAAGGAACTTAAACAGGAAAAATGCCTGAAGTTGAAGACCTCTGGCTGGTCATATACAAATTACAACAAAATCTAAAGTGTTCCCAATTCAGTTTAACTCGAACATTGTACATGTCAAAATTTACTCATGAAGGCATACCTAAATTTTGAAATTTAACTTCAATATTAACTTTATAAAGCAAATTTTTACATTAAATATGACTGCTTTCTTAAGGGCATGCTATTGAAGAATGAAATATACTCAGAGATTACTACATTCAAATCAATAATACATTAAAATATAGAAGGAAAACCATGTGATACAGGAAAATCAGAAAGTATGGTCAGTGAGATGCTTTTAAAATTGTCCATTTTACTAATTTGTGGAGTTCTCTGGATGTCTCTCATATGCTTTTTCCAAATGTGTAAAACCCCCATAAGTATTGTAATACTGCCCTTTATTTTTTATTTCGGGTTGTCACTACTGAAATTAATACATTCAAAAAAATCTGTCCAAAAAGAAGCAACAACAGCAAAACATACCCCACTTGACACTAAAGCCGTGAGATGTAACCGGGCCTTTGATGAGGGGTCTTGTAGGCGGTCCGGGCCTGTCGGGACTTGTCGTACAAACCAAGACTTCGCTGGGACAGCTTTTCCCTTCCAGGTTAGAAGCAGTCAGCTACACCACAACCGAGAGAACATTAACATGCTTGAGATACCGGCTATCAACTCAGTGGTGATTTTTTAACATGGCAAGATCAAGGCATCCATAAACACTCTCTCTCTCTCTCTCTCTCTCTCTCTCTCTCTCTCTCTCTCTCTCTCTCTCTCTCACGTTCTCTCTCAATCTCAAACTACTGCTTTCTAAGCATTTATGAAGTGCTTATTTTCTGTATAGCTGGCTATTAACAATGAAAAAGAAAATAAGGTGGTTTTTAGCTGACATTTTACTCTTTCAAGAAGACACAAAACAATGCCAGTTACCACCGCCTTATTCTTAGTTTCTGCGGAAGGAAAACATGGAGCGGGTAGAAGGGGTAGAAGGCTGACCGAACAACCTCACCTGTGTAAGAGTAGTGTGCAACGCCACCTTGTGGAAGAATGCTAGCAGTATAGCTATGTCCTCACAGTCAGGGTCAAATAGCAAGGGTTCCTTAAAATCTCAGAAACTATCCTTTCCCTCAAATAGTCACAACCTTCACTTGATAATTTGACAGCTGTGTACTAAGTGACTACTACCTGCCCAGTAACACCATCTGACCCCCAAATTACAGAAGGGAGGGTGGGCTCTTCTCTCTCCACAATGCACGCTGTCACACTGGAAAGCAAGCACCACGGGCAGGGGCAGTAAACAATCTGCAGCAGCCTGGTTTTCTCTCTCTTAGTGGATGCAAAGCACTGGTTTTGGCTACAACATAAAATCCTACATTAGCATTAATGGTGGTTGTTAACAACCAAAGCAAAAGCCAAAGCAGGGAGGGAGTAGGTAAAGAAAAATAAAATTGTGGAGGAAAAAAAATGGGCAGCAAAGGAAAATGGAGAGTAGAAAAATCTGATTAAAAGGAGAAAGAGCGAAGAAGAGGGTGTGGCGTGCAGGTGACAGATAGGCGCGCTGAGCCTGGTTTGGGTCTTCCTGGGAGGGGCCGTGTGGCCATGCTGTAAAGCAATTTATTACAGCACATTACGACAGTTTTCTCTCTCAAAAGTAGGTTTTAAAATTAAAGTTTGGGGTGCATTTTATAACTTTTTAAAAAAATGTAAATGCAGTGAATTAAAAAAAAAATTTTAACCTGTAGCATCAATTTAAAATAGTAAATGGGTGAAACATAAAACAGCTTCTTTTTTAAGCAGTTCAGGTATCAAAATGACTGACTCACCCTGAATTTATACTGTGTGCTTCTTTTGAGATTTTTCACAGTACAGGTTAAATCCTCTCCAGTGTATTTTGGGTGGAAAAGGTTATCCTGAAAGGGCAAAGCCAGAAAGAAACATCAGTACCACAAAATCTGGGCAGCAAACACCTGTGTACGTAGGGTTTTTATGTTGCCTCTTTCTGTCATCGCCAGCAGGCCAGAGGTCTGGCAGCTACTGCAAAGGTGTCCGAAGCGTTGGTGCTGAGGACAGCACTCTAGCTTTAGGTAAAAATTCAACACTTATCACACTGTAATTTTTCCTGGGTCTGTTCAACTTTATCGTGAGTCTAATACTATTTTAAATGAGAACAATGTTCTCGGAGAGAACGTAAAAATTTGCTTTGCAATAGATGCTACCATATGCTTTCCTTAAGAGCAAACTTTCCCTGGTTACTCAATAAGCATTTTAAACAAAGAACTTAACCACAAAATGGTAGTTGTTACAAAGCAGTACGTACTTTAAAAAATTATTTAACAATGTTGTCCTGAAAAAAGCCTCTTGTGTTGAGGTCTTCACTGCCAAGCTGCAATGTGCTATGCAATAAACTGTGGCTGAGATTTCTGACCACACAGTGTCCTCTTCTGGCCAAGGAAGAAAGGACAGCTTGGATAGGGAAGGAATGATCCTTTAAGAGAATACATATCCCGCTAAAAGCTGAATGTACAAAACTCATTCAATATGACTATCACCCGCCCATCCAACATCACTAAGACCTCCTATGCACCAGACCCTCTTTGCTAGGCCCTAGGGGTTTAGTACTGCCCAAGGAGAGGCCAGAGCAGCTAACGTGCCAGCTGGAGAAAGTGACTTAAAACAAAACGAAGCCTGTATACAAACATGAAGCATATCACACGGCGCTAAGCGCTGTGACAAAAAATTAAGCTAGGTAAAAGGAGAGAATGGTGGACCTAGTAAGGCACTGCTCTCTGTAGCTGCGCAGGTTGAGTAAGGCAGCCACAGGTGGCTCTTTACACTTAAATTAAACACAATTCAAAATTCAATTCCTTGAGCCCACAGCCATATTTTAAATGCTCAGTAGTCATGTGGAAATAGGCACTGCCTTATTGGTCAGCACAAACTACAGAACACTTT
This sequence comes from Anoura caudifer, assembly GCA_004027475.1. Lineage (NCBI taxonomy): Eukaryota > Metazoa > Chordata > Mammalia > Chiroptera > Phyllostomidae > Anoura > Anoura caudifer. Next base: position 506,669 of record PVKU01000280.1, on the reverse strand, counting down.
TATTATGGAAAGCTGGATTAGACGGCACTGCTTTACAGGTCAGGAAAGGGCTCTCCAAAGAGGTGACGTGTGAGGAGAGACCGCAGGGAAATGAGGGAAATGAGTCACAGCTATCCGGAAGGGCATTCTAGCCTCAAGGCTTAGGACCTGCAAAGGCCTTTTGGCCAGGGCTGCCTGGTGTGCTCCCTGAGACTACAGTGGCAGGAACAAAGGGCTGTGGGCATCGGGAGAGCGCAGGCCTTTCCTCTGAAAGGCAGAGGGCAGCACTGAGATGGGAAGGGTTTTGAGCCAGGCACTGACACGATCGTATTTTATCTAACAAGATCACCCAAGCTTCCTGCACAGGGCTGAGTCTAGTAGAGTCAGGGTGAAGGGGGCAGAAATACTTGAGGCGCCATCGCAGTAATCCAGAGGTGAGACTGTGGTGGCTTGTGAAAGAGGCGTTGCCATGGAGGTGTTGAGAAATAGTGATATTTCTGAATAATTCCCGAAGGAAGATTTAAAAGGATTTGCTGACTGATTATACATGGAGTCAAGGATGACTGGGAGGGTTTTTAGCTCCCCACACGAGAGGATGGAGAAGCCGCACACTGAGATGGGGAAGTCTACAGAAAGGACAGGTTGCTGCTGGTGGTGGTCACTGTAGTGGATGGCGTTAGGGGTTTGGTTTTGAGTTTGTGTAGCTAATCAACCTTCATGGGGTCCTGTAGTTATGCCAATACTGACTTACACAGAATACACGCAAGGGTGTAAGATCAGCAAAACTTACATTTTCATCCTCCTGGATTTCCAAGGTGTAGGTGACCGCTTCCTCAGGTGAACAGCCTTCTGGTTTATTCCACTGCAGTGTGACCCAGGTGACCCCAGCTCGAACGAGCCTTGGTGCGGAGGGCATCTGAGGAATGTTCCCTAGTGTGTAGCATACCACCTCTTGGCTGTAACCACTGTAGAGAAATAAACCCAGGAGCACGCAGGTTTAGGAGCACGTGAAGAGCCTCAGTACTTTCGCTGGGGAAGGACAGGCCTGCCTACTGCCCAAGGTGCTTGGGTTGGAAAGTCTAGGGCCTGGGGATTCAGCAAGCAAAGGAAGGTGTTTTGAGATACTTCATACCACAACTTTTATTTGCCAATGTCCCCCTTTAGTCTCCTGCTAAATATAAGAACTTATTTTCCCCCAAAAGCACCCCGCAGAAAGCACAATTTAGTGCAATGTTTACCAAGCTGTGAGCCACAGCTACCAAGGAGCCTTCGACTCAGTGTGAATATAAATAATGTCTGTTGATAAAATAAATGTTTTACAAATACACACAGTGCTACTTTTCAGAAGTTTGTGGGTATTTCCCATCATTTACAAATCCTTCAACCATGGAAGCCTTTATTGTTGTCACTCCTCAAGCAGCGAACTCTGAAACGACAACGGCTATCATGGGCGGAAACGGAGAGTCAAGAAAGGCTGGGGACCAGTGATGTGGTGAACCTTTAGGATTTTCAATAAACAGTGATGAAAAGACTTTTCATTTAATCAAGAGTTATCAAGGAAGTGCAGGTGAAGCACGGTTGCTCAAAGTGTCTGCAACCACCTACGCTTTGCTGTACACCTGCTCTTGGCTTCCTCCTGCAGCCTCCAAGCTGTGGTGCCCCAGGCAGTTCATATATTCTCCCCTCCTGCAAGTATCTGACCTCAGCAGGACAACAATGGCTGGCCCAGCACCCCTTTCATTGTATCAGGAAATACACATAATTGAAAAAGGTAACAGAATGAGTAGTTTGCTAACATGATGAAAGAAAAAGGCACGGGACCTGAAGAAAATGCAGCTGCAAAAGGAATTCCTTTCAATATCTGCACTTGTTACCTTCATCTTGGTTCTCAGAGACACCTCCAGGGCCTTTGCATTATAGCTTGCAAGATTGCAAAGGGGCCACCCAGCAGCATTATCATCTCAGAAGTGGCCTTCTTCCCTCTGATTAAGATTCCTTCTCGAAAAACCTTAAATTGGTTCAGTGTGGAGGCAGCGGGTGTCCTCATGCCTTCCAGCAGCATGAGAGAGAGACTCATAATGACCACACAAATGAGGACAAGGAAACGCCATACCTGGTACCGATGTCATTCCGGGCAGCCAGCCTGAATGTGTACCCCATCGCTGGACAAAGCTTTGTCAACTTGCAGTGCTTTTGGCTCCCAAAAAAACACTGCCTGAAACCACTGTTTCTTTTTCCCTAAGAGAAAAGTGAAACAAGACACATCAGTTTTTTAAAAAAATAACCATAAGAAAATGAAGTAACATTCTGAATAACTGTTTAACTTCCTAGTTTGGATGAACTAAAGCAAGAGCAGGAAAGCTTCTAGCAAAGTGTTTTCAGTTGCACATAAAAATGTTCTCAATGAAATGTCATCCTTAAGATAAAGGCACGTCAGAAAATTCTGTAACTGAGATGAGTAAGGCACTATATCTGTGATACTTCTAAGATGGCTTCGGTTAACAAAATAAAAAGGCCCTCTCATGCACACGACAATACCCAATTTCTCAAATCTTCCTCACTCAGGTTGGTCACACTGCCCAGTCCGACCAACTGAGAGGAAGTCTGGGGCCCTGGAAGGACCGCCAGCGTGGGAAATGCACGGGCCTTCCCAGCATTTGCCCAGCAGCTGAGTACTGTCTACGCAACTCGGCCTGCCACAGAAAGCCTCCCCAGGCTCCTCTCTCCTCTCCTGTCTTGCCGCAGCCACCAATCTCCCCACTTGTACATTCCAGTGATGGTGAGCTATTTGCTCACTGATCCCTAAATATTGGTCACATGCCTTTGAATCATCTCATCCACATCTGCTGTTCTCATAACAGTGCTTTGGACAATCTGGGAGCTCAATCAATGCTTGCAGAGGTGAAATGAATGGCTGATAAGCACTTGGAACATGGCTGAATTCATTTATATGTATTACAGCTACTCTTAAGTGTCTTAGGAGACTGGAAATATATTTTTAATGCCTTTCTAGCCTTACATGATGCTTCAAATTCCTTGAAGTGAAAAGAAAACACTCCAGTGGGTTCTCTTAATAGCCCAATGAATATGAAAAAAAAAAAACAAAAAAAAAAAACATACACACAGAACTTGACTGCACTGTGCCATGCTCGGGGGCACGGAATACTCACATCAGCAGTTTACTAGAACAAATATTTCCTACCTGAATCCCCAGTATTTTATCTATGTTCAGACAAAGAAAAACTCCCACTAACATTGAAAGTATCTTAGTATTCTAATCAGATGGTTGTGCCCTGGGCCTTCAGAAATATGTTTGAAGTTCTCAATTTGTTTTATTAAAAAAAAAAAAAAAAGACGAAAGCACATTTTTCCCCTAAGCAAATTCAAACATTTCCTTCCTTTAAGCAGACCTCCAAATGCTTACCATTAAAACACATCCAGGTAAATTTTAATTAAAAACCAAGTACACATACAAATAGCTGGAAGTGTTACTAGGGTGACCAGATTAAAAACAACCTTGCCACCTGCATCCTCACACTGGCCCTTCCCCACCAACCCCTCCCTGAGCAAGGTGGTGCCTTTCCAGGAAGGGAGGAGAAGTCTGAATCTCTTTAAGATCCAAAAGTCTTTTTTTAATCAAGGGTTCAAAGACCATTCAGGTGCCAACAGTAAAGCATAGCATTTTCCCGCTGCTCCTTGAGTGAAGGCACTGCGTCCTTCCGCTTACTTTAACCTTGAGTGTTAAGGTTGCTGCAGACAATTTATTCATGTAAAAGCTCTTTATACATACATTTGCATAATTACAGCCAGTGTCTGATTACACTCTATGTCCTGGTATGTTTTGTATCCCTCTCAGGCTGCAGTATGATCTACCTTCTTTTTCCGCTATTTCTGAGCTCAGGGTAAACAGAACAAGAAAGGCACATCCTGCCGCCACGGAAGCCTCATCCCTTCCAAACCCAACGCTGGCTCCCCTTCAATGCCTCATTTTTCGTTATTTCTTTGTTTGGTCTCCTTTGCCCGTTTCTGGCGCTCAGAACTGCAGCCAGTAAATAAAAGTCAGTCTGTTCCTTACTAGGTTGATTTGCTTCAATATGGTGAAAACCAGACTGTCTGTGATTTAAATGAGAAAAAAGAGCATGGAGGCATCAATGATGAGAACTAGACTTTTTATCTTTTAAAGGGCCATAGCAATGGGGCTCACTAAAGAATGGTGTGTGTGTGGGGAGGCGGGGAGGACAGGGACGGGGAAGGCATTCTGTAAACTTTAAGACATTTCCTATGTTGCTAACATTTTTATTTTCAATTTCTACTTCAGCATCAGGAACAATTGCTAAATAAACTCCAACTTGTTTAGATAAAGTATGCCAAATTTTCCATCTTGCTGCCTTCCAAGGTGCATGGTCCTTAAGAACATGAAAAAAAAAAAAAAAGAAAAAAGAAAAAAAGAGCCAGGCTTGTGGGAACCTTAGAATCAAGTTTGGGAACCAGAGCCTATAGAGTCAGGAGGGGGAAGGGTACAAATAGTTCACAGAGTTAAAGAAGTAAGGCTTACTGGTGAATTTTTAGAAGTCATTGAGAATAAAGCAAACACAATGGAAAGTTAGGTTAAAATATTTCAGACATGAGAGAAGCTTTTGAGTAAAAGGAAATATTCATGTACGACATGGAGATTATTTTAAAAGGGCCACCTGGGAAGAAAAAAAAATAGAATTCATAAAAGTCATTCCAGGGAACAGTGATCTACAACTGAGAAGGAAGCAAATGAGGATGGAGAAAGCCCTGAGCTCTGGACTCCCAATGGCTCCCGCAACCCTGGTCTTCCACGGGGGTTTAGGCATCAGGGTCCATGTTCAAAGGTAGAGGTGAGGTTGAGAATCTGCTTGTAAACCAAAAGGAAGCTCAGGCTGCAAACAGCATTTATAAATAAAATATTACCCAGTTCTTGTTGACAGAAATAGGATTTTTTGTTAAGATAATGATCTAGAAGATTGAAAGATTCAGACAAACTGACAGGAATTACAAAATGAATGCTTAATCATTGTTTATCAGAAATTAAGCCCTGGCTGGTGTAGCTCAGTGGATTGAGCGCGGGCCTGCGAACCAAAAGATCGCTATTGGATTCCCAGTCAGGGCACATGCCTGGGTTGCAGGACAGTTCCCAGCAGGGGACACATGAGAGGCAACCATACATTGATGTTTCTCTCCCTCTCTCCATCCCTTCCCTTCTAAAGATAAATAAATAAAACCTTAAAAAAAAGAAATTAAATATGTGCAAGCCTTTACTATGAGTGAACTTTTACAGATGGCAAATCATAACCTCTAGATTTTATAGGTAGCATGGCTTCAAATGATTTTGAGAGATTACAAACTGTGAAATGTTCCCTGTTCTAATGAAATCTAACTTAAACGACACAGGATTCCTGAGATGGACTACCTTTACTTGTAAAGGAAACTTACGCTTAGTAATTTAAAGTCATCCTGGTGCGAAGTTTCCCACTAAAACAAGGCCCTAACAGAAACGGGTGATCTGACCACTTTTAGGCCTGCTGTCATCAATCCTCCGGTCAAACACAGGAAGCAGGGCTGGGGCCCAGGCCCTACCCTGTCAACCACTGCTGCTAGGCCACTTGTGGTGATTCATGCAGAGGAGAGGAGAGTGGAGAGTGGGGGGTCAGGCATGGGTCTCAAAGGCCCAGGAGCTAGGGACAGGATGCTCTTCTAGGAGAGATCAGGTGTGCAGCATGTGAGCCATGAGGACCAGAATCTCCCTAAGATGAGCACCTGAATTCCTACTCTCCTGGGGAAGAGAAGAAAACTTCACCCCAATTAGAGAGAAAGGGGAGAGGGGGCTTTGAGCCCACACCCTTGATCATTCTGGAGGAGACCTGGCCCCTGGGCTCTATCTGACATGAGGCAATATAACACCCAGCCTTGTTCTGGCCTCATGTTCCACTGCCAGTGTCTACAGGCCAAAAAAGGCAGATTTTCAGGGTTCCTTGGCTTGTTTCCACTTCACAATGTAGGCCATGCCCAAGAACACATTAGGTTCATTCAAGGACAAAGCTAATCTTTACTACAATGTGAAGCAATCTTGAAGTACAAATCAACTGTGTGCCAATAAACTTCACAGCACTCAATCCCGCACGAGGTGTGGTACTACGAACCTGGGTTGCTTTCTTTTGTTCCTCTTCTCGTTCAACTGAATTCATGGTCCTTGCTAATCTATTGTCATCCCACACCCAGACCTACCCTGAGAGTACCAATTCAATACCCTGGGTGTTGAGACATGTAGAACTGCTTTGCAACCAGAGCCCAGGGCACCACGTCCTCTACTGCTGGTCAAATTTGCTCTCCAGGGAAGCACTGGATTTGCCAACAAGCTGGCTCACGTATACACAACATATCAGATCAGTCCTAAGCTTCCCAGTTTGCCTCTATGTCCTCTGTCTTACCACTGAACAAAAATACAGTGCATATCATCTACATTCTAGACCGCACTGGCTTGGCTATTCCCCATTCCCACTAGCACGTCTCAGGCAGCGCAGTCCCCCACGTACTGCAAACCTTATTCACCATGAAGCCCACCTGGCCTAACCTGGACATCTCGTTCCTCTTATCCAAGGGTTGCCTTTCAGTTCTAGATTCACATCCTAAAGGGGGTCAACATCTCTAGAGGAAATTTCCAGCCTTATCGCACTTAGAATAGCACACACTCTAGCAGCATATGCCTCTCTGTTGCTCCATCCTCATCCCCACTTTCTTAGATGAGTCAAGAATTTGGTTACAAGTCCAAAAATAATGAATCCAGATGTCCTTCTGGATCCAACAAGGTCCCTGCTAAGTTCTGAAGAATGTCAATAACCTCCCACTTTACGTCAGACTTGAAAGGGCACAGTCTTGGGCAGGCAGAGGGGAGAGAAGAGAGCTTGGAGTGAGTAAAATATACTTATGTGGCTGCGTAGCACAGAATGACTCGCCCTTGGGAATATTTTTGTGAAGATGTGTTAATGACCACAGGGACAAAGATGTTGACCTTATCAAACACTGTTTCATTGTTTAAAATGAATTTTTAGTTTAATTATAAACATAAAAGGTTTTAAATATTTTGAGGGACACAGACTCCGTTTTCCTATTTTTATCTTCTGCAATTTAATTATCTACTTGAATATTGCCCATTATTTCCTAATCTGTAGTTTAATAAAAATTTACTATTAAACAAAATTATATTTCTTAGTTACCCCCCTCCCCAACAAAAATTTAAAAATACTTTGCTGACCTGCTGTAAGTCACTCAAAGGAGTAGTACATGAGGAAGAGGCATGAATTGGCAGAGATACCGTTCACCTCCTGGGTTCTCTCTCCTTTTCACTAAGGGAGCAGGTAGTGATCTCTTCCATCAGTTCCCTGAGCTGAGCAGGGTCTGAGTCCCAACCGACCACTGCGTTTCTGGGTACACATTTACATCTTCCTTCTCCCTCTCCCCAGAACACTCAGAAGAGAAGCAGGGGTAGGAAAAAGAGCTATGTTGTACTTTCAAAGTTCATGGCCTTGTATCTATGGTCTAGTTACTCAAACACACTACATGTGCTACACAAAGATAAAGGGGAAAAGATTTATTAATGGTTTCTCATGACTAAGAGAGTCGAGAGAAGCCTTGTGTCACATGGTGGTGATTTTCAACATGTCCAAAAACTCTCTGATACTCTACCACTGAGGAGCAAAATCTATGGCCCTTTCTCCTGAATGTGGGTGTACTTGTGACTCACCCATAACTGAGAGAACATGACTTCCAAGGCTAGGTCTGAATAGGTGATGCAGCTTCTATCTTTTCCCTAGGAACATTAACTTTTGCAATTCTGACTCCCTAATGGCTGCCATGCTGTGAAGGAGCCCCACAATGAGGTCCTACCAAAGCCACGTGAACACTAGACTTGTGAGGGAAGACCACCCTAGAAGACATGAACCCCCAACGAGCCCTCCCAGCTGAAGCCCCAGCAACTGCGGAACCCAGATAAGATGTTTCCGCAGTGTCCTGTTCAAATTCCCACCCATAATCCAGGCTCATAAGAAAGAGACTGCATTAAGCCATTAAGTTTTTAGTTAATTTGTTATACAATATTACACTCTTCTATTTTGATGTCCATCCATTTGTGTTACTAGTATGAAGTTTCTCGGTAAACTTTTATAGATTTGTCCTGTACCACAAATAGCCAGGAAGTAAGGGAGCGGAAGTGTGCATGCTGGAACACATGTTGAATGTATGCCTGAATAAGGGCTTCTGTTTTCTACATGCACTCAGTCCATGTCTTTTCCCTCAGAACCAGCCGACAAAGTAAGGCCTCTCTGAAGAGATTTTAAAAACTATTTTTGTAGAAGTAAAAATGTAACCATCTTTTTCCATGATAAAGATCAATGAAAATTGTTAATCAATGGCAATAAAGTTACTTCATCTTACTGAGTTACATTTTAGACTAAATTAAGATTTTTCAAAATGCTATCCCAAAAGTTGTAGAGAACTGTGGAGAGATTTTCAAATAGACATACAACAGTCTTTTCACGGTGGTTTAGGGATGGCATAACCCAAAGCCACATGAGTTAACAAATTAAAAAGCCTTTCAAAGGGCCTCCACTGGTAACCTCTCTTTGGTATCTGTTTATAAACACACAGTCGAATAAAGTTCCAGTGGAGAAATCAGGAGAAATCAAGTTACAAGTGGGGATGCCTATTTGAAAACTGGTTTCTAAGTACATGAAAAGAACTTGATTCATTTGCAACTAATTTTTAAAGGTAAATGTTTAAAAGTAACTGTTAATTTGTAAAATTATGTAACTGAAAGGCTGAAAACAATTTTTTTCAAGTCAGTTTTTCTTCTTTCTTAACTTAAGTGTCTTCATAAAGCTGTCCTCAGTACTTGGGAAGATGACTCAACTAAGCGGGTTGTTTTCCTGTTAAGGAATTAACACATCCATTGCCAGTTCTAACATATAACTCACACATACTCCAATTAATTCAGGCTACAGTATTTTCCTGCCAGGAGTAATTCTGTAGACTGTGGGGAATGTGGTTGCTCTGGCTAACATTTCCAATTACCCTGGCACTAATGACCCTGGAAGCTGCTATTTCCAAAACTGGCACTAATAGATGAAGTTGGCTGATATTTTCAATCTTCAAATTAACAGACTGGAAATGATCCTTCCTGTTCCTCTTCCTGGAGAGAGAAAATAAGAATGGACAACACAGGGTGCCAGAACCCACGGTGATCTGGCTCCCTTCGGTCATGTGGGTGCGACTCTTCCCGATGCTTTCTCGATCTATGGCCCCCTTCCACTGACCTCCTCCTCTTACAGGTTCTTTCACAGCATGCCTGCTGCCCTCTCAATCTGCCCTTTCCAGATTTGATAACTGTCTGCTAAAAATGTTACATGGGTTTGGTTATCAGTTGTTATGTGCTTGTTAGGCTATGGCTGCTGGATCCAGACATGGGCTGAGCGGTTCTGGGCTGGGCACTCTTTGTAACAGGCATAGTTCAGCCTGTCAGAAACGGCAGAGATAAATCAAATAAAAAATAAGGTTGCGCTGGCCAACTGAACTACTGCCAGGCTCGAAGATTTAGTCTGCTAGTACGTCTATATTTAGAAGTTGTTCCAGCACTGGCCGACCCCAGCCAACATCAAAGATAAATGTTGGCTTGAGAAATAAAAGAGCATGTATGTGCAGCATAACCATATATAAGAAGGGTTCATAACAGGGAGGTGGAGACACTCCACATCTGGGTGGATTCAAAAGGTCCCTGTGCCAAACCTCACTCTCTCCTCAGTGATGCATCTTTCGTTTTACTGAGCACTCTGGCACAGAGGAAGCTTCAAAGGTAAGAAAAGGGGCTGGGATAGTTTGTGGTCCCAGGCTAGTAAATAAATACCACATTTATTTCATCCCCTGGCACACTCGTTTTTTCTAGTAGTGAGAGAGGCTGAGCTACCTGAAATAGGCAAGGGTGACCAGGTCCTTTGACTTAGAACAAACAAACAAACAATTTTTCTGTATATTCTTCCAAAGATGATGGTTCATCAGATGTCAACTTCTTCGATAAGATCAGTGTGCTGAGACCGTCCCAGTGAAGAAAGGAACAAGGTGGTGATTTTGAAACAGGAGCCTATACTGTTCACAAGAGACGTATGCGCTCAGTCCACCCTCCTAGCCGAGGCCTGAGCAGGCACAACAAACCAAAAGGCACAGTAGATGTGAGCTGGTCAGCTCCATGCCAAGGGCCAAGATGGGTATTTGGAATTTAGTCTCGGCCAGAAGATCCTCACAAATCCCGCTGCCCAAACACATCCCTCACACGTGTGACCAATGATAAGCAGATGGAGAATCTGCTTCAGGTGTGCAGACGACTGGGCTGAGGTCCCTAAGAGAGAGGGCTCTTTTTAACTCAGCTCTTTGCCTTAGGTTCCTGTGGACCTCTCAGAGTTGCTAAATCCTTCCTGGCCTAGTTTCCTTCAACAGGAGCTGGAGGGGAGGACGCTTCTCCCCAGCTCTCTGACAGCACTCTTGGGCGTGGTGGTGAAAGTCTGTGATGGGGCACAACGCTGCTGCTCTGCCAGGCCACTGGTTCGGCTCAAGGCACTTGTGTGGAAGATGGTTTCTGATGGGCAGGGCGCCAAACCAACCTGAGACCCCACTCTCCAATCTCCTTGAGGGCTCTCCCTGAGAATGACCAAGAGGGCACATGGACCCAGGCCAGCCCGGTTTTCTCCACTGGACAGACATGCAGCCTAAGGCAGCATGGCACCACAGACAGAGCATCACCTGCATCATCCTCAGGCAGGCTCTGCTGAACCCCTCTGTGAGACCCCAGTCACTCTGCTTCCCATTGCTGTCTAACCTGAAAAGCCATGTGCAAATTCACTTGGGCAGAAAAAAAAAAAGTTCTTCAAGATTAACAATACTAACTAGTTAACACCTAAGTTAAACACTTATCTGATTCATAAACTAGATAGCACCTATGTGGCCAGCTCAATTCCTAAAATGAGCAAGGCTGGCTGCTCCTGAACTAGGTGTCCCTGAAGTGACAATCTGGGGCTGCCACTGCAATTTCTGCAACAGGACTGTTGGGCACCACTGGGCTTGCTAATGGCTCCCCGGGGGCGTATGGGCTCCACCTGCCGCTGGCCTTTTCTGCTCTCTCCGTTTCAAATTCTACATCCCTTGATTTCTACCTATAGTGTTTAATGTATTCTTAATCCACTGTATTTTACAGCTGTGTTGGCTCATTAGTCACCAGGGAAGCAAGACGGGAAATTCCTTTTTGGTCTAGTTGAGTCACATGTGAGGAAGATTCTTGGGAACTCCACTAGTCCATTCCCACAAAGCTATTTTTCTGGTTCTTTCATATGTTCCCTGCGTATCATCTCCGGAAACTAAGCTAATGGCAAGTGAACATCTATATATAGCATTGTGTCTGTTTTTGTTCAGTGCCAACCAGAGACACTGATCTCAGGGTTCCTGTTAAGCTCCTAACAGAAGAATGTCATATTCCCTTCATTCAATCCTTCAAACTGCTGACCTCTTTCTGCCCCAGGTCTTAACCTGTGCTTAGGTGACAAAAAATAATCATTATACTGAATCTCATTCAATCTCAACCTTCCTAGGAGATAAATGACATAATTTTTCAAGTGGAGAACCTGAGGCTTGGAGGTTAAATTATTATACTTGCTTGACTAGTTAGACACAAAACAGATACTACTAACCCACATCTCTCTAGGTGAACACCACATCACTGACACAGCCGTCATATGAAGCCATGCCACAGAGTCACAAGATCATCTCAGGACACAAGTATTTTGCTGAGTAACTAGCTGCAACAGCACCAATTAGTATTTCTGCATGGTATGACTTAAAACAATGTCTAGGGGTAGAACACACATGTTAAGTTTCTATAAATACTTTCCATAATGTATGTTTTCTAAAATGGAAAGGAAAGCTCCTATTTAACCGTGAAGTTTGCCCTTTAACTCAAGTTTTCAAAGTAAAGGCCAGACTACCATCCCTTTAAACAGACTGGGCAGGCATTTTATGTAGTAAATCAATCCAGAGGTTTGTAATTCCTTTTCTTAAAGCCCATTCCCGCTCTAGACGCCTCTAGGTCCTCATCCTTCCTCTTAGCTTCTTCTAGAGAAAAACTACCACCTCCATCATGTCATCCAGCAGTAAAGCACAGAGGGGTGAACTTAGCTTGGAAGGGTGCCCAAGGAGGGGAGAGGGGCAGGTCAGGGGGATTAGCTAAGGGGGGGGCCCAAGGAGCAGTGAACTGTAAGCACTACCTCCATGAGAAACCCAGCATCTAAGCATTGTTTTGGTGTTAAAATGGTAAGAAGCTTTTCTCCTATTCATAATTCTGGATTAAACTAAAACTCAATTCATAAAAGAGTTTTTGTTTGTTTCTTATTTTTTTAAGTCAGCACTAGGTGTAATACTCAAATCTAGCAGAAGAAAAGAACCAAAATAAGGTCTCAGACCTGCTCTCTGCCAGCCTTCAGAAAAACGCTGACTTGTGAATTAAATGTGGGGGCAGGGGCACATGATGATCAGAAAGAAAATGAAATGTAATGATGACTCATTCAATATTCAAGTAGAAACCTGCCTTGAAAATGGTCTTTTGCTTTGTTGCTCATACGGGGAGTCTCCTGGAGCAGCAAAACTTCAAGGTCAGACTGCAGGTTCCAGGGCTCTAAACACTTCAACTCATCTGGGCCAATGCGTGTGGGGACGTGGCCAGCTGAGGCCACACTTTTCCAAGTTATGAGAACTGATCTATTTCAGGGGAAAATGGAAACTTATGGCCATAGCTGAAAAGCCAAAGACACCTGCATGTTCCATTTTTACTTGCTCATTATCATCTCAGAGTCACGGTTACTTCCCACATTGACTTAAAAACGAAGGGATTGCCTAGTTACAATTATTAACAGAGACAAGTAGGCAGCTAACCTTCTTGAAGAACAGTTAGTGAGTGATTTCTAAGTGAATTCTACAGAACACTGATGTGACAGTAATGGCGATACATTTAGGAGGTGGTATAGCAGCTTTCTCTGGTGCTGTCATGTTTCTGTTCTCTGTTCCCCATTAGGGCCACACCTTCCTTCAGGGACCATAGCTATTGAGTCAGGTGGCTCTTCCGAAGGTCAGCTCAGCCCAGCAGCCCCAGTCCTAGAAGAAACAAAGGCCAGGCACTCACTGGCCTCTCTGCTGCTGCTCTTTCATTCACGAGGTCATCTTCTAAGAGGCTTGAGAGCTGGATTTGATGCCTGTGCTTTAATTTTATGAACAATTGCAGTATTTTACACTAATTGTTTTATTGGAATGGTGACTGAACACCGAACAAAAGAATAAAGAATACTGGGAACTCTAACTAGTGCTGTTATGTTGTGATAAAAACATGGGCACACCCAGACACTGGTGGAGGCATACACAGGGATGGGACCACCTCGCCTCAAGCCGTAATTCTCAGACCAGGGGCCAGAGCAGAAACAGGCAGCATGCTACTCATGAGCACAACCTTCCCTGAGACTCTTGAGTAGGACCCATCTCTCTGTCAGGTGGAGATTCGCTCCTCTGTGCACCCTACAATTTTGCTGCCCTTTAACTTTGTTCCTACACCCCACTGAAAGACAGAAGGCTATGGGTGTATGGCTGGGACAGATGTCCTGAGAGACGAGAGCTCTGGTTCTGGGGAATGACACCAGCAAAACACTCCCTTCCATTCTGCTGCCCTAGCAGACTCCACTATGGCAGGGCCCAGAAAATGTCCCCTGGTACCAGATGCACCTGGCTTCCGAAAACTACCAGCAGAAGATTTCCGAGCAATAGCCGGATTCTCATATGTTCACACTTTCTGCAGGTCTCTGTTCATATATTTGCTTTTCTTCTTTGAAGCCAAGGCCTGAATAGCGTGGGAATGTAGAACCAAAAACCAGCACAGATGAGCTGCCCCCAAGAGGCTGATCCCTAACTTAGCCATGAATTTTAGAAACATAGACTGTCAGACTGCTTCATCAGAAACTTTACTTCTAAAATGATAGGATGGGCAGGGATGAACTGGTTACTATTGATGGTATACTTGTTGCCAGGAAACCCAATGGTACCATTTTTAAATCTTTTTAGGGAGACTAGAAAGGTGGGAGATACAAAATAAAGCAAATAAGCTACTGGATGGAAGCTTATTTGATGGAAACTTTTGGAGAAAAGTTTGAGAAGCACATGGCTAAGTTTGTTTCTTTATCTGTCCAAAAGTATAGAAAGATAGCATGACATTAGCTTTTTTAGCCATTAGAATGAGGACATTACCTGGGCCCTATTACAGATCCCTCATATGACAGTGAACAGTGTTCCTACACATGTGTATGAACTAAGAGGTATGCTCCAGAGATGCAGAAATTACTAATCAACAGACCAAACAACAGTGAAAAGGATCCCCAAAATGTCCTCTTGTCAGGAAGAACAATCCAAATAGCTAGGTTTGAGAGAGGGTAAGTGATACTAGTATACATAAGCTGATGTGCTGAGGACCAGAGAAGTCAAGTGAGTGGTTGAAAACTTGGAGCAGAATCCACATCTTCTAGTCACAGTGTTCTTCCAATTATTGTTCCTAAGGGGTACTATACAGAATCCGGGGTCAGAAGTTTTTTTAGAAGGTGAATATCATACTAGAGAATGTAAAAGGATTTCCGTGTTAACAAAAGGCCTATGGTAGGTGAGCATTTAATTAACTTGCATCTCCAATAACACTCATCAGCAGGAATTATAAGGTGGGAGAAAAAAGAGAAAGGCGGAAGAATTAAGATGGGTATAAGGAAAAGATGGAAAGAGAGCAAGTAGGGGAAAGAAAAGAGAAGGCCCAAAACAAAACACTTAATATTATAGACTAGTGGTCACTAGTCTATAGTGGGTCCTGCTGATTATAAATGGTCATCATAAATAGTTTCTCCATTTCATCTGAGGCTGTGGTGTATTTCCTCCCATACCATGCCAGGGCACTTCCAATTCAAATTCAAAAAGAAGGAAGTCAACAACTGAGTCATTGGTACCATTTCCTGTAGCACCTGGGTTTTCCTTGGAGGATGCTCAACTTCTTTGACATTACTTATGAGGTAGAAAAGCAGCAAGAAACAGAGGGGAAGGAGAGAAACACACACAGTTGTTTTATTGCACTGCCCTGGGAAGATATCTGAAGTGAAAAAAAGCGTTCTCTTTAGGGTAAACTCTACCTCAATATAAAACTTCAAAATATGAGAGAAAACACCAGGTCAGTGCAATAAAGCAACACACTTAAACAGACTTCCGTTCCACCTGCACTCCTCCTTCAGGAGGAAGAGGAGAGGGAAGATGTTTACTCTGTGTCACAGGGCAGCCAGGTTCCTTTCCAGCTTTCCTGACGCCTATAAAAATCTCTTCCCACAAGGGCCACAGAGGTAGTTTCACTTTCCGATCGAACCACCTTAAAATGAAAGCCACCTAATCTGTAAAACCTAACGGTAAATAACGTCTGAGATTTCATCAGTCTGTACACAGAAAGCATTCACAAGGATCCTAAGAACAAAAGATCGTTGTCTTTGGTAACTTGTGACTCTAGCTGTTCAGATGCAACCCAGATGGGAAAATATGCTCCTGCAGAAAGTGATGAAGGGCCCCTTCTTTCACATCAAAATTTCATCCAGAGAATTTCATCCAATTTTCATTTTATATTTGGTTAAAACATGTTTTCCATACTCAATAGGTTACTTTTTGCCTAAACCTAAGCCTGTGCTCTAAATCTTTTATTCCCCTGAATTTCAAGACTAGTTAACATATGTTTCTCCAATTCCACATTTTCTTTTCTTAAAATCCTTTGTCTGTTTGCTCAATCACACAAAAATAGACTAATGCAAGTATAAATGAATGAACAGAATTAAGATCTACAGGTACAAAAAGTACAGGTGCTTTTCAGAAACAAAAGTCCTACATTGTTTCCTTCCTGAGATTGTGTTTGTAGCTTAACAAGACCAGAAATGCACTTGGTCACCATTCAGCCCAGAGTTGCCTCAAAACAGGGAGACTCCACCATGAAGACCCTTCCAAGGGCTTCAGGGGACAGAAAAAGCAAACGGGAGCACACCTGTTTTAGGATATTCTAACCCGCAGCGTGATCACACATGGCAGAGTGAGACCTCCAGGTGCTGCCCCACTCCCCCAGAGACAGCACCCAACAGTGCAACACCTCCGTGCACACGTGGCGTTCAAATTCAAAAAGGAAAACCAAACTGTGCTTCCCGAGATGCAGGTGGTTTAACTTTTCAAAACTATTTATGCAGATCACATTGAGCAGAAAGATGACAATCAATTTTTAATACTAATTAATGAATGGCTGGATACTGGGAACTCCAAAATAATTAAGACCCTGTATTTTCCTTCAGTAGTATTTCTTGCAAGTATGTTTTAATGCACAACTCCCTTTTTAAAAAAAATCCTCACTTGAGGATATGATTATTGCTTTTAGAGAGAGGACAGAGTGAGAGAGAGAGAGAGAAATATCAATCAGTTATGGGCCCTGAATGGGGACTGACCCACAACCTAGGTATGTGCCCTGACCTGGAATCAAACCCACAACATTCTGGTCAATGGATGGATGCTCCAAGCAACTGAGCCACCCATCCAGGGTTTAATGCACAATTCTTTATACTACTTCAATTCATATTCATTTTTCAGTCAATAACTATTGGCTTAAATATTTCTCTACTTACATTCTTTTTTCCGTGTTTAGCACATCTTAAAAAAGAATAAAAAAATAAAATGGTATTTGTTCAGGAATTTTACTTTTGAAATGGTGTTTTAGATGAATATGAAAATACACTTACCTCATCCCATTCCAAAAGGTAGTTGGTGATTTTTGAGCCATTGTCAATTGGTGCCTAAAAAATAAGAGGAGGAGGAATTAGAGAAAGTTGTTCACAGATGTAAGTAATGAGCTACCCACTTGGTTCAAACATAATGTCTATGTCAGTGCTATTCTATGACCCTTGATACTCCTGTATTTCCTTGGTCAAACATGATCAGAAACTAATTTTAATAAAATTCAACTGTAAAGAAAGTCATCCACCATTAATAAATCATTACCACAAAGAGCCAAACCTGTCTGCCTTCCATATCACCTCTACCTTTACACCTTTATCTTCTGGGGAAAAAACCTCTAAGAGGCAACTTTAAGTTTAAGAGTAGAGGAGAAATATGGCAGCTAAGAAACACAGGCACTGCTTGGGGTCTGCCAGGATAGAGCTGACCCGGCTAGGTTCACAGATAAGAATCTGTATTTTTGTGGCATTAAGATCCCCCCAACTATTTTTAAATAAAAATGAGGAAAAATGGGATCCTCTGACTAGATTACCAGAGACTATTAAACCTTTATAAGTTAGCAAAAATAAATAAATAAATAAATAAATAATAAAAAGGATCATTTGCTTTCCTCTTAAGAGCATGCTGAAATCTGCTTCTCTGAGAAAACAAACTTTGGACAATGGGAGGGGGAGGGAAAAACTTTGGGGAAGAGTGTTTTGCAGGACTAGACCTGCCAGAGGGGAGTGCAGCACTCGGGTCCCTTTACAGCACTAGGGGAGTAGGGTAGAGGAATGAGAGAGAGATGAAAGGTGCCAAAGAGATGTGAGATGTGAGAGGGAGGGAGGGAAGGAGAGGGCAAAAGAGGGAGGGTGCAGGGGGGGAGGAAGAGAGAGAGAAAAGGGAGGGTGAGCAGGAAAGAGGAGGAGAGAGAAGAGAAACTAAACAGTGGGGGAGGCAACCAAAAAGGGACCATGTCCCCACTGCAAAAATGCACCTGGGCCTGGCTCCTCCCCAGGGGAAGAACAGAGCCCTGGAAACTGCTGTGTCCTGCCTCTAGCAACGGGCAGCCTGGTCACCAGAGCTCATCTGAAGCCCAGCTCAGCTGTTTGTCATGTGTGGTCTGATGTTACTAGCTTAATATCAATGTTTAATTCCTTGTTCCAAGAATAGATGTGTGTGATAAGTAACTGGAAGAATATATGCAAATCAACCACTAAACTACCAGGACTTATAGGAAGCACTCAGTTAACAGCAGCTGTTGTTTTATTAGTGTTAATAAAACATCATCAGGGGCTCCATAAATATTAGTTAAATTAATGAAGAAACTCCTCTCCTTTCCTTCCTTCTTCCTTCTGAATCATATAATCTCTGATTCCCCAAACTCAAATTTCAGGTGAGTTGGTTTCAGGCTGTAAATTCTACTGAACCGCAATTTTAGGCTTTTGTGGACTCTATTTGGGAGACACAAAGGGATACATTTAAAGTTCTAAATAATATAAACAATTAAAATTTTAGATGAGGAACTACTTCTAAAATAAGAATTGCATTTACAATGGCTCATACTCCTACAGAGAAATTGTTTTTCAGTAGTTTCTTCTACAATATCCTGCCCAGCCAGTGCCCCTCAATCCATGAGGGTGGGAGCGCCAACTCTGGTTTTTCGCCCCACCACCAGTTGCTGACTAACAAGAAGGCATTAGAAGATCCGAGCTCCCAGTGTCTTTGTGGAGTCAAGGGCAGGTGGGCAGCCAGAGCATGTCCTCTGTCTTCGTGCCCCCAGCCAGAACACTGTGATCAGGAAATCCGTTTAAGAACATTTAAACAAAAACGTTTGAACTAAATTCAGAACTTTCAAGTTTGCACAGGACTGAATGGAACAGGAGGCTGTTTTTGATTCACAATGAAACAAAGGGAGAAAGAAAAGGTGAAACATTTTCCTTCTAATAAGAAAACTTTTCCCTCTAGTTGCTAGTCTGCCTGAAACCTGAATTGCATGTAGGTTTGAAGCAGAGTATGTATCAGTGATTCCCAACTTTAGGTTTATAATACCCTGAGGTCCCTCTGGTATTCTGAAGAAGATTTCTTATATTTTCCAAACAAAATTAATGTTACTTCTTCCCTTAATTAAGGATATATTTAAATATGTATATGTGTAACTATAAAACACATTTTAAAATGGATGTATATGCTCCACGAAATTAAACAATGATGACCGATTGGGTGTTAAAACTCTGAAAAGGTGGGGAATCACTGACCTGGATTATCCCTGGAAGCCAGGAAGGAAAATAAAATAGTTCAGATTCTAAGCCAGTTTAAACTTTGCCTTTGTCCAAATAACACATGCAGTGTTGGCCACTGGCAATGAGAATGCAGTTGCCCACAGCAGAGGGGTCTGGAGAGGCCCAGGCTTTGCTGCCAACCACTACCCTCAGTTGCTTTTACCAGCTTCCTAGGTAAATTTGACCCTCTGGTATAGGAACAAAGAGACAAAATATTTCTTCACTAATAATGAACCTCACTAACCATTTTATTTCTTTTACATATTAGTGTTCTACCCACACACCGTAAATCTGTTTTATCTCTATTTTTACAAATTGTACATTTTAAACTACATTTTAAGATATGTTCATATAGAAATTACTATAAAGATTAATAACATAATCTACTATTTTCTTGCAAACACACAAGTATGAGTGACTAATAAGCTCATGAAGCACATTAAGAACCTCTCTTTGGCAAGAATTATTTGTACCAGTAACATGAGATCTATTATATAATTTGGACTTTTAAAAAATAACCAGTAATCCTGACTGATTTAAGGCCTAAATAAGTAAAAATTAATGAAATTTTAATGTAGTCTAGAATACTTAGTTTTAAATATTAAACATTTCAGAATCACCACTAAAAGAAGCCAACAGAGCTATGAACCTACGTTATCTATAAGTTTACAAAATGCTTTTTACTGAAGTCCTCAAATGTTTGTTGAAATGAATTAGGAAGTGATGAAAACCATTAAAAAGTGATGGAATTTAGTTATCTTAAATATTTATATCACTTATAATGTATTGCTCATGAGCCTAAGAAATTTACACAACTCCCTTGCAAACAGAGCTAAGGCTTGGTTTTGTAGTCCCCTCTCCCACCCTTTTATAGACATGGCAGCTTCTGATACCATAATTTATTTCACATAGTTACTATGGCAAAACCCAAACATCAACACCAAACTGGAACAGTGCTAAATAAATGTTTCAAATGGCTAGAGATGTCCAACTCTTCCTGACACTTTGAGCTACCCACCTTCCACTGCAAGGTTAGTGAACTTTTGCTCCTGTGTGCCAGCTTGGGTGGGAACGGGCATTCGGGTGCGCAGCTGTGGGTGGTGAAGCTAACTGGCTCAGAGCAGGATCCCTTTACAGAATTGTACATGGCGTATACCCTGAAAACAAAATAGACAAGTACAGTCAGTGGCACTGGCCCATCACAAAAGAGCAGGGCTTTCCACAGCAGCACAGATTTTCGAATGCAGCGCACACCTGACTCTTGTTCTATCTGGTGGTCTTGCCCTGCCCCAATCACAGTCAGCACTTCCAGGGGCTACTCCCCCGCCTGCCCCCACCCCCCTCGTCTGGGAACGTGCCACACTGTGTTCTCTCCATCTGCTAAGGGTAAGAACCAACCAGTTCCATTTAAGATAGGTGAGGTCTACTGACTGAAAAAGACTATGCTAAACACCCTTAATCCCCAGAAAGGTCTCCAAATATACATTCTAAAAAACAACCTGTCACTCTCCAGTTGACTTGGTCTGAGAAATGGCTAAAGGTAAAGAGTTGGTGAAAGACAAGAAGCAGAGATGAGAGTCAGAGGCTGGAGAAGCAGCACAGAAGTACAAGCAACAAGGATCTTAGAGTAACATTGCACATGTTCCGGCAGAAATATGGACATTTCCTACATAGAAACATGGTTCCTACTGCTGATTGTACCTCCCTTTGATTCAGCAAAAACAATGTTCAGGTACAGTTTACCTATGGGAAGATTTAACTCCTGCACCTGGTGCCAAGATTGAAGATGTATACTCTGCACATTAAAATGCCTGGCCCAACACTGAACATATGTGCTTATATGTGCCTGATAACTCCAGAGAAGCTGTGAAAAAAAATGTGCTATTATAACACTACTCTCCTTTCAAACAGCATAAAATAAAATTACATTGATTTTTACTGTCCTACTTTCTACTTTTACATTTTTTTTATATTGAGCGTTAAAAAAATCTGAAAACACATTCTTTGAAAAAGACAACAAAGACAAAGGAATCTTTGCTGCCTAAAAGCAATGCAAGGATTAAGCTATTTGGAGTTAAAAAATACTCCTCAAGTTCTTAATTCTTACAACTGAAAGGTGAAGTGAATTCCCCAGGCTACACGGCTAGAAAGTTGGATCAGCTGTAGAAGCCTAACCACTGCGCGGTCCTGCCTGCTGCGCTTCCTCGCCCTGCCATCAATGTCTCTGAATACCCACAATCCATTTCCCCTCCCTCTTCCAGTGAACAGCCAAAGAAAACATTATGGAAAGTGGATCCTAATTAGCTATGTGACTTGCAAAATCTTTTCTCCTCAAGGCCTACTACAAAAGATTTATAGAGGCCATCCGAGTCAGAAACATATAGGGTAGGGCAAAAGTAGGTTTATAGTTGTGAGTATGCAAAACAGTTTATTTTTGTAGTATTATTTATTTATTGTTGTATTATTTTCCATACAAACAACTAAACTTACTTTGGCTCCATCCTGTATTAGTAAAATCATAAAGGTAAACACATATTTACAAGATATTTGAGTCACTTGCCTTCTGGGAGGATATCCACCATGACATTGATCCAAACAAAGAATGCCTATCACTAGGATGCTCTCCATCTGACCTGATGTTTGTGTTTTGTTGTTTTTTTTTTTGCATAAATAGATACATGATATTATAAAATTGAATGGTAGATCTGGCAAGATCATTTCCATGTACTAGGACAGGGTCCCTGGGAATGATTTAAAATGAATCATAGAATGTTCTTGACAAGGGAAGGGTTCCAGCCTGAACTTTAGATTAGAATTCTTCAACTGGTGGCTTATAAGCTTCATTTGACCCAAAATATGGGGGGCAGGGTGACATAAAATAGTGTTTTTAAATATTAGAGCCACCTGTGAATGGATATAGGCAATGATCATCACAAAAGAGACAAGCAGACAATATGCATTCCTAATAAAAGATTATACCCACTGTCAAATCCTTGCCAGAAAATCCAAACCTATATCTGATGAAACCTCTTCACCACTTTATAGGAAACACAGAGAGAACATATTAAGCAACACCACGGGGATGCAATCAGCCTACATCACACTGCAGAAAATTCCACAGGAACAGGAAAAAAATTATTCTAACAAATAAAATGCAAAGGGAGAGAAAAAAGAGATGGAGGGAAAACCTACAGACTGAAAGAAATTTGCAAGATATCAGCCACACAGAATATTCATACCACATTTGAATTCCAATTACAACACACTGAAAAAAAAACCCCAAAACCCCAAACCTTCACTTTTAGGACAGCTGAAGAAATAAAAACAGTCTCTGGATTTTAAAGACATTAAAAAAATTATCATTCTTCTCTGTTTTGAATGGGCATGTGAAAATAGTAATGTGGTTTACAGGTGAATTAATATGATGTCTAGACTTCATTTCAAAATAACTGTGTGGGCAAGTAGGGGAAGATAAGGATACCAAGAAAATAAGAGGTTGGGTGATGGGTATATGACAGTTTATTCAAACTACTGTCTATCTTTTTACTATATCTGAAATTTCCTGAAGTAAAAGGTTAAAATAAAAATTAAGCCAATACGGAAAAAAAATCTCAGAGATTTCTCATTTTAAAAAAGAAACCCCTGGCTTTTCTTAAAAACTAGAAGGTGTAGCAACACTGAGCTGCACACCTGCATGGCAGTAATTAGATAAAGCTGGGAGCACTCCCCTTAAGGTGGGGCAGACACTACCCAGTTCAGAGAACTCCCCACCTGCCACTGTCTCCTCCACACCGAGACTGTGTTTCGGCTGCCTTTTACACAACCTACTTCTCAGCGTGCAATCACTAGGCATTTGTGAATTACACTCTTGCAGAACACTTCCTAAATGTTCACAAACACAGTTGGCACCGAACATCCACCCAGACAACAGAGCAGACAAAAAGGAGGCAGGGAAAGGGCCTGCAAAGTACTCTCTGACCACAGTTGGTTATCTGGGGAGATTTGGACTCAGTCAATTTGTTCTTTCTTTTTAATGAGATTCTTGGAGTCAGAAATCCATACTTATTAGGCCAGAGAAGCACGAGTGATGGAAGCTCCTGGCAGCCAGGTTGGGAGGATGACAGTCGGGATAAAAGAACCTGACAGCATAAGCAAACTTTTGAGGTAGTTGAAGGTGGCCAGTCCTATGGGCCACATGGAGTTATTTTCCTTGTCTTTATATTCAAAGTAGTGTTCAAATTAGTGTGTTTAAATTAGGAGTCAATGATTTTCTATAAAGTAAACAAGATCCACTTCACATGGCAATATAAATGTGCTGCATACGGTACCTAAAATTTGACATGATACTTAAGTATCACGATTATATCTGTCATTCAACACTGTTTAGTACAGATAGCAACTAGTGGTTTTTACCAGTCACTTTTATATAAAAGAAAATTCTCTGGAAATGATGCTATGTTTTCAAGAATGTTGCAATTGTGTTTTCACATGATGGTGATGTGTTTTCTTTAAATAGCATGTGACCGGAAGATTTGTGAAGCACAATTAGTTTCCTAGGTTAAATAAGTCAGCAAAAAATTCAGTTCCTTTTTCATTTATCCCAGCAAAGAAAAATACATTTTTCTAATAATATAATTAGTCTTGTGTTAGGTTTTCACATTTGTTTCAGTTTAAATGCTGACTGTTTATGAAACAGGTGCTCCAAGAATTTCAGAAATTTGCTTCCAGCTTCTTCCAGAACATCTGTAACATACTACGAGCCACAGCTGCTGGTCGATAACATGTATTTCATAACTCTGCACAGAGCTGGTCAACCATATTTCTGGAAATGTTTCATCACATAATTTTTCTGGGAAATGTTATTACATGATATCATCTCTGGGAAACTTCTTTGCCAAACTGTTTATGCCAATGACTGGAAAACTGCCTCAGATTTCATCCTGAAATTGCTATCCATTCCATCATTCCAATTCCTGATTATCCCATCACTGACAAAAATATAAATTCTTGACTCCCACAGTGAAATGGTTATTTCAATACCAGTATTAAGTATAAAACTACCAAGTAAATAGAAATATGCTTTCTGTTGTATATTCATAAATACTTGTATAAATAAGTGAATATTTAAATGCTTATATACAGAAACTTACACTCTTCTACGTAAGTATTATAAAAATAATGTTTGTATGTGTATGCATATATATACCGGATTTTTCTCATACCTCCTTCTCAGCTCTCTCTCTCATGCACTCACACACAAGATTTTGTATTGGTGGTGTTATACAGTACATAATACAAGGTCCTGTATGAAAGCACTGAATACATATACTTTGACAATTACAAATTGATTCCTTTTGAACATTCAAGAAATATTAAGCCAAAAGGAGCAATGTGTTTAAGAACTGGATAACAAATATAAAAGTGATGACTTTAATGAAAATCTAAGCCAACACCCAAGACCTAACATTCTGCAAATCAACATAATAGAGGAGCATTAATTTGCTCA
Source organism: Anoura caudifer (assembly GCA_004027475.1). Lineage (NCBI taxonomy): Eukaryota > Metazoa > Chordata > Mammalia > Chiroptera > Phyllostomidae > Anoura > Anoura caudifer. The sequence continues at coordinate 482,036 of PVKU01000280.1, read as the reverse complement.
ATCTCCAGAAGAATAAAAAGAATAATAGTTGAACAGATGTGTAGGCAATGATACACAAAAACTCACAGCAAAAAGTGAGAAAGAAAAAAAACCCTTTAAAACCTGAAATGTCTTAGGATATAGTTGTCCATGTGGAATTTGGCCTAAATGGCATGACTAGTGCCAACCTAAATAGCCACAGACACACGACTCGTAGCGCTGCCCCAGGCGTGCCACCCGTCTCCCAATCAGCCGTTCGCAGTAACGGTGAGAGGGCAAGAAGTCAAGAGCTGGTACTGCCTAGAAACTGGTGTCAACCGCCAGACAGTTCAGTGACAGAATGCCATGGCTGAGAGACTGCTGCTCAGTAAAAAGGGTTACATATGTGATCGCTAAACTCTGACAATACTAATATGCGGGAGGAAAAAGCTGAAAACGAGAAAAGGCATTATTTAAAGATACAAAGGAATCAGTGTGAAGGGGACAAAATCAGAATAGCAAAACCAAAAGCAACAAGAAATGTAAGAACAGAGGCCCCAAGTGAGACTTCAGCAAATGACTTGAGAAAGAAACTTTTCACTTTGCTGAAGAGTGATCGAATGAAGCCTTCTGCATGCCTTCATCAAAGTGTGCAATATCAGAAACTGGAAGGAAAACGGAGGAGGCTTGGCGCTGCTAAAATAAATATGTCCATTTTCATCACTGGATCCACAGACGTTCGTTAGGGCGACACTTGCTAAATTGGTAATGCATAAACCAATAAAAATGGCAATGAATGTAACTGCTCATTTTGCAGCTGTATAGTAATGGAATTCTTTTGTAGCTTCTATTATGGAAATTTTGTGAGGAATTTATTTCCACCTAGCCTTTGGAGGCCTTATAGGTGACTATTAAATTTAAACCTGTATTTAATGCTACTACTGTATTTGATAAAAGTTTATATTCCTAGAACCAAAACTTTGAGAATGTTAATTTAACTGAACCATTTAAAAAAAAAAGGGACTTTGCTTCTTTTTGTCAGTGCCAAGTATGGTATATCTTTACCCTAATAAAATAGTGAGTGATATGGTCAAACTATTCACAGGCTCAGAGAACCTGCATCATTAAGTCATTTTTCTTTTCTGAGTATGGGAAACCTGAAACAACCTTGGAAAAACAAAACAAACAAAAACCACATTTATACACTCGACAGGTTTATAATGAATTTGCATATATTTGCTCTCACACCATCGTTTTGAGGCTGGTACCATTATTGTCTTCATTTTGTGAATGAGCAAACAAGGCCACAGATGTGTCAATGGCTTGTCTAAGCATACACCTTTACTCAGTGACCAAGCCATTAACCCCAAATTCCAAAGGCTCTTTCCATTAGATATCAAGCTGCCTTGCCAAAGTGATTCAAAGCAGAGAAAGAAGCTGAACCGAAGTAAGAGCTGGAAATGTTAAGACTCTTCTCTAGCTTTAAAAGTGAAAAACTGCTTAAGGAAAGAGAATGAATAATCTATACAGACTGTGGACTAGGCAAGGCAAAATAATCAATTTAGATTATAGGCACTTTTCTTAGGAGATAATTTTTTTAAATACTAGAAGAGTCCACGAACTTTTGATCTCTCTGGCAGGCAGAGAGCTAGGCCAAATAATAGTTGGTGGTGCCTCGGGCTGCACATGTATGGTATCATGCATGTGTCACACATGTCACAGTGTAGGGGTCCCAAATGTGTCAGAAGAGAATGTGGATCCAAGGCCTCTAGATGATAACTGCCTCATACTTCTATTCCCTTGTGGGGGGATCCATGAATTACTCCTTTTATCTGCCCAGAAGTTCAAGGTATTCGAAAATGATGAGCAATTAATTGTTCAAGATTTAGCTTTAGTAAAAGTGGTTAAAAAAATGAAGGGAAACAACAGACAGGATGGTAAATAAAGGGCCAATGCTTTATGACATTTAAATTTGTTTAAAAAGATACTGTCAGCTCATGAATGAGCAGGAAATTAATAAAGTAAATCTTTAGTAAAGCAATAACAATAAACCGTTAAAAGATGGAGAAAAAAGGAAACATATGTTAACAATGACTAATGGGGAACATTTACATGGCTCTCTATATAGTGTTACATTTTCTGGTTCATTGTTAAACAGACTATTTGACAGAATGATTAAACTATTTCTATTATCATCCCAGCTTTACAAGTTATACAAATCTTTTTGTTTGTACAGACTATGTGAAAAGTTCAATGTGTTTGGGCTAAAGCTAACTGACTCAAAACCCAAAAGTTTTGATTTAAACAGGAAGCGATGGTTGCAAAAGAATTCACCTAAACATCACAACAGCTAACCAGATGTACATTTTATGGCTGAATGCAAAACACCTTGCTCTTTTATGCATTGCTTTAAATTTAGTTTTAAATACTTGTGCACCTAATAAGATATTATAACCTGAGCATAGCCCTACTTCCATACCTTTCTCACTGGGAAAATTGTGACATAAGGATTCTGTGGTAAACCAAAGTTAAAACAGACAATTCATGGCACAGCCAGACTAGAACTCTAGCCTCCTGATAATTAGTATGTTCTTCCTATAAGGCAACCCTGTCTCCACCCCATCACAAAGGAACATGTGGTGTGAATTAACCTTTGGGAAGTATAATAAAGGATATATACATATATAACTGAAGAAAAGAGAGAAAATGTTGTGCATCCTATGAGCTCAAACTATAATTTCTGGTCAACTTAAAAATTAAGTAAAATAAAATTTTAATTAAAATTAACATATATTAAATGTTATGGATCATATTCGGAAATCTGCGTATTTGCAAATTGATGTATGGGTCTATCTACTTTAAATAATCAGATTAGCTCTGTAAAAATCCAGGTAATACCTTCCACTTCACAGGTCTGTGGTTGGCTCGGTTTTCCACTAAGATGAGCCAGCCCTGCCTTCCAGAGTAGTCTCAGTAGAGATCTCAGAAAAACCACAGTGAGACGTTAGGCTACATATCAGACCACACAGGTTCGCTGCTCTGCTACGTCGGGTTAATTCTTGTTAAGATAATTTGATATCTGCTTTACTTTTCTTGTTTCAAATTGAAAGATCTGAAGTTGTTCTTGCAACCTGGGAAGGGCTTTCGTCACATAGGTTGGACACATGGTTTATATTTATGGTCTGTAACAAACACTGATACACCCATTTATTTTACAGAAAGAAAATATATATATTAAACCAGTCCAATAGATTATAGAAGACTACAGAAAATAAAAGTTACTTTAAAAAGTATTTTTTAAAATTTTGTTCAATGCATCACCTACTTTTGGTTGCCAAAAGCACTTCTGTGTACTCCCAATCACTCTGCCCAAGCGCAGACAGAAGTGCACTGGAGAATGAATGGATAGACAAAGAGCCAAAGTATTGCAACTTAAAGTTAGGCAAGTGCCATTAACCACGAATTTTACTAAGAAATTATTTAACTTATTTTTAGAAAGAGGATAAGGGAGGGAGAAAGAGAGGGAGAGAAACTTTAACATGTGAGAGAGAAATTGACTGGTTGGCTCTCACACACTCCCAGCTGGGGACCTGGCCCACCTCCAGGCACAAGCCCTGACCAGGGATTGAACCAGTGACCTTTTGATTTGCAGGACAACCCCCAACACTCTAAGCCCCAACCACAAACTTTTCAAAGAGGGCACATACATAATTGATTTTAGCAATATGAATTCAATATAGTTCAGCTCTAATATCCTAACTCACCTCACATGATAATCAGTTGCTGGTCTAAGATCTTTCAGGTTATATTCTAATTCTTCTCCACTGCAAAGAAAAATCATTCATTAGTCAATGATATTAATTTCAAAAGTAAAACAGGCTTTGGATCTGGGTCCCTCTGACATGTACCAACAATGATGCAAGAATTATTATGTCTGATTCTGCCATAAACCAGAAATAAACGTTCCAATTTGGTATTACTATCTTTCTGAACTAGAAAACTAGATGACTTTTAATTATGCCCTCCAAAACATGGTAAGTTAAACTTACTAATAGCTCCAAAGGGTCTTACCACTTCTTCAAAGTAAACACATAAAAATAAGTAAATAAGTAAATTAATAGATAGACAAGATAAATGTAAACATAAATAACTGTGCCAGCTTGTCAACTGAAGGTAGCTCCAGGACTCACCTCCGCAGGAATCACAGCTACCTGCACTCCTCAGCTCTCCTAAAGCAATCTCAATCTGTTTCCCTCACATATCAATACCAATAAATAGCTCTAGTATAAAATAAAACCATTAATATCAGCAGAAGTTGCAATGGAACCTCAACTTAATCACAAGGAAACAACATAAAATAAGGCATGTTTCATTAAAATATTTTTAAAGGTGAGGAGGATGTGGAAGGGCATGACTGCATTCTGTAAAAATGTCTGTAATGAAACAAAGAAATATTGTAGAAGTGTTCCAAATTAAAGAAGGCTCAAGAGACATGGCGACTACATGCGATGTCTGACCCTCAACAGGACCCTGTCCTGGAGCTGGCGAAAAAGGCTGTAACAGACATTGTTCAGATCGACGGACCAGGTTAGAGTATGGATGATCAGTTAATAAAAGTAGTGCATCAGTGTCAATTTGTGAAGCTGATAACTGCACTGTGACTATTTAATAACAGGTAAATCTGGGTAAAGAGTATACACATATTTCTTGATATATTTACTTTTACCAAGGTTTATAAATTTAAAATTATTTCAAATAAAAATAATTGTTGATGTTGTGAACTGGGGCCCATCTCCACACCTTGCCTGCAGCACTGTTGGTTGGCCTAACATGGTTTTTCTGAAGTGTTTTTTTTTTTAATTTGCCAAATTAGTTTAACATTAGGAAAGTTTACATAACAACTCAGATTTTCAGTATTTCTTGGGGATAAAAAGCCCCAAAACATAAAACAAAAAAAACAACCCAAGGAATCAGTGATGCTTGGCCCACATTTCCTTCTGACCACACCTATTTTAGGTGGGGATAGGAGCTCTCCTGTTCACCTAATTCCCGACCTTGGCTTTTCTCATTTATATTACCTGCCTCATCTTTCCAGGCACTTGAGACTCGGCCCTGCCACCAGTGCCTTTCTGGCATCAATAGAATCTATCCGTTTCTTGGCGAGGCTGTGGGAAATGCTGCTCTGTATTTCTTTAAGGTCTCCACCAATTCTGACTTTTTAAAACAGAACCAAATGGTTGTGAGCCAGAGGAAGGAGTCAGGATTTAATTTTAAATGCAGTGGGGAATCACTGCAGTTTTGTCCACAGGGTGAGGATGCTGTCTGACTTCTATTTCTGCAGGATGGAGGCTGGATTGTAGGAGAGCAACAGAGGATGCTGGAAGACCCTGAGGAAATTCCTGTAGAAGTCCAAGGAAGAGGCAACAGAGCACTACGGGCAGCCAGAGGAGTTGACCGGCTATGGGACTTCCTCCCCTGTCTCCCCCATTCTTTGTCCGGATGAAGACATGCCTCTGGAGCAGGTTAAGAGTTAGCAACAGGGCCTGCAGCACTGATGCAGCAGCAGAATGGGAGAGAAACCCAGCAAGCAGTTTTTGGTGTGGCCATGTTACCCTGGGCTCCAGTCATTCTCGGGGCCACTCACAGGGGTTGAGGGGGAGAGGGCTCAGTTCAGACAAGTAATGTATTTTTGGACCATAAGATGCACCTAGGTTTCAGAGGAAAATAGGAAAAAAAATTTGAAGCAAAAAATGTGGCAAAATATTTAATAACTAAATAACATAATATTTCACCAATGTAAATGTAAACAGAACTCAACAGCAGCATTATTATTCCTCCCAAATTGGTGGAGGGGGAGGGTGCATCTTATAGTCAAAAAATACATAGTTAAAACAAGACCAACTCTATTTCCTGTCCTGCAATGTGCCCAGTCCCTACAATTACAAAGTAGAGAAGACTTGACCCTAAAAAACTTTATCACCTTTAGAACATGGCTATAAATCATCTGAATGGCTAATACCTGGGAGTCTATAAAGCAGAATATAATCCCTTATTCTGTGTGCTAAACGTCTGGGCATTTAAGAAAGCTTTGCCATGAAACACTCTGAAGTAATTTTTACTACAGGCTAGAAAATATTAAGGAAGATAAAAATTACCGTGAAATTCTTTTTTCATATAACCCTGAAACGTATTGCAAATTAAAAACCAAACAAACAAACAAAACAAAACAAAACAAAAACTAGTTATAGGCCTGATTATAAAAGGGGTAATCATATGAGTGTATACTGTAGGTAAAAAATAAAAGTCACGGTCATGGTTTTTTCCCTGGTAGACATTGATAGAAAATTTTCATTAATTCTATACTGACAAGCTAATAAAATGAAATGATGTATTTCACCAACACCAAATAGCTCTATAATAGCCATTTCTGATTAATTACTCTAGATAAAATTAACTCTTAACATTCTAATAGTCACTAATATTTTTTAATTGTTGTTCAAATACAGTTTTCTGCCCTTTACCCCCATCCCAGCCCACCTCTCCCTTGTTATTGTCCATGTGTCCTTTATACTAGTTCCTTCAAACCCTACCGCCTGTCCCCCGAAATTCCCTCCCCTCCCCCCTCTGGTCACTGTCAGCCTGTTCTGAACTTCAGTGCCTTTGGTTATATTTTGCTTGCTTGTTTGTTTGTTTTGTAATTATCGCTAATTCTTAAATGGACAATTTAAAAAAAAATTTGCAAAGCCTTCCAATTTTCTTTTGTTTTCTCTCTTCCTTAATAACTCCAGTTTCACTATTATGCTGCAGAGAAATACATGAGAATAATATACACCACCTGTAAATTATCTTGTATTTCCCATCGCGTCCCTTGTCAGATAAGGCGACCTCGTAACTGTAGGGGAAGGGAAGGCCGCTGTGGGGTCCGCACGAAAGTCCAACAGGGGGAGCCCAGGATAACACAACTGCTCTTGCTTGAATGTTAGAAACCTGAGGAAGAAAAACATAAACACAACTACTCAAATCCATTTCACATAAATCAAACTCTACTTCTTCCAATGACATTTTCGGGATTAGCAGTGGCGGCATGAGACTCGCTCGGATTTAACTCCAGGTGACAACTCCATATTAATGACAGCACACACAAGCACCCTGCATGGTGCTGTGCTCTCCTGTCAAGTCCTCGTGTCCACAGTACAGCGCCTGCAACATCTGTCCTCCTAACACACACCTTCACCCAGTCCTTTGTAATTCTGACCCCATACTCCAAAAAGTAAAATAATCTGTCATGTTTGGTAATTTGTTAAAGGCGAAAATCTGAATGTAAGGTTTCAACGATCAAGATTCCTATCACATTATGTGGAAGAAGCCATACCCAGTGGCCTCCAAAGCCTTGGGTGGTGTAGAATTACCCTGCAAAGCTAAGACAGCAAGTGATCACTTAACATTGTCAATTGGTTCTGCAACTTAAAGTGAAATGATGCATAACAAAACCTAACAAAACCAACTTTACCATAGACTAATTGATACAAACAAGAATTTTCTGTGGCATTTCATCAACATTATAAAGGAACTATGATGAACTGACCAAAGTGAGGTTATTTGAGGACCCACTCACTGCACCGTACAAATGAAGCTCCTTTCAAGTCCTGTGGGCTCCCTGGACACCAAGGCCCAGGACGACAGGGTACAAACATGTGTGGAGGTGGACAGTTCACCCCTCCAGGCTCTGCTTTCACCTTTTTGGTTTAACTTCCACTTGAAATGTCATTTGAACACAGCAGTCTGAGGCTTGAAGTACCCCAACTTCCTTCCCTTACTAAGGACTTCCCTGAGGCATGTTCTGTACCATCTGCCAGCCATCTTCAGCGGACTCCCCGCCAGCTGCCCACATCTGTGACTCGCTCACTTCCAGAGCCTGCACTGGCTTCTTTCCCTTCCATTCCAAGTCCTCGCTTGGGATACCTCCCCATAAACACTATTTACTCTCAAAATGTTTCAATAAAATACCTCTATGAACAGAATTTTAACATTATAATTTTATAGAGGTTATTTTGTTGCTCTCTGGATAACATTAAAAACCAACTAAGAGTTAATATAGACTCCAAAGCTTCACGTTCATACTTTACAGCCGTAGAGTATTAGGCTATGGATGGAGATATGAAAACTGCTCAGTCTCCATCTTTTTGTCTTCCACGTCTGTCACTATCTGATCTATATAAAGGGTGTTAAGATGTAATACAGAATTATTTAAAAGTATGAAGAGTAAATATGAAAACTGAGTCTACCTTTTCAGTCTGTTATTCATTCCATTTTTAGCAGACTGTTCCACAGTATTTCTGGTCTGCACAGATATAGTCATGATATACTTAACCAATTATCTAATCAAACTTCTACTCACGCTTTAAGAGCCAGCCTGGCCTCACTATCCCCAGGTAGCCTTTCCTGAAGTCTCTCACCCATCAGCATTCCTCTTGTCCACAGAACCTGGTTGATATATCTCCACTACTGCTGGCCACACTGATGGTAAATTTCTACCTTCCCCACTGCACTGTGGGGTACCCTGAAAACAGAGCCCAAGTCCTATTCAATTGTGAGTAGTGGTTGCTTAGTAAACGTTTTGTTGTAAAATAAAAATCAAAGGGAGTAAGACAGTTTGAGTTGATAACATAGGCAACAGTGAATGGTAGACTAGCATTATACATCTCTCTAAAAAATCTGATGACACACTGTTACAGAATCAATCGAGCCTTCTTTTAAAAAAAAAAAAATCCTCGCCCAAGGATACATTTATTGATTTTTGAGAGAAAGGAAGGGGGAGAGAGAGAAAAGGGGAGAGGGAGAAAAGGAGAGAAAGAAAGGAAGAGAGAGAAAGGAACTTTGATCAGCTGCCTCCCTCCCTGACTGGGGATGAAACCCACAACCTAGGTATGTGCCCTGACCATGGATCGAACCCATGACCTTCAGGTGCACGGGACGATGCTCCAACCAACTGAACCATATGGCCAAGGCAGACCCAGGCCTTCTTGCTATGGCTCTAGACAAGCAGCACGCCTCCTGCCGCACCCGTCCTCTGCCACACAGTTGTGACATGCCTTCAGGATGCCGTCCCTTTGTAAAACCCTGGGACTTAGCTTTTGACTTTCTTGGCTTTAGCAAACTTCTTTTAGACTCAGTTCAAATACTGCTTTTGTTTATTCTTTTAACTCTCATCCCTCACCCTCTGAGGGGCTGTGGACACACAGGTGATTAAGATACGAGCTCTACCTCAAGAAGCACCAACCTGGTGGAGAGAAACAGATGTGTGGAGGGCCTTGTTGCAGACACGTGGAGCGTAGGGACCCACGGCAGCTTGTGACTGATTCAGGAAAGGTTGCTGCGCTGTCCTGCCTGGCCTTCTGCTCAGAATCAACCACTATCTTCTTTGTGCTTGGGCTGCATTTAGCTGCCACCTGTATTTGGCACTTTTGGCACTGTACTGGGCTTTGCTTGGTCATTTGTGCATTGTTCCCCTGACTCCATTCTAAGACAGCATTTCCACCGTGCACACGAGTATTTGCTAAATTCCTATACAAACCACCAATGAGTAAGCTTGAGCTACTAAGTACTACATTTGATTTTTTACTTAAAAAGAGGTATTTTGCTATGAAAAGTTCAGTTTATAATTTCAAAGGTGGCTGATTAGGTACTAGGAAACCTTCCACTGAGGTGATAAATGGCTGCTCTGCATAATTCCAAAAGCACAGTGGGTAGTAACTCTGATTCCACTACTGGTGGTATGAAATAACATCATGTCTCAAAACAGTTCAGTCAAAAGCTAACACTTTAGATGCTGAATAAGGATTCATCAGTTCACAACCTTTTAACCTATCTTTTCCATCAGCTATTAAGAATTTACTATTTTCCTTTTAGACGTGGTTAAATTATTACTTAACAGTGATGCACAACACTTGGAGCATCAACTAAAATAACATCCACCTTCTCCCTAGATTTGCCTTAAATAGGTGAGCTGACACCTGTGCAACACAGAGAACATGGAGAACGTGGAGCTCCGGACAAACGCAGTCTTCTGACAGACAGCCTATCAGAAATGCACTCTGAGAACTCGGCATTGCTTTCAAAGGACAGCAGCTTCTGGGAATTTTTTCCTTGAGCTAAGCAACCAGCCTGCCACTTAGATTACCGCCACGGCTATGGGGCCAAACCCCTCCTGTGCGAAGTCGCTGCCTCCTTTTCACTGATTCCTGGGCCTCAGGTTTCCTTTCTTTAGGCAGTGGAAGCAGAGAGAAAGAAGGCTTTGTCTCTGTTAGAACTTGGAACTCACTCCCATTTCAAGGCTGATGCCAGCAAATTACATGGTGCCTTTCAAGAGAATGCCACGTAAAAAGGGAATCCTCAGCATTAGATGCGCATTTCCTCCAAGTATGCAGGGAGGTGATAACCTTAATGAGAGATTCAGAACTCCAGCAAATCCGCCTGGGCTCAGGCCTCTTTCTGAGCAACTGCATGCTCACACAAGCTTCCCTCTCGGGGGGGTGGAACTTTCTCACCAGCAGTGGCCACTGAGCTGAACTGGGGCACGGCTAATCTGATCATCGCAGTGACTGCCGTGGCTGTTACCCAAAAATAGAAGCTCTGAGGCCATGAAACTAAATGACTTTCTGATGTTTAATTATTATGCCATAAATAGAAGTTGATCTCCTTTGTAATGGCGATTAAAGTGGTGATTTCTAATTACAGAATTATTGGACAAGACCCAATTTGACATTTGTCTCGGCCCTAGTGATATAACGGTCTGCTGTGTGGGTCAGTAGTGTTAAGTCTGCACAGAAATTATTTAAATTACACTAAAGTATCTCGAAGGACTCCAGAACCACCATCTACTTCTAAATGATTACATACTGATTGGAAATCATTCTTGTCTGTGCATTTATTAAATGGAGATTCCCACTTGAGAAGAGTTGTTAGTTAAAAGCATCTATATGCACACATTCAGAATGACAGGACTGCATTATTTTGTAGCTATCTGATATATAATCCTTAGCTCCCTTCCTCTCCTGTTCATCCCAGGTGATGTGAGATGCAAATGTTATTATTTGGATCAAGAACACCATTTACTCTCATGAAGTTAATAAATTTGTTACTGTCATGTTTAAAAGTATTTCTGTGTACGTTAGTTAGTAGCTTCTAAATTTGGTCTGGTCTTTGGATTTAACTATGTGGGTGGTCTGCTGATCCAATTAGTAAGTATGTTAAGGAAATATGACCATAAATACCATAAAAATACTGGCTTCACTTCAAAAGAACCATCGTGAAAAATAATAACACAAAGGAAAAGGTCACAGAGATCATCATTCAAAAGAATAAAGGATATTCAAATACAGGGTTTTCACAATCATGTTTCTGAAAATCCTTAAATGCTAAAAACTTAAAATCTGTTTCCAGACATACTGCTGTTTATCTTTCAAGGAATCACTTCTTGGAAGGACAGCTGTTCTTCTTAGTTGTTTCCTCACTTCTGGAGCCAACGAATCAATTTTTTCTATTAGCTAAACCTTAGCAGATGGAAACAATGCAGAAAACACAATTTCAGGTGACATTTATCCACATCCTAAAAGTGAACAGCCTGGAACTACATGGAGCACTCCATGCGGCACCAGCCGCCAAGCAGATTACACCACACTAGGCTGGAGGTGGCTGGTACTAATACAGGCTAATTCCTACACCACTGAGAATAGTACTAAGCTTATTTCTCTAGTATAGCAGTAGCTGTGAGTACAGTCCCCAAGGCACCTAACTGTTAGTCTCAGGACAAATACCCATTATATTTGTATCCTGTTTTACTCAATGACTAAATATTCGGATCTTTACAGTATCTGGGTTTCTAAAAAGTAAATAACTTGCTTAATTCAAGATCCCCAAAATTCTAGGATGATTGGAATCCACAAGTCCTCAATACTGTTTTGACACACTAAACAAATCTTCTGCAACATCTCAAAGAAAAATATACGCCTTTTATTTAGTGGTATTTCCAGATGTGGCTGAAAGGAAAAAAAATGAAGAATAACAATGCTTAATATAATTGCGGGCCGAACTTTCTGCAGCTTCCTTCTTTCTCTGCAAGGTGGCCAGACACCCCTCCTTCGCATTTCCGAGTGTAACAGGGACTTTCATTTTTGCCTAATGATACATTATAAACTATAAAGAAATACTCCATACTCCATTCCAAGTACTCTGTAAATAGTGTATAGTTTGCATCTCCATCCCATGTGGTATTTATTATCCTGCCTTTCAAAGATGAGCAAACCTAGACTCAGGGAGGTTATACAACTTACTCCAGGTCACAAAGACAGTTAATGACCATGCCGGACCCCAACCCAGAGAACCAGATTGTAAAGGATGGGCCCTCGCCCTCCTGCTGCTGCCTCACGCTCTGGCGCTGGCTGTCCCCACATTCCACCAGGCTGGCTGAGCCTCACCTAATGCCGGCCAGTCCTCGGACATTTCTCTCAGCTGCCAGAGCCCAGCTGCAACCACTCCGAAAATATTTGTTAAGGGTTCACGATGTGCCAAGGACAGTGCTAGGCATGAGGAGCACAAAGATAAGACACAATCACGCACTGGCCAGTGTGGCTCAGTTGGTTGGAGTGTCATCCTGTAGACCAAATGGATACAGGTTTGATTCCAGGTTGTGGCACCTGCCTAGGTTGTGGGTTCATTCTCTGGTTGGGGTGCGAGAGGCAACTGATCAACATTTCTCTCTCACATCTATGTTTCTCGCCCCCCCCCTCCCCCTCTGTCTCTTAAAATCAATGAGCATGTCCTCAGGTGAAAGTGAAAAAAAAAAAAAACATAAATAAGAACTTTGGACAGAGAAAGATAAAGAGAGGGAGGGAGAGGAAGGAAGGGAGAAAAATTGTGTAAATAACTAACTGCTCTGGGAAAAGGAATGGACTGTCACCGGACCGAGGTGCATATGGGGCCCAGGGGATGGAATGGGCAGAATAATGATTCCTATCCACCCCCCACCCCCCCAAGATATCCACACTTTAATCCCTGGAATGTGTGAACTTATTACCCTGCAAGGTAAATGGGAGTTTGGAGATGTCATTAAATTAAGGATCCTCTGAAGCAGAGACTAAGCTGGGTTATCTTGCAGGGCCCTACTTTGTAAGTGAAAGAGGGAGGCGGGAGAGTCAGAGTCAGAGGAGACATGAGAAAGAAAGATGCCACGAGCCAAAGCACGCAGACAGTTTCTAGAAGGTGGCAAAGGCAAGGAATCTGGCTTACCCCCAGAGTCTATAGTAAGGAATGTAATCTTGCGGACACCTTGAGTTTAGCCTAGTGGAGGAACCTTCTGACTTTCAAAATCTGCTTGATGGAACCTAATTTTGAGTTTATAGATCTACTTAATCCTGTAGACTAAATCAAGGAAAAGGCTGACACACTTCAATATTGCTTTCATATTGCTAAAACCATGTGATCTCAGAAAGCACGGACTCTGTCCCTTGTGCAGTAGACAAATGGCTAGGAATAACTCAAGAAAACACTGTGTGTGTGTGAACCCATGACAGACGAGGCTGTGAAGTTGTGTGAATACACCTGGGACAATCAACTGACCTGCTGCTTTGCCTTCTCTCTCTGATTATGACTTCTGTTTTCCTCATGGAGTTTTTTTCTTTCTGCTGAACTGCATATGTAAACTCTTCCTATGGTTGTGCCCTCAAGCCTTTCCAGTCTCTCTCTGTACTGCAGCCCCCACCCACCCCCAGAGCTATCACCCACTCCTATGACTGGATCATTCCCATGCATGTGATCTCCCCATTGGTATCTTGCTCCCCTCTCCCCACCGTGCTGACCTACCAGACACTTGCAACTGCCCACTATGTTTATCCTTCTGGATGCTCTGCTGGTAAAACAAGCTTCACGTGGCTAAGAATGGCACCAAAGATATGAAAGGGACACAGACATGAACCTACTCTAGAGAACTCATGGATTACAGGGAAAGATACAGAAACAAGTAAGTGGAGTACGATGTATTGAATACATGCAGAGCACAGTACTGTGTGGAGTGTCCCACCCGATGGGTGGACACAGCAATCAGGGAACACGTAGGAAGTGACTTCTAAAAGGAGGCATCTAAGCCCCAAAGCCTGGTTATCATGACACCTTATTGATTTCTACCTAGAATGGCTCTAGTATCCACACTCCCTTTGCCATGGGTGATGCCACGACCTAATTCTGACTGCCACAGCCTCTCACCAGCACTACGGTAACAGACTCCTGACACGTCCCCCTGGGTCCATCCTCCTCTCACTCCAATGCATCAGCCAACGTCTGAATGTCCTGAAAGTACAGCCCTGGTTACATAACTTCTTTGCTCAAAAACTCTAAATGGCAACCTGCTCCTTAGCAGAGTAAGTGCAGACTCCCCAACCCAACACCAACACCCCACTCCTCCACAAGTACAGCATTGTACCCTTCTTCCAACACACCTCAGGCTTTTAGGTTTAATCTAACTCAGCTATGTACCGTACCCTGAGGCATGTTTGGACTCTTCTGTTAAAAAGCCTCAGTATTTCAAACACAGAAAGAATCAAGGTTTTCCCATTCAGGGGAAAAAACACTCCCAAGAACTTGGCTCTCTAATCTCAGATGAAAGGCTGAATCAACATTTTGAATTTTCCCCTTCAATTTCAGAGCACCTGGCAAAATCGAGCTTAAAACCTCCTAATGTCACCACTCCCACCAATTTTTTCCCTTGACATTACACTCAATGTTTTGGATTTCTTTTTCTCAACTAATATTTAAGTATCTTTTTGAAATTTACCTGGAAAAATACTTAGAATTACTGAGATTTTCAAAACTTATTACTACATTTACATAGGAAAAGAAAATTACTGAAAGAAAACTGTTCTGTAGACCTTAGGAATCAGGGATGGGGAGGGAGGGCAGTGCTGTACCCTTGGAGGTTATGAAGAATACGTAACTGCATTCAGAATATCTAAATACAGAGGACATTTCAGTGGATTACAACTAAACAGAAGACCTCTGTTCTGTATTTTCATGCACCATTAATAGCAGCACTATTTCATAGCTTATGAATAATCTGCAATGGGAAGGGGCCCTTTTGCTTACCTACTATGTGGTGAAAGAAAAGCACACTTGAAATACTTAAGAAAGTGTCATTTATGCTGAGACATCCAGAAGACATACCTGTGGTTTCTCTATTCCCGAAAGAATGTCTTGCACCCTCTTTACTTCCAACTCATACTCTGCGTGGAAAAAGAAGGTGGGGGGGGGGGGAGAGAAACAGTTAATAACATTAGAAGGCAATCAGGTTGTCAAGTACCTTCCCCAAGGCCTATACCAAAAGTTATCATTCAGTCAGTTGCCTGTTACCATCAACTTTTCGTACCACAAACACGATAATAAAAATCAGGAATGGGGATTCTCTGGGGTAGGGATTTCACTGTGGTTGTGCTAATAGCCACTACATTGGCTTCCATACTCACAAAGTTGATGAGATTAACAGTGATTTCCACCTCATAATTCAACAGGCAACAGGGAATAGAGGCCCTAAGAAGGAAAAGGAGAAGGAGGAAGGTACCAGTACAGCTGGAAATTCAGTGAAAGGAAGAGGCAAGTCTGAAGAGACAGGTGCCAGTTCATGCAGGGCTGTGAGTTCAGGCTTTTGAGTTCAATTTTTATTCTAAGTTGGATGGGCAGCCACTGGAGTGTTTAAGTAGAGGGGCTGACATGATCTTATTTTGAGTCTGAAAAGCTCTGCTTGGCCCTGGTTGATGTAGCCCAGTGGACTGAGTGCTGGCCTGTGAACCAAAAAAAAAAAAAGTTCTGTTTGGCTTCTGCATGACGAATGGACCTATGAAGGTAAGGGTGGGAGCACAATGACCAGGCAGAACATGGTTACACTGGTGCAGGTGAAGGACAGACAGAGGTGGCCTGGGAGGTGAAAGTGCTGAAGGATTGGATATGATGGGCAGGGGTGAGAGAATGAGAAGAAATCAGGGATCAGAAATAATCCCTAGATGTTGGCTTAATCAACTAGATCACGGGTGTCAAACTCATTTTCACCAGGGGCCACATCAGCCTCACGGTTGCCTTCAAAGGGTCGGATGTAATTTTAGGACTATGCAAATGTAACTACTCCTTAACTAGGGGAAAGGAGCTTGGTGCTACCACTGGGTAGAAACAAGGTGCCGGGCTGGATAAAATAAGGTGGAGGGCTGGTTCGGCCGTCAGGCCTTGTGTTTGCCACCTGTGAACTAGATGAATGATGGTATCTTTTAATAAGATGGGGAGATGGGCAAGTTTTGGAGAAGGGCAAGAATTGTTTTAGAAATGAAAGGGGGGGATTACTAGGAATAGGGAGGATGGGGTAGGAAGGTTGTATATAAAAAAGATAAATGATGGAATTTAAAGTTAAGAATCTGTTTTGCTAGAGGAACCTTTTGACTTTCAAAACCTGCTTGATGGAACCTTATTTTGAATTTACAGATTTACTTAACTGTTAAACCTAGTTCACGAACTAAATGCTAGGCTATGTGATTACCAAGACATATGTCCTTGCCTTTAAGATATTTCAAGTCTAGTGGGGGTTGGGGCGAGGGCTGAGAGGGACAGCATATAGATAATTACAATGTGATTGGTGCTATGGTGAGTAAAACCTAAGAGGGGATTCTATAAGCATCCTAGGGACCACCGTCTAGCTGAGCTCTGTGGACAAGCAGGCACATGGAGGTGATGGAAATTGAACTAGGAAGTGAGAGGTCAGTAAGCCCAGCTCTTCACAGGACTGTTCATTCTCATCATTCCTGTCTAATTTCAATGTCATCTTTGCAAAGAATGCCCCCTCAACTCCTATCTCCCGCCCCACCACTGTGGTCATTCTCATGTCCTACTTACAGTCTTCCTATTTGTTATCAAAACCTGAAATTTAATCCTCTTGTTTATATGCTCCCTTGTTTATGATTTGTCTTTTCCTACCAAAATATAAGCTTCTGGAAGGCAGAGATTCTATAGGGCCAGAGCAGACAAATTCTTTTCTGTACATAACCAGATAGTAAATATTTTAACTAATTACATTTTTATTAAAGTATCACTGACATATACTATTAGTTTCAGGGGTACAACATAAAGACTGAACATTTATACACCTTACAACAAGTCATCACCACAATAACTCTGATAACCCTCTCTGCCACTGTTCAAAGTTATCACGATAATATTGACAGCATTCCCTGTACTGTACGTTATGGTTCTGTGACTTATTTACTTTATAACTCAAAATTTATACCTCTTAATCCCTTTCCCCTTTTTTGACCAGACAGTAATTTTTTTAATCTTTCTGGGCCACATAGGCCTGCCACATTCTTCTTTGTTTCTATGGCCACTTAAAAAATCTTGGCTTGAGAAGCACATAAGAACAGGCCACAGAGAGCCTGCAGCTTGCTGACACCAGTGCAGGACACGCTCACCACTTAGCCCGAGCACCCAGCACAGTTCCTGCACGATCAGAGCTCAGTGGGTACTTGTGGACTAAGTTGATAAACCAAGCCTACATAAAAAATAAGAACTTATAGTTGGCACCAACCTAAACTATAAAGAGACCAGTTCTTCATCTTTTCCCCATTGCATTCTATTTACTAGAACATGCTTACCTTGATTTTGTTGAGAAAAAGAAATGAGCTAGTAGAAATAGCATATTTTTAAAAATTGTAACTAATAGAAAATTCACTTCCAAAAACCAAATGTCACAAGCTCATTTCTAATCAAGTATGTATGTTGAGATGTAGATAATAATCGATCATACCCAAAAGTGAAAAGGGTATGTAACTGCACCTGTTCTGGAAGCTCCTACTGAGTAAACAATAAATACTGAGTGCCTTGAAGTCAGTAAAAACAACAACAGACAAACCATCAGCACAGTTGTGATAAAACAACTGGCTCAGTTTGTTAAAGACAAAACTTTCTCAGTCATTGGTTATTCCAGAAAGACCCTATGATTTCAAACACACACGTAGCTGGATACCTCCCAATGCTGGCTGAGGGAGGCCACTGTTTCCTCCTGTCAAGATGGACACACTGAAAGCATCTTAGAAGAACAAGATGCCAGGGGCCCAGCCTTGATTTAGCCTAGAACAGAGATGATCGCCTTATTCAACAAAGATGGGAAGGATTAAAGACCTCTGTGAAGGAAGAATCTCAAGACTATGTACTAGATTTAAGACATTAAAGAAAGGAGAAAAAGAAAAATCAGAGACCTTTCCCCCAGCTAGCTTTCAAACACTGATGACAAAAGAAATAGTTATGCTTTTATGGAAAAGGAAAAATGGGGAAGAAGGTTTGATTAGAAAAGAAAAAAAAAACTGTATAAATCGGAAAAGAATGGGTTTCAGGTAAGAGCCAGTAACACTAGTGAAAGGTCCTCAGAAAAACAGGACTTCCAGAGAGGGGCCACGACCTTCCCTGTTTGTCCTACTGTAATAACCAGAGCTGACAGTTCTGAGCACCTACTCACGTGCTCGTCAACACACCAGCATCCCACTCATTTTGACAACATCCCTTGCAAGATGAACGTTCTCTGCTCCCTTTTACAGCAGCAGGCAGGACTGAAGTCTACCTCGCACATCCCAGTTTTCATTTCTGGTACCGAGTACAACATCTGCAGGTGCCTTTGTTGACTGGGGAATGAGGAAGAGGGACAAACAAGGAAACAGGCTCCAAAAGCAGATGTGTTTTCCCCAGAACCACAAGTCTAGTACACAGTTCCAAAATAAAAGGAACCTTTGATTGCATCATGACAAGTTAGGGGAGATGTGGGATTCACAAGGCAGAGAGTGTGGAGAAAGAGCAGACGTTTGAGACTGGTGGGGTGTTTGATGGAGAGAATGGGAGAAAGAGAAGGCAGCAGCAGAGACCCTCCAAGTTCCGGGAGACAGTGTGTTGTTGGTGCTTTTTAAACTCTGAAGAAGCTGTTAAATCAATAAAACAAAGGCCTTTGGAGCTGGGGAGAAGGTACGAGAGAAAAGGAAGAATAAGAAAACTTGGGCCATGAATGGAGACAAATGAAGGATTCTGAGATCAAAAGTAAAAAGGGAAGGGTGTGGGGAGGAAGGTACTGCCAGGCCAATCGCTACCCTATTATCTTAGCAGAAACGCTGCATCAAAGCCAGACTGGAACTATTCTTTCCTTCAAGGTTCTAAATTGTGAACGTGGAGAGAAAAGAGAAAAATGCATTCCCACCACATTTATTTAATGCTTTTCCATTTGTGCTGCCACAGACAAAGAGAAAAAAAAGTAAGTAAATGCCAGGCACACAATTTGCACAGACAAGAGTGAAAATAAAATGTTTAACTGAGCTAAAGTGACAGTTACCACATGTAAAATAAACTCTTGTACATAAAAGCTAACACTCTGGTATGAAAATGCCAAAATTCACAGCTCTGCTGCCTAAATAACTGAGTTAACTCAGACTTCATCTTTGCTTTCCCTACACAAGATTAAGCTGTGCCTTGGAGTAGCCTTTGAATTATTATCACCCTTTTTATAAAACAGTTTTGGACCCCAACTGTCCAGAGTATATTTCAGAATGTTTCTGCTTGCTTGCATGCTTGCTTTTTCTTTCTGTTCCTGTCTCTCCGAAACATGCATACCACATTGTGAGCGAGAAGAAAAATAATAGTTAATCCCTTCACAAAACCAAAACAAAAGTTCCGATCATTTGCCTTTTGGATAACTTTTGTATCAAATTAAAAAGAAAACCATGTTGGTTCTTGTTTTCCCTCCCCCTAAGAAACTGGTGTGTGGCAAATGAACAAGAGATTGTTCCAGAAGAGGCAGAAATACAAGGTTCAGATACAAGGTTCTCTTTCTGCCTTCTTCCCTCTGGTTTGCAGTAAGGATATTAATCAATCCAAAGGCAACTCTTGTAGGCCAACTTTGTCTTTCTCCTGGCATGGAAGCTGCCACAAGGTTTACACAGACTAAAACCATTGTCCACCCGCTTCAATTATGTTTGTGACCCCAGGTGAAGTGGATGGATAGGACAGCCCACCTTTTATAGTGCTGCCTTCTTAACGTCTGAAAGGCTCTTCCTTGCGGTGAAGGTGGTGAAGGACTACAGGGGCTCTCAGGACAGAGCTCCAAACAGAGAAGGGGCATTTTGCTTTTGCAGATGTAAACACATTTGGGGAGACGTAATTTCTTGAAAAGGCAGTAAGATGGGAGCCTCTCATTTAAACATGCCCCCCTGAGCACCACCCTATTAGGAAATGCTATAAAAGGGGAAAGAGGGAATTCAGCTCGGTGACTTACGCGTTTCTTCCCCCTAAAGCAAACCTTCTAAGAAATAAAACATTTTTAGCAAAGGAAAGGTTAAAAAAAAATACACAAGCCAGGAAAATACAAGAAAAAAAAAAAAAACCACCAAACATAGGAGGGAATATGTGTCATGTGAAATTTAAACTTTCCATAAATAATGGTTTTTATGTTTGCTCTAAAAAGAACCTGAAGTTCAGACCGTTAGAATAACTGTAAGGCCTAAACTAATTAAAATATCCCCTTTTATAAACACAATTTACTTCTTTGGTTTGTTTCACATTTTTTCCTTCTTAGAAAAGAAATCCAGCTAGACACTTGGCTGCTATAGAATGTATTTAGGGTTGTAACAGTCCCTTCATACCAGTGAAATTACATCAGCATTATTTCTCTGTAACCTTCTGTCTAGCATTCATCCACAGGGCTCATTTACAGATATGCCTGGTATAACATAATATGTTTTCTCAGATTTGCCAAGGAGCTGACTTAGCTAATCTTTTTAACAAATTATGTGTAATAAACTAGGGGCGTGGAAAAATATGTGCTTCTGGTCATGCCCATTTTGGGGATAAGAGGCTTAAAATCAATAGCAGACACTCAATATCAAAACTAAATGAACATAAATAAATACTTTTAGATTTTAAAAAATGATTCAATAATAAGCTGGCTATCCAGTTAATGCCTCCAATATATACAATCACAGGAAATAAATTTGCCAAATAGGAGGATAATGCAGTTTCCCAAAGACACCTATTCCAGAAATATCTTCAGATGTCAATCATCCTGATGCTAAAAATGCAAAGGCAAACATCTCTAGCCATTTAGCTAGTTAAGTGGTTACTCTATTTGAAATTCTGAAAGATAGCCAAGGGAATACCATACTCCCAACACTAAAAAAAGAAAAAACACAGCAGGCAGGTGAACCTATGTTGTGGGAAGTTGCCATCCAGTCTAAGAAAATATTTTCAAGAGTAACCTGGGTTCCAGACAGATTCTGGAACCTTCAAGAAAGGAGAAATGAATTCCTTTTGCAGGTGGAGTGCATGGCTGGACAGGAAGGATGGCTAGAGAATGTAAATGGGATAAGGGAGGCTGATTTCCTCTGCGCTTTTGTTGCTATTTCTGGAATTCAGTAGAAAGAATGCTTTTCTTTCCTGGCCTAAATAAATCTGAGCAAAGTCCTACCGGTAAAGTTCACATTAACCTACCTGTAGGCAAAATGGGTCTCTTCAGACAAAAGCTGTATGACACATTAGGTAATAAAAGGGACAAAAGGGCAGAGCTAGGTCTGGGTCCTTAATGAAAAGAGAAAGCACCAGATGTGATACCCTTGTTGACACCCAGGTCAACTCCAAGTTTCTCTCTTAGCCACCTTCTGGGATGTCAGGTAAATTGAGTTCTACCTGAAATATCAGGAGATTCTATATTCATTTCTTTCAAAAGCTCTAAGAACAATTCTTGTGTTTACCTCACAAGGCAAAAATCATATATATGAATGGAACTCGACAAAAGCAACTAGTATTTTAAGGACATTAAATTAAACAGGGATGAAAACCCCACAAAAATGGATGAAGTATTAGGTAGATATGCTTGCCTGGCCAGTGTGACTCTAGCACCAGTCCTTCCCTCCCCTCTGCATGTTTGAACCATGGCACTAGCTAGATGAGTCCCAACCTGTGCCAGATATAGCTCTTTTATTTTGGGGAAAGGCTCGACTCCATGATTATCCAGCAAAGCTGGACCCTCCCTGGGTGTGTAACAGGAAGGCGATTGCTTAAACACAGGATAGAACGACTTACAAAGGTAATTGAAGTTTATACACTACTTTCTGCACTGGCATCTACAAACATTTCCACAAAGTGTTTTTTCATTAAGGCTTGGTGTGTTGCATGAAAACTTTTCAAGTAGCATATTTAATACTTTCGCAAGGCTGTGTCAACTGACAGGCAGAATCCAGGGATCACAATTTTGTAACACGTGAAATCTGAAAGAGAATTTTAATACTTATACCATCAATATAGCAAGTTTTGAACAGTTTTTACACTCACATTTTCTTAACTGATGTCTCATGTGACTAAATTATATGCATTTGCAGATGATGACAGACAGTAAATCTATGGTGACAGAATCTAGTGAAGTTCATCAGCTGATCAAGGGATCAAATCCAGAGCTAACGTCAAGGGCTAGGGCTCCAAAGAACTCGCCAGCATTTTGGCATATGGAAAAGTCATTACTATCCACGATCCAACCTACCTCACCCCGGAAATCAGCAAAGATTACCTATGTAGGTGCACACTCAAATGTATACAGCCACCAGGCAGGTAATGTCAATGAGTAAAAGGAGGTGGAGATAGCAGGCAAAATGGAAGGACTGTAGAAAACTGAAAAAGCCCTCACCCTGTCTAAAGGGGGCAGCTGTTAAGTATTCAATCATTTATTGCCAGAAAGGATCATGGGTCTAAGGCTGACAGATATTGCTATTTTTCCAGAGAATTTGGAAATGAAAAGTTTATCAAGAAATTACCTGACTTGTAATTATTCCTTTATCTATAGAAACGTGAAGGAGTACTATGAACACCCATGTGCCCCTCACTTAGACCGACCAACTCTCAGCACTTCACCACACTTGCATGCTTACATTCCATCTGCACATGTACAAGCACAACTAAAACGAAGTTGTGGATCTTACGGCACTCCGCTCCCAAAACTTCAGTATCTCTTTCCTAAGACCAAGGCCCTTCTCGCACATAATCACAATCATATCACAACCAAGAGATTTGACACTGATAGAATAAAATCTAGTCTATAGCCCTTATTCAAATTTCCCCAATTGTTCTAATAATGTTTCTAATGTTCCCATTGCCCCCAATCCAGGCCCAATTAAGGAACACATGTTGCCTTAGTTATTGGGTTTCGTTAATCCCCTTTAATCTAGAACAGAAATCCCTTATATGTATCATTACCTTCCTCAGGCTGATATTTTTGAAGCATCTAAACCACTTTTCTTATAGCATATACCACTATCTGGATTATGTGGCCTATTTCCTTGTAATTAAATTCAGGCTAAAATTTTTCAACAAGAATTCTCTATAGTACACTTTGATGTAATGACTTGGTTACAGTGTTGCTTAGCATATTTCTCTATCCTCAAAGCACCTTCTCCCTTACACCTGATGCTTACAGTATAAACACTGATGGTCTTTGTCAGAAGATAATGTGTCAATAGTTAGTTGCAAGGAGATATTCCTCATTCTATCATTCCTGCTATGTACATCAGTTCCCTCTCCCACTTTGTCTACTAACTCATGGATTCTATCTTTTTAAGTTCAATAAAATTTGTAATACCCCGGGGCCAACATTTTTTTGGATGCTAAAATTGTCCCCAATGTGGCCAGTGGGAAGCCCTTTAAGCTGTTTTCTACACCTTCTGGTCCACTCTCTTCAGACTTCTGTTTAGAAATTCTGGTTTAAGATCACTTGGCCAATAATGAGAAAATGTGCAGACCACAGGTGAGAGATTTTGGTAGCATTAAGTGGAACTTAGCCAAAATTAGTAAAAAATTCTCCCTATTTAAATGTGACTAGAAGGAAAAAAATCTCAATAAGTCTGGTTCCTCTACCTTTCAGAAATTAAAGTTAAAACAAAGCCAATAAACCAAGAGCCACCTTATGTGACACTTGAACATATAGCAAACTTGAACTCCATAAACTTAAAAATGAGCCATGGTAAACTTTAAGTAGAAAAACATAGAACTCACTTGGCTCCTCTTGGATTGTGTAATTTCTGCTCTCAATTTAATCTGGCCATGTTTCATTTCTTATTTCTCCTAATCAACATTTCCCTTTAAAAAACAGATAATCAAAAGAGACAGCACCATCTGCTCCAATCCAAAAAAGAAAACGGACTGTGTGCTAAATGCATCAAACTGAAAAGTAAACTAAAATGAAATGTTAGATTGGGCCACCAAGCAGGGAATGTCTAAATGGAGGACACTATCAAAGAGAGATTTTTCCTCCAGAATTAATTGTCTAAGACCCAGATAGCCCACAAATCCAAGGTCAATGTGAAAGAAGTCATGAGTTGTTTTCAAGCAAATTACTCTATACCAAAATCACATTCACTGATCCTGCTGTCTCATTCTGAGTCTTTTATAAAATTAAACTATCTGGAATTTAAATTATTCCATTTTCTATATAAAATAAAGGACTCTTTTGAGCCACACAGCTGGCATCTACATTGTCTAAGTGAGCTGCCTTTGTTGTTCAAAACATGACAGAAGCCTGAATAATGCCTTTTGCATGCATATTTAAAAATGCAGTTAAAAGGTCTGAAAACTGGAATATTACACTTGTTCACCCCAAGCCTGCTATATAAATGGCACACCTTACCAGCCATATCAGTCATTCCAAAGTCTGTAGGTGACAAGTCATTCTCAGCTGGGACTCATCTGCTCACCACTGGTATACAATCCCTAGACCACAGTGAGCTCATCAGGCCTGGGGGGGACCCATAAGCAAAATTAGCCATTTGGACCAAGCTGGACAAGAAATAAAAATGCACAAGAGGAAAATATAAAATATAAGATAGCAAAGAAAAAAATAGAACCTATGCCCCTACCCTGAAGTTGGGGTGGGTGGGGCTGGACAGGTACATGCAAAAAAATGAAACTAGACCACCAACTTACACCCTACACCGCGATAAATGCAAGATGGATAAAAGATTTAAATATAAGCCGTGACACCATAAAAGCCCTAGAGGAGAATGTAAACAGGAGAATTTCAGACACCACACGCAACAATATTTTCACCAATATGTCCCCTAGAGCAAGGGATAGAAAGATAACAAATGAGACTACATCAAACTATAAAGCTTCTGCACAGCTAAAGAAAACATCAGCAAAATAAAAAGGGAACCAACTGTATGGGAAAATACATTTGCCAACGATATCTTGGACAAGAGTTTGATCTCCAAAATATATAAAGCACTCACATGACTCTACACCAAGAAGACAAACAATTGAATTAAAAAATGGGCAAAGGATCTGAATGCACACTTCTCCAAGGGGGATGTACAGATGGCCCATCAGAGAGATGCAAATTAAAACCACAATGAGATACCACTTCACACCAGTCAGAATGGCCACCATTAACAAATCAACAAACAAGTGCTGGCAAGGTTGTGGAGAAAAGGGAACCCTAGTATACTGCAGGTGAGAATGCAGACTGGTGCAGCCACTGTGAAAGCAGTATGGGATTTTGTCAAAAAACTAAAAATGGAACTGCCTTTTGACCCAGCAATTCCAATGCTGGATTATACCCTAAGAACACTGAAACACCAATTCAAAAGAACCTATGCACCCCAATGTTCATAGCAGCATTATTTACAATAGCCAAGGGCTGCAAAGAGCCTAAGTGCCCATCAGTAAATGAGTGGAGCAAAAAACTATGATACATTTACACAATGGAATACTACACAGCAGAAAGAAAGGAATCCTACCCTTCACAACAGCATGCATAGAAATGGAAAGCATTATGCTAAGTGAAATAAGCCAGGCGGTGAAAGAGAAATATTATATGATTTCACCTATAAGTAGAACCTAATCAACAAAACAAACAAACGAGCAAAAAAAAGAACCAGAGACATGGAAATAAACAACAAACTGACAGGGACCAGTGGAGGGGTGGAGGAGATAATGGGAGAAAGGGGAATGTGTACAAAGGACCCATGGACAAGGACAGTGGGAAGGGGATGGTCTTTGGGAGTGCGGGTTGGATGGGGTAGGGGAGAACAACGGGGGGAAATGGGGACAACTATAACTGAACAACAATAAAAAAATACATCTTTTTATATTAAAGGAAGATTCAAAATATAGCTCTCATAATTACATTAAAATTTACAATTTTTCATCTAGGCAAATGACTCTAAAATAATTTCCTAGAGATTATAATGATAAAATTTCTACTACAAAACGCCAAAATGTAAAAGGTTAATTTGTGACAGACAAACTTTAAGTGACCCAAGAGTGGAAGGACCGTACAGAATATACACATGAGTCTATCCCTCCCCTTGGTCTGGCTGAATCTTCTCATCCTTCATGCCTCTGCTGAGAGACGGATTCTCCCCTAACATCCTATCCTCCTCTCCACATGTAAGTATATATCCCACTGCATGTTCCTGTTCAAAATGATAAAGCTAAGCTTTATGAGCACAGGAATCACGTCTATGCTGGGCATCACTGATTTCCTAGTGCCTAGTTCAGTGCCTTACACAGGAACCTTTATTGAGTGTATGACTCAGTACATGCTCAGAGAAACATTATCCGCAAATGCATGCACTATGCTTTTAGTCTCTGAGTATTTAGCATGAGATAGATGGCATGGTAGAGAGAGTTGCACAGGACGGTACCTTGATAGATCACAATTTTATGTTAAAAACACATTCTAACAAAACTGTCCAAAATTTGTAAATCTATACTTTTGCACAGGAAACTAGTATGTACCTACGAAGCAAATTCATAAGAACTCTAAATTTGGTGTGGATTAGAAATATTTCTACAACTAAAACTAACAGCTGGCCTGGGGAAAAACCTCAATACTGCCATCACAAGTGCTGTGAAGATAAAAATGCAGCTATGCACATTACTAATTCAGCAATTGGAAGTTCTTGGATCTCACTCTGGATGGTATCCTGGAGAAGAATGGAGCATTTTATCTACCAGTGGTAACTTTTTAATCTGCCACACACTAATCTTATTTCAGAAAATTAAATCAGAATGCACAAAGTTGTTTTTAGAGGCTAAAATGTCTTAGGTTTATTTAGCCAAGTTAGTTGTTTTCCAGCTCCACAATAGGTTTTTTTTTTGTGTGCACAAATCCTGTGTCTCTAAAGAACCATTTGAGATGACTCTATTATGCCATTAATTACTCAGCCTAATAGAAAAGTTTGTCCTGCAAAAGTATTTGCAAGTCTCCCTTTTTGCGGTCTTAATGCATGCTTCCAACTGCCCTGACTACCCTTTTTGCTTTCTGCTTAGGAGTATGTGACCATCTGGTTGCCATTCTTCCCATAATTAACAGCCCTCCAGTCGCAATCCCAGTGAACGAAAAACTCAGCATTTTCCATTGAGGGATCTCATTCTTTGCATTGCTCTCTCAGGCCCACAAAGCCCTAGTTGGCTCCACCGTGGCCCCTGCCTCTGGCTCACCACCTGTAGCAAGCATCTAGCAGAGTTGGACACTTTTAAGCATGTTGCCATTTGCTCAAACTTTAACTTCCAAGCACGTCTACTGACCCTTGAACAAAAGGTTAATTTAGATTGTTTAATCTTGTTGGCAATAAGCAATTTAACTCATCCATTCCTGCTAACACCTTCCCAATAAACTCCCAAATACCCCTCCACAACTAACAGTCAAAGAATAAAAATAAAAGGTGTCTCTAAGAGATAGGAACCAGAATGGTATGTACACAACAGTTTCTTCTTATTCCTACAGAGTAAATATGTTATCTTTTCACTTGCAAATTTGCCGTAAGGAATGAAAACACAGATGAACCTTAAATTTTAGGTTTTAAAGAAAAAAAGTGTGATTTTTTTTCCTATCAATGTGTCCACTGTAATAAACTTTTATTAAATTATTTTGAATAACCAGAGGAATTCAAAGAATTATAAACTATAGTATAATAATATAATTTTTAATTTCCATAAGTCTTTGTAATTCATTGTTATTGGCTAAATTGTGTTCCTCTAAAAATCCATGTATTGAAGTCCTAACTCCCAGCATCTCAGCATGGGACTGTCTCAGAGAGAGTGTCTTTTCAGAGGTAATTAAGTTTAAATAAGGTAATTAGAATGGGACCTGAGGCAATGAGACTAACATAGTCATACCTGGGTACTCGTCAGCTTCAGAACCCGTCAAACCCTGTTCTCGTCGCATTTTGACTAAAAAAAAAATGTTTCAGCACTCGGCACTTGCTCGGCACTTGTCTCACTTGCGAGAACTTGTATGAGTTACGACACTCCCCCACAAGAGAAAATGCGTCATTGTTCACTACTCGTTGGTTTCGGCCTTCGTCATGAGTTCCAGAATAAATTAATGACAAGTACAGAACTACCACTGTAATTTTTAAAAGGAGGAAATCTGGACACACACACACACATAGAGGGAAGGTGATGTGAAGACACAGAGACAAGGCGGCCATCTACAAGCCAAGGAGAGAGGCCTGGAACAGATCTTTCCTCACAGCCCTCACAAGGAACCAAACATGCAGATGCTTTGGTCTTGGACTTCTAGTCTCCAGATCTGTGAGACAAACAGATACCTGTTTAAGCCAACCAATTTGTGGTACTTTGTTTTGGCAGCCCTAATAATCTAATATACTTATCATTCACATGCAAATATATATATGGTATTCTTTTTCCCATTTACCAGATATGGATCCTACAAAGTAGAGATTTTAAGAATTTGGTCACCATCACATAGGCAAATCTAGAAGAGCCCACTATAAACCCTAGGTATTCTGATTCTCAGTCCAACTCCATTTGTTCGTAGAGGACTTTTAAAACATCCTCTCATCCTGTCATCTCCTACGTCCCAGAGGAATAAGGGAATGTGGGGAGAACAATTTTACTTATGCAAGATAAACAAATCTACCAGCTTGAAGGGATAGCTAGACCACTTGGTTCAGTACAAAATAATTACACTGGAAGTTAAAATGTGTTTATGCTACTGCTTCCATATGAGGTCATATCCAATTACAGAAGGCCAATTTAGAAGTCCAAAAAGAAGCTACTGAAAATCATTTGGAAAGCTGATCCAAAAAAGACCATTTCCTATGATAATTCTACTGACTATTTTGTGCCAATGCATCAGTAACACGGTATTCACTTTCCTTTCTCTCACCCCACATATATTGATATTTTGAGGCTAGAACACAATTATGCAGTAATTGCTTCCAAAACACATTATAACATTTTTGCAGCTGACCGTGGCTTTAGAGAAGACGTACATTACTGGTTCCAAAGGAACAGGAACTATGGTGGACCATAAACTGCAGCTGTTTGCTGTGAGGCCCCACCTGAATCATCTGTGTGGTTTCCTTCCATGTCAACTAGTACAAAGTGTATCCAGACCACTCAACTTATGGCTCCAGCTGTTTTTCCACACTTTCAGACACTCAGCAATAGCTGAAAAGAAGAGCAGTCATTTTTCTGAAATCTTTCAGTAGGCATGAAGAAGTCTAGGTAAGCTAAGATGCCTAGTGGACACTAATTCTGTTCTTAGATAAAGTTAACCACCACTAAGGTGTAAATGAATATCTTTGTATTAATAAAGCTCCTAATTCGACATTCTGTACAGCCACAGAGCAAAAGTCTCACAAACGTTTTGTTTTGCAGAAGAAACACCAAACTGCCAAACAGAGTGTGGCCCAGGTCTGTGCTTCTAGGGAGGCTAATAGTTACTCTGTACCCATATATGGCCCCAACATTATTCTAATAAGCCAGGACAAATACAGAACATTGGGCAGGAAGGGAGGGTGTCTACAATTAGATAGCAGAGCAGTTGTTGGTCTAGGTGACTTGTCTGACTGAATGCAGAATGGACACACAGAAAAATGGATTCAAGGGTTTCTTTAAGCATCAAATAGTTGAACTGTTAGTTGTAATTATTGTGAGCTCCTCTTCGTCATGATGTAATTACACCGCATCATTAGTATTGTCATGAACTAGTCTTCATTTCCACATTTTGAGTAAAATATAAAAGTCTTATTCTCTTCTCCCCACCTACTAAGCTTCTTTTAAGTACATTATTAAATAGTGGTCACTAAAATACAATTAAGAAATTGCATGACCAAAATTTTAAATGACATCACCTAAGTGAATGACCACTCATCAGGTACAAGAATTAAAGTATCACATTTGTCCAGTGTTATATTCCAGCAGGATGAAGTGAAATGAACTAGAGAAAAAGCAAATAGGCTTTGTGCAGCTCGGGTTTACAGCTACCTAAAGATGGTGAAATTATAAGCATTCCATCTGCTCACCAGCTGTGGTCCCTAATCCTCTTTAATAACTTCAGCCTGCACGACTCCATGAGAATCCAGGCGTCTTCCAAATTTCACTTTATATCAGGTGCCAGGATTGATTTTTAGACACCAGTCTCCAGTGAAAGCAGCATAAAGTTGATTTCACTGGCAGGTGCTAATTTTCAGAATTGTGAAAGGAAGTGCAAAGACAGACTAAGAATGGGAAAGAAAGAAATTAAGGAGGATCCAAGATCACCACATTGAGGTTTTAGGGTTCTATGTTGTCCAGCAAAGCCCAAATACTCAAATAAAGAATATGAGCCTGGAATGTAAAATTAAAATTTCCCTAAAACTTATAAAAGGCAACATCTAAAAAAATTATGCCCAGTTGTGTCTACAACGAGGTTATGCATTCTGTAGCAGTCACTCCTTTTCCCCACTGCATAACCTCTGCCTTTTAGTCACCAACCAAAGATGAGGTCCTGGCACTGTGAACACTCCCTATTCTCACAGAGCTCAGCTGCTTTTTTTTTAAAGCACTTCCTAGCCAGGCTCCACACAGGTGGTCATCATAGCTCAAGTCAAGAACAGAAAAGGTGTTTTACTAGAGAAAACACCCAAATTTTACTCAAGATAGAAGCAAGGCTCACCGGACTATGTTTTATCACTTTTACAAAATTCCTTTCCAGCCCCCTCCGTCCCCCGCCCCGCCCTCCGTAGAGAGTCACTGTAGATCGGAAGAGGAGGAATGATTCCTTCATGGGTTCTGAGCTTGGCGACAACCAGGTTTCTAGGCAAACACAGGCTTGTCATATCTCCTATATGACATGTTTATAATACCTTTAGCTCACACTGCTGAAATCTTTTGAGAAAAAGCTGGAATTACAGGTCTCTGCTTAAACCCAGTGGTGATCTGGACCCAAGTGACAATGTCATGAGGGCTAGGCTTTGCTTCCTATTCACATGTCTTCTACCAGAACGGGCTTATCTCCTGGGCTACAGGTCAGAGGCTTCCTTTCCTCGAATGCTGTTATTAGAGGGCTCTCTGAACCAGGGTGGAGTCCACCCTGGTCTCACAATGTCAATGCTCTACCTGGTAGAGAAGGCTTTCATATGTGTATGTAGTCTCCAGTAATAATTCTCAAAGTAGAACCTGTTGTTCTGTCTCTCATTTTATTAACATTTGGAAGATGATGAATCCCATTTTTATTTCTGGCACAGACTTGAGGTTTCCTTAAGAGCCCCCGCCTAAGAACACAGTGACCAGTGGAGGTGGCCGTGGGTGGAAGAGCCAAGTGGGAACAAGTGAGCAAACAGTCCTCAGCACTAGTACAAAGAGGCCAGAAAGGTTCCACAATGTGTCCCTGCAATCAGAAAAGAGTACTTTCATCTCCTCTTTCAACATAACAAGAACA
Organism: Anoura caudifer; assembly: GCA_004027475.1. Taxonomy (NCBI): domain Eukaryota; kingdom Metazoa; phylum Chordata; class Mammalia; order Chiroptera; family Phyllostomidae; genus Anoura; species Anoura caudifer. Next base: position 450,304 of record PVKU01000280.1, on the reverse strand, counting down.
TATAAAGCCATTCATTCTGACTGCCAAAGATGCAGATTAATATAAAAGTTATACCATTTTTTAAAGATGATTTAATAAAAGTGCTAAGAGAATCAGACTACTAAGAGCTGTTGTCCAAAAAACATCCCCATACTATGGAAGAAATCAATAGTTTCAAACAAGAGGTTGAATCAGTTTCCACATTAAAACTGTGTTTTAACATTCCAAAATATTTTCATTGCCATGCAGTGAAGAGTATCTGAGTGAGTTTTAATTCCTATGAATCACAGGAAAGAGTGTAAACTGGACAGGGGAAAACAGAAAGCACAGGTTCCACGGGAGGGTAAGAGCTAATGGTAGCAGAAAGAGTCATAGATTACCAAAAGTGATTCTGCACCCACTGAAAGAGGCTAATTCTCCCAAACAAAAATGGGGCAGAGGGAGCAGTGACAACAGTTTATTACTTTCATTTGGCAGAAAGGAAATATAAGACTTCATTTATAGGGAAAGACCGTCACCTGTGGGTACAAAATAGGGTTAGCATAAAATTCTTACCTGCCTGTTCAGTTCCTCCAAGGAGCATTTTGCGCTACATGCCATGCAATTCTGGCACACACAGCCGCATAATGAACTATCTAGTAACTCTTTCCAACTGTAATTGGAATTCTGTATTTTAAGCCAAGCCTTATAAAATGAAAAATTTTAAGTAAAAAACAAAATTCAGCATTTCTTATCTATAAAAGATGTTTGGAAGTCCCTTTGAATGAGCTCTGCACTTGAACTTCTGATGCCAATCTGTTTCCTATGCATTCAAGGGATGAACTCTGGTGGGAGAATACAGACAATATACACATACATGAAACCCACATTATGAGGTTAGCAAGTGGTGGGTGCCGTGATGAACATTTTTCCAAGGATAATATGATGGAATAGTCAGGGAAGGCCTTTCTGACTCTGAAGCTTTGGGGCTGCTGCAGGAAGGATGAAGAGCAAGAGAACTTGCAAGGCTCAGGAACTAGCAAGAGGCAGGCAGGGTTAGAGTACTGGGAAAAAAAAACTCTGCGTCTGCAGCCCAGGGAGCAGGAGCAGGGCTGGAAGGAGCTGAGGTAGCATAGCAGTCAGCTGATGCAGAACGTTGTAAGAGGCGTAAAGAGTCTGCACTTTATGCTACATTCAGAAGAAAAACACTAGGGTTTTAATAAGATCCTCTGGCTACTGTGTGAAAAATGAATAGTAAGGAAACCAAAGTTAAAGCAGAGAGACTAATTCAGTGAATAAAATCTCTATGCAGGTGTACATGCACACACAGAGATTTAAAAACCAACACTATAAGAACAAGCTTTGTACCTTCTCAATTTTGCTGTAAAACTAAAACTGCTCTAAAAAAATTAAGACTTTAAAAAATAAGCACTACAGTAATATCGGAAATTTAGGGAAAAAGTCACATTTAATGAAATGTACTTTAGATACACAGAAACCTACTACTTGTTTCGCAATAATCAATGTGATTTTCTACACCCATAGAAAAGCAAGGATTTGCAGCATACTTGCTCTACAATCTAAAAAACCCAAAACAGGAAGAAAGTTTTAAATCATGATATGCATGCTTCATCGTAGTCTGAAGTCATCCTTGTTTTGAATGTTGCTGATCAGAGATCTACTGTAGCATAGCCTGTAACATTATTTTAGACAGCAAGTAATACCAAAAGCAGTAAGTCATATTCTCTACATTTAAGATTTCAACATATTTCCATGAACGTGGTGGCTCACAAAAAAGCCAAATTCTACTAAGTGGAAAACATATTTCAGTCTCCAGAGCTGTCCTCAAATAGTAAAACAGACATATTTAAATGGTTTTTCCTAAACTCCTTTATTTTGTTCATTTAAATTGGTTCCAAAGGAACTGGCAGGGCGCAGTATATGCTGTAAGTGATTGATACTCTTATGGAAAAAAACAGGTAAGAAGCTAAAACTAAAGGCTTATAACTATGCACAAAGTTAAAGGGCCTAAATAGACAGATATCATGTTTTAAATTCATTGAAAGTAAGATTGGAGAAACTGTTCTAGAGAGGAGACATGGCGTTGTCCCCTCAGGTTCTCTCCCCCCTTCGTAGGTCCCAGCAATAGCACTAACCTAGCACATCTGATACAGCTGGAACTTGGCGACAGGGAAGACTCATGTTACTGGACCAGAACTTCACCCTCCATTTCTGGATTTCCCACTTACTGTCACAGCACCTGTACCTGCTGCCTTCTGTCATGTATAATCTTGTATGACCTTGGTTCTTACTATAAAATCCAGCTGTGTTCTCATGTTGGTCAAAACTTTTTTCCTATCATGTTATTTCTTCATGTACTCCAACTTTATTACTCTCAACCTCTTGTTTTAGGACTCCTTATAACAGCAGTCCAAGGAAACTTCTGAGACCCACAGCAGATACAGTTTTGACTACTTTGTTCATCCAAGCAACGAGTTGCTGAAATCTAAACTATAAAGTTATATATACTTAACTTTTATACACACACACAATCATATACATACACACACGCACACACAAGATCTCCTACCAATTTCATAGACTGATAGAATTCCTGAAGAGGACAGAATTTTAAATGATTTCAAATACTGGGTTGGCCAAAAAGTCCATTTAATTTTTTCCATTAATTAAAAGACGCATTTTTCATTTTCACCAATAACTTTATTGACTTGTGCATTTTGAGTGTGTCGGCTCTTTCCCACTATTGGCTTCCAGTGAGTAGAGGCCAGGGGTGCTGCTAAACATCTTCCAATGCATGGGACTGCCCCACAGCAAAGAATTATTTGGCTAGAATGTCAACAGCACCAAGAAACTTCCCAAACCATTTTTGACACATTCAGTCACAGCATCTTCTCCATACACTGCACAAATCTTTGTGTGTGTTTCAGCGGTGTTTTCACCTTCCTTGAAATAATAAAGCATAACATGCCGAAAATGTTGCATATTTTCTTCCATCTTCAATAATAAAATGCTGCACAAAAATCCACCAGTTTTGATAAGTTATTTTTAAAATGCACACTGATATGACAGCTGTCACAATACAACCTAACAAAATTGATTTGAATGAAGTTAAAGACAGCTAAGCACTGCTAGAGCCGTCGTATGGCTAAAAAAAACTAAATGGACTTTTTGGCCAACCCACTACTATCACATTCATAGTTAAAATCTTCTGTCTTTCTATTTCAGGCAAAACACCCACACAAGGGTAAAAAATGAAATCTTTAAGACACAATTTCATTACGCCAGGCAATAATTATTAAAAACATAGGAAGGCAAATAATAGCGCTTTAGAATTTATCACCTTCGTGATACCTTGGGGTCCATTTTCAAAATTAAAGCGATTATTATACCCCACCTAGATAACAGCTGTCAAGGAAAGGATGTATGTACTCAATCGACAGCATTTGCCATCCAGGCAATGGCTAACAAACATCAGTTTTCTTATGGAATTTTCCTGGAGTAACTCTGTAACAGCTATTAATTATAGAATCACTATATTCACTAAGATTTTGAAACCTTTGTGAGTCTTATCTCATGCTAGGTAAAAACTATCTTAGTTTCCTCTTTGAAGATAATGTATGTTTCAAATTAAGAGAGGTTCCTTTTACTTCTTTTTGGGAAATGCCATTAACTCCACTATTCATATGTTTAAAGGAATTATACAGATCCTGTCATTTAGCTTCCATGAAACATGTCCTAAAAATACATATCCACCATTGTACATGTATATACACATACAAGTCCACAAGATAGCTCACTCCTATTTCCCCAGTTAAAGTGATCAATTGTTATAGGATTCAATTGACTTGCCTCAATTAGCTTAATTTACTGTGCAGAGATTTCCCTGATGCATCTGCTACCATCAAGAGAGGAGGTGGCTCTGCTAAATGATTCCTGACCTGCGTGACCACTAGAGACAGGTACTTGGTGCTGCTTTTGTATGTCTATACTGACAGTAACTCACAGAAAAGCCTGTGGCGGATGCTAAGCAGAGTCAGGTGATACCAATCAGATCTAAACGCTGCGGAGGACGGTGGGCCGGCTCCGGCCAGGTTTCTAGTTGGGGGACACTAGAAATATAGTTTGCAGTAGGCTGAAAATGGCCTCCAATCCCTGGAACCTGTGAGTGTTAGTTATCTAACACAGCAAAGTATTAAGAATTAAGAATGCTGAGATGGGAAAATTATCCAGGATTATCTGGGTGGGTCTTACATGAAATCACATCTATGCTCATAAGAAGGTACAATAGGTGTGACATACACAGAAGAATAAGCTATGTGAAGATGGAGCAGAGAGAGCTTCGAAGATGCCGGTTTTGAAAATGAGATTAATGCAGCCACAAGCAAAGGGTGGAAAAGAAAAAGAGATTCTTCCCTGGAGCTTCTAGGGGGAGCCTGACCACTAACACCTTGACTTCAGCCCAGAGACACTGATTCTGGAATTTTGACCTCCAAAATTGTATTCTCCAGATTCTCTCCAGAACTATTTAAACAACTTTCTATGGTTTAAATCACTGACTTTGTGGTAATTTGTTGGTCACAGGAAACTAACACGCTGCAGCCTGTCAGAGGTGTGCTCCATTGTGCAGTAATTTCAGTGTGAACAGAGAGAGCAAGGAAAATCAAGCCAATCAAATGAACTGAGTTCCTAATATATGCCAGGACTGTGTTAGAATTTATCATAAACTTTTCTAATCCACTCTCCTAGTAATACAGAACTGATAATTGCTGCTGAATTTTTTGGGTCTGACAGAGACTAGGTCACTACCCTGTATTATACCAAATTTAGCACAGGGATAATAAAGACTGAGATTATGGACATTTACCCCTGCTCAAACGCAGTTTCCTGGTCTCAGAAGTTAATGCCAATCTTTTTCTTTTGATGTCCTGTTCTCCCCATCTTGTGCATTAAAATGGTTCAAAAATGCTGAAGGAACATCTGCTTAAAACAGTGTAGGAGAAAGATGGATAATATACTTTCCAGTAAGCTGGACGGGAGCTTATTCTTTTGGTAGCTGACACTATGTACAGTGTCCATAAATCTAGGCCTGAAAATATCCCCTGGAGACTTATGAAATTGGATACAACTGAAAAATTACATACAAGTTTCCACAAAATATCCAATTCTCAAATGCCTCAAATTTCTCTTGGAAAAAAAAAAAGTAATTTTCCAGGAAGAAAACCCGCCAACTAAATAAAGTATAATTAACATAATTGTCACCTATGATTACCACTTGTCTTATTTTCCATTTTGGTGTCTCTTCACCGGCATTAATCAATATGACTCTAGCCACCATTTCAAGTAAACATCTTAGGCACTGTAACTTTATTCCATTTTATTTCATGGTAACTTTATAAAATCCAGTCTATCTTGCCTTCAACACATAACTAACTGATCCTCTGCTCCCCCAAAATATCACTTTTGATATGCTGCCTGCAGTGGATGAATCATCTGCATTCTTTGGTGTTCAGTTTTCTTTCTTTCTTGACATTGAAAAAGAGGAAAAATTGAACTCTGCCAGCAGCAAATAAACGAATGAATGAACAAATTAAAAGTTCTGGATTTTAAAGTCCATTTGTAGTACTGGCAATGATAAACATGGCAGGTGATGGACACCAAGTTATACAGGGTGGGGAAGAAAAAGAGAAATCACAGAATTTAAAAAAGCAAGGAACAAAGAAAAATTCAATAGGAGAAGGAGAATGAGTTGAGAATTTATAAAACATCCCACAGACTAACAAGTTCAGAAAACTGAAGTTCTGAAAGCTGAAGTACAGAGGCTAATGTATAAAAGATTATTACTGTATTTCCCATTCCGACTGTGGGTAGTATGGCCACAAAATGGTAACCAACTGACCCTGAAATTATTTAAAAGAAATGATGGAGAAAACAGGTGCATATGCACTGCAGAATTAGGCAAATCAGAGGGGAATCTTATAATGTAAGTATCTATACTTCCCAAAAGATAGACTTTCCTTTATAAAATACTAATGCAATAGTGACTTATCAAGCCTAATAAAGACAGTTTTGCCCTCATGAATGACAATCTCGATGGTGCCAAGCCCACTAAATCCAGAGAGTAAAAACCATGGATAATAATAGTCTGTAAACATGGAAACCTTAAATAACATCAAAATACAGTTTCAAATTAAAAACTACCTATAACTGAATTTGAGCCATCCTCTCACAGATGACAGGGTGAGTAGTAAATAATATTAATGGCATCAGTGCATTTAAAAAAGTAAAAAAAAAAAAAAAAAAAAAAACCCTGAGAGCTGAAGAGTTATGGCACCAGTAGCCATTTTTCACTTGAGTAACACATGATTTTTAAGCAGTTTTCAAGAGATGCTGATATCTTATGGAGTTCCTTGAAGCCACATTCCGTATACAGATAAATCTTCCTGAAAGACTAAATATTATTTTTTAATGTGTTTGGCAAAATACTGAAATAGTTTTGAGGAACTCAGTGAACTTAAAATATGGCAGTTTCTTCACTGCTCTTCATTTTAAGGATCTCACCGTTCCACAAAATAATTTGAGTCTTTTCAAATACTAGTGAAAAAGAGGCCAATGTAAGTTTGCTGTGTGACTTAAGAGTAGCAGTAATAAATTCATTTATAAAATTAAAAAAAATTGATGGTAGGCCTAGTCCTTTCTCTCACTTCCTCATTTGCTTCAGTGAGATAGTTCTAATAAGAAAACAAAACAAGGCTTGGGCATATAATAAAAATGCTATTGATACTCTTTTCTATTACAGATAAAGGTGAAGTGAAAGTGAACTTCCTTCCTTCTCTTCAGAAAGAACTGACCGCATTTTAAAGTGACCTCGGTTTGAGAGAACACCGATAACCATGGCATCTCAGTTAAAGCAGGCTGCCTTTAACACAGACACACCGACCCAAGGGTAAAGGCGAACCCTTTTCCTGTTCTTAATTTTTTTTAACTAAAAAAATGAAGGAAAATTTCCAAATTTCCAGCTTTTAACTATTATCAAAACTCTAAAACATCTCTTTAACAATACAGATTGCTATTCAAAAACTCAATACTTCAATATCGTGTACTACTACCTCCTTTCAAAGTTTTTCATAAGATTGTGTTTTTAATTCGCTTATCAAATCAATGTACACTGCAGTGTTGAGAAAGCCCAAATAGGAAGAGAAAGGAGTTCATTCATAGAGATTTACTTGTAGTGGAGCAGCCAATAAAAAGGCTCGCCAACCAGAATAGGGCACCCCTCTTCTCTGGAAAATGTTAACCTGGTGGGAGGAAAGGAATATATAAAAAGGGAACGCAACACCTCTCTTATTTTCTGCCTCTTGTTTTTTCCAAATTACCTTTATTCCACAGCCCATCTTATCTTCCCTGCCCACTGTGTTTGTTCCTTTCATTTCACTCATTTTCCAGTGTTGCCCCTTCCTTTGATTTCCCCTGAGGCCTTTCTCATTTCTCCCCCACCTCCTGATCTTCCAGCCTTCCTGAACCTGGGGAGGGCGAATCATCCCACCACTATCACCTAGTCTTTCTTTCCGGCCCCTTTCTGAGCACAGCATCTACAGAGAAAGCCCCCATTCTTCTGATGTAGTTGTGAAGTAGTTAGGACCTCACATTTTCCAAAAATTCAACACTAGAGAAAAAAGAAGAAATTTTATAGTCAACTACAAGGACATTTACACCCTTTACTTTGTTTGCAAAGAGTAAATCACAAGCAATGAGCTAGTATCACTACTGTTTCCCAGGGACCTTTCCCATTTCCCATTTGATGTTCTCTGCTCAATTCTTAACACAATTTTAAGGTCTTATTAAAGCATCAAAAACTGGAACAGGGTAATATGGTCTGCTATACTGTGGTGTGTTTGCTTGAGCAAATTAAATTTAAAATAAAGCCATGGCTAGTCATGGCAGAGAGGATGACTTGTGATTAGCACATTTGCAAAACTGACTATAATTGTCATGTTACAATATATTGACCCTATAAAACCAAAGTTTCAACAGCCTGCTGTCACATACAGCAGTTAAATGTGGGGATCCTAAAGCACCATTCCACAGGAGATCCAGTGACAAATCAATGTTGATATAACAGCTGGAAAGTAGCCAAAATTCCATCACAACTGCTGAGACTAGTTCAGATAGACTATTCATAGAAACAGTTTCTGGCTCTGCCCACTGGTAGCCAGCTTCTGTGATGCCACCCTCCCTTCCCCACCCCAGCCCCTGAACATCCTCCCTTGGTATTCACACTTCTGTGTAGAGGCCTTCCACAATGTATCAAAAGATATAACATGTGACTAATGGAATATGACCAACAGAATATGGAAATGATGGTGTATGATTTCTGACCTACAAGAAAAAATGTGGGTTTCCAATTAGCTTATGCACCTGGATTAACTAACTGTCCCTACAACATGTAATATGAGTATCAGCAAAATAAGTATCAAAAAGTTGTCATCCACTCAACTCATCTGTACCCAGCCAACCCTCTCTCTTTTCCCCCAGCACTTCTGAAATCTAGCAGAGTAATTTAAAGCAGTCAGTGTGTCGAGCAGGTTCAAACAGAATCAAGCTGGCCTGTCATGCTCCTCTCCTCAGCCTCACAAGAGAATCCAGCCCAGAGGTGAGGCAGAGAAAAGATGAGGGAAGAAGGCTAAATTTTATTCTTGCCCAGAATTCATCATATTGCTTGTGGGTAGCCAAAGCCAAGATAAGTGTGGGAGGTCTGGATGCCCCTGGTAATCCCTTCATATCTCAAGTTCTTGGCACTGAAGGCTACTCAGCACTGACCCAGACTGAAGGATGCCCTGCCTCTGGGGACTCTGTGGGGTGTGCTCCTGGCTGCGTGTTCTGCTAAGGTGATCCACAGGAGGCAGTTCTCACAAGCAGAAAAAAGTTAGTCTTTCTCCATCCATACTCTTTTAAACATTTTAAAGTACGTTGTAAGAGTGTGAAACTGTAGTAAGAGCTCATGATAGCCCTCTGAAATACAAGCTATTAATTACCTCCATTTTATACATACAGGAAGAAACTGCAGCTTTGGGAGATTATCTTCTCCAAAGGAACACAACTCACAACTGACAGAGCTGGAACCAAATACCAGGTTCCCATTAGTAAGTTATTTGGCTTCTAAGCATGGCACCTTTGAGGTGATGACCTCTGACCCAGTTAAATCTAGAATTCAACTTAGTTAAATGAGAGAATGACATATAAAATTTTCAATTCAATAAAATTGAAGGTTATATATGTACCAGAAACAAGCCATGTCATCACTTACACCTGCTGTTTAAGGGGCTTTTTTTTTGTGATGACATGTATTTTACCAACACAGGTTCTGATGTCATCTAAATACCTCCATGATCAGTTTCCAAGAAAGCAAAAGGGCAGAGAAAATAATATGGGTTCACAGAGTTAAGTACTACATATGGTAGAAACTGATCAAAATTCTGCCCTCATCTGGGGAGCATTACTTCAAAAAGAAACTCAAAGAATTTTTTTGCATGTTTGTCATTTTTATTTGTAGGTGAAAAATGTGAAGCTTCAAATATGACTTAATGAGTTAAAACTTCTTAAATTGACATGACAGAAAAGTCTCATCCTGCCTGTTGGAAAAATCATGTACTTAATACCTTTAAAACATTCCAGAATGCAACATAAAGACAGGGGAAAGGGCAAAAAGAAAGGATAAGTGATGCAACGTGCTAATGCAACCACACACTCTGCTCTTTAGCGATGATCCAGGCCACCACAGTTCCTCTTTGTTGAGCCACAGACTTGCCTGTGCACCAGTACAATCAACATTGTTGGAAGGGAAAAAAAATAATCGGCACTCTGGGGTCTTAGAGAAAAAGAGCTTTCGTAGTTTGACTTCTGCAGTTCTGGCCCTCAAACGGGAACGCCCAGGTCAGAAGGCAACTGTCAATTAGCAGCACACTCCTAAAAACAGCCTTCGGTCCCCAGGCCTTGTCTCCTCTCCCATCCCATAGGTAAGCGGCTGCTACAAGGCCTGAAGTCACTCAGAGGCCTCCAGACTGGGGATGGCCGGACCTGGCAGCCTACATTTAAAATGGAAGTGAGGGTGTGAACTGCCCAGTTTCTTGCCAAAAAAAGAATGTCTCTTGCATTCTGATCCAGGGGTCCACATTATACTTAAAAAAAAAAATAAGTTATTTGGGCTTGTTCGGACTATTTTCACTTTTCAGACTGTACTTGGCAGAAAGATGGATACATTCCACTGACCTGAGCTCACTTATGATTTTTTTCATGATTTCTTGATACTGTTGCCATGCTTAGGACGTGTCCACAGCTGCAGACAGGTAAAAACATACAGGATTTATCATCACCAAAGGCTTGAGAGAGAAGCAATAATAAAACTCCATCTAGAAACTGTGCACTTTCAAATACAGTGAGGAGAGCACACATGCCAGGAGAACAAAAGAACCCTGCCCCCTCCTCAACTGAACTCTCTTCCAAAACACCCTGTCTGAGCATGCAGAGGGGGATGTGCGTTTACGGGGTAGAAAAAGGATGCGAGTGAAAGAAGAGATCAGCCCCTCGTGTGGTGTGAAAGCCTCACTAAATATCCTATTTTAAGCAGAAAAACACCAGTGTTCACTCTTGCAGGGAGCCAAGACCAAAAGAGATTCCAAAAGAAAATCTGCCTGGACTCCCAACATTCCAGACCTTATTAACAGGAGGCCCGTCCTTTCAAACAAAGGAAACACTGTCAGCGCCGCACAGGTGGATGCAGCCACCCCTGCCCGGAGAGCGCGCTCTTCGGCCAAGGGCAGACTCCAAGGACCGGTGACTGTCCGCGGTCTCAGACCCACTACAGTAATTCTTATCTGCAGAATGAATACACTTCTCACACCCGTTTTCAGTAAATAGACGCTGGGGTCAGATTCTGTTTTCAGAGCAATGATGGCAAAATATAGGAAGAGAAAAAAAAACTGTCAGAGAGGACCTTCTGAGAAGGAATTAGAATACAAACACCCGACAATAGGAACTACAGCTCAGGTCCAAAGGCAATTTGCGATCTCTGAAGAAAGACAGCACAAGAATAATGCTTCTGTCACCGGCTTCCAATGTTACGATCAGAAATTATGACTCTACGTGGTGGAATTTCATCTGAAGTGTAACTGAACCTCTGGATTTTGAACAATTCCAAAAGTCAAAGGCCAAAAGTATGCTATATCCTCATTTCTTCCATATTTGGAATTCTTACCATTTTGCCCCAATTTTTCCCACATGGCAGGGTAAGTTCCAGAGGTCTTCATACCTGTTAGCAACACAAAAGGGCCCTCCCACCACCAGTGCATCCTCACCAGATATTTGATTTTCACTCTGAATTCACAGAATCTTTTCGAGCAGATAACCTTACTCTTCTTTCTGAGGAAATATACCAAAGGGGCTAAACTCTGCTGAAAATTGGGGAATTTCAGTCACAATCTGCATCTCCCTGGGTAACTTTCTTAATACCATACACTGTGGTTTTTACCAAGGATAAAATGGAAGGAATAAGACTTCCTCTCAATAAAGAGCAACAAAAACCTGTTAAGCCTCTGTGATGAAAGGCAGTTGGATAATTTTCACTGGGTCTTGGCCAAAGAACAGGATCAAGGCCCAGCTCTAGCACCACAATCTGCACACAAGGACATCTCATATTCCTGTCCCTCAATGACTACAGACTTGGTACCCAGGGACTGTTCTCCAATCACATGGTGAACAAAGAAAAAGAGAAACATTCCTGAACTATTTTTCCCTAACTAACCTGCATTATTATGCCCTGGGGAGACAGGCAGGCTTCACAGAGGAGGTGGCATCTGAGCTGGTTCTTGAAGGAGGGGCCAAGAAGAGAAAATGAGGCAAACAGTCATGAAATGGGACAAAACTTTGGATGGGGCAGTAGGGTCTGACATACTTTAGGAGGCTGGCAGGTGCCACAGTAACCAGTTCAGACTTGATTCCCTGGACAACAGGGACCACCGCAGAGGTTCCTTAGGGAGGAGAACGGCATGTTTGGATCTAATGTAGCTGCAGCCACACTTAACACAGAGAATGGAATGGAGAGGAAAACGTAACCACACATCTTAAAACAAGTCATCCCCTGGAAGGTCTATTAAGGATCACACTGAGCAAAGGGACTCATAACTGGAGCCCATAAGAAATGTATGAGAAGACACCAGAAGACAGGGCCCACAAAGAAGAGTGCCCCTAGAAGGGACCCAGAGTGCCCCCTCCCTCAAAGCTTCCAGTGTCCCATAATGAGGTGTAAGAAGACAGGTGAAATCTGGTGCCTGGCTGAAGGTGCCAGATTTCTGCCCCAGTAGCAGCCCCTCCCAGACAGCCTGAATGCGACTTTCAGAAGGAGTGGTCCGGGTTTAGCTTTCAAATTGTAAGATGGGTTTAAGCAGAAGGAAGGCACGCCTGGCTTACCAGGGAAGAAGGGCAGGGGAAGGGCATGAAGGGCAGAGGGAAGGCCATCACATGGGAGGGTAGAGAGATACCTGTTTTGAGAAGGGGATCACTTGGATAAGGGTTGATCCTAAGATTACAGGAGGGAGACAATAAGAATGTTCTAGTAACAAAGGTGACTGCTATACTGAGGTGTTAAGAACTAAGCTAGGCTACATTTAGTAACAGGAATTAAAATACCCATTTTGCATGTGAAGGTACAGAGATGCAGGGAACACTAAAAGCAAATAGCAAGTAACAAAGCCTGAATCTGATACCAAAGCCCCAACTGTTCTCCATCCACATCACACCATTAACTCCAGGTAGTTAGTGCAAGGAAACAGGCATCCTCCATTTCTCTAGGGCACTGTGGGAGTCTGTCCTGCCTAGGCTGTTTTCCTGAAAGTAATCGTAAATGAAGGGAGGAGCTGGCTGCAAAGTTCTATCCTTGAGCAATGAAGCAATTTGTTCTAGAAGAGGAAATGGTACAATAACTACGTGTTCAAATAGAAGGCCTGTTCTGGAAAACAAAGCAGTTAAGAACACAGGATTCATCCCACAAATATTTACTGAGTACCTACTATCTACCAAGCATAGTTCTAGGAGGTGGGTAGAGGGAATGCTTTAGTTAAACTAAGTTCCTACGTCGTATTGGGTACAATGCCGTGAACAACACTTTCCAAAACCACCCTTAATATTAGACAATAGTTCTCTTGGATGACCATCACGCCCAATGAGACTGATAATAAATAAATAGACAGATAGATAGGTAAATAAATTAATTCATAAATAAAAAGTTTTAAAGAAAAAAAACCCATGAAGCCAGAGCTGGCAGAAATTCTGATTTGAGGAGGTCTGAAATGAGGTTGAGGAATCTGTATTTTTTCAAAGTTCCACCAGGGTTTCTGAAGCACAGTTAAGGAAGAAGCAGGATGCAACAGCATATAATCTATCTCCATCTTTTTAATGTATTTATTTTTCCAGATTAACCTAAATTATTTGCTTCTTTACGTGTGCTTAGTTTTATCACAAGACCAATTACAAATTTAAAGTTTGCCCCCTTTCTGTTAAAGTTTGTCTTTTGTAAGTGGTAAAAAGGTAATTAACTCAATTAGATTCCCTCAGAAGCTGGGGAACTCTGCAGTAAAAAGGTTGGCCTTTGGAAATGTGGGCTTCTTAAGGTAAGTAGAATGTAGAAAATACCATAAGCCACATGTCATGGTTAAGTATATATCTTATTCTTGTGCAAACCACATATGAATGGAAACAGATCAATCACACTAGTATTAAGTACAGTTTAATATTAATCATATGGTGTCCTACACTTGAGAATTATGAGTTTTCTGGGTATTGAAGTCAGCTGCAATAAATTCAAGCACAAGATACTTTGGGAGAATGTTCCCATTTACAAGAAGGCAGGGGGAAAAGACTGAAACATGGTCTTGACTGGTGGGGCTCAGGTGGTTGGGCACCATCCTGCAAAGCACAAGGTTGCTGGTTCGATCCGAGGCAATTGATCAATGTTTCTCTCCCTCTCTTTCTCTCTCCCTTCCCTTCCTTCTAAAAATAAATTTAGAAGATCGTTTTAAGGCTGGTACATGAACAATATAATGGACTACATGAATAAGAGGTGCCTTTGTTCACCTACTCCACCTGATTCACGTTTTCTTCTTTGTTTTGACAACCAGAAGGCTCAAAGCCTCCTACACAGCCTACATAGGCAATTCTGCAGGATTCTTTCATGGACAAACCTACTGATGTCTTCATCTGATTTGTCCTCAGTTTCCTCAGATATTTATTTAATAGATTATTTTTTTAGAGCAGCTTTAGGTTCACAGTAAAATTGGGCAGCAGGTACAGAGCATGCTCTTATATGCCCTGTCCCCAAATATACACCACCTGTCCCAACCATCAAAATCCCACACCAGAGAGGTACATTTGTTACAACTGATAAACATACATTGATATATCACCATCACCCAAAGTCCACAATTTACATTAGGGTATATGTAGCTCTTGGTGGTGTACATGCTATGGGTTTTCACAAATGTATAATGACAGGTGCCCAGCATTACAGTCTCATACAGAGTAGTTTTACAGACCTAAAAGTCACCAGTGGTCCGTCTTGTCTTCTTGCCTGCCTGCCTGCCTTCCTTCCTTCCTTCCTAACTCCCAGCAACTATGAATCTGTTTACCGTCTCTACAGACTTTAAAAAATTTTTTTTTTCATTTATAGCTGACATACAAGATTATATTCCTTTCAGGCATATAACAGACATTTATATAACTTATGAAGTTATCACCCCAGTATGTGTAGCACCCACCTGACACCATACATGGTCATTACAGTATTACTGACTATGTTCCCTATGCTGTACTTTACATCCCTGTGAATGTTTTTATCAGTATGGAAGCAACCAAAGTGTCCATCGATAGATGAATGGATAAAGAAGAGGTGGTACAATATAAAATAGAATATTACTCAGTTATAAAAAAGAACGAAATCTTGCCATTTGAATGGACCTAGAGGGTATTATGCTAAGTGAAATCAGTCAGGCAGAGTAAGACAAGTATCATATGGTTTCACTTATATGTAGAATCTAAAAGATGGTCTCCACAGTTTTGCCTTTTCCTATCATATAGTTGGAATCATACACTATGTAGACTTGAGTTTGGCTTGTTTCAGTCAGTAACATGCATTTAAGGCACCTCATGTCTTTCCATGACTCGATAGCCCCCCCCCCTTTTTTTTTAGCACTCCATGGTCTGGATATGTTGCAGCTTATTTATCTATTTACTTACTGAAGGACATCTTGGTTGCTTCCAAGTTTTATCAATTATGAATAAAGCTGCTATAAACATTAATGTGTGCAGATTTCTGTCAGGGCATAAGTTTTCAAAGCATTTGGGTAAATGGATACTTATTTTTGTATCTAACATAAAAATCCCTCAGATTCCTATTGAAATGAGCTAGCACACACAAAATAATGCTCCATCTGACTCTATCTCATGGCTAAGC
Organism: Anoura caudifer; assembly: GCA_004027475.1. Lineage (NCBI taxonomy): Eukaryota > Metazoa > Chordata > Mammalia > Chiroptera > Phyllostomidae > Anoura > Anoura caudifer. The sequence continues at coordinate 434,826 of PVKU01000280.1, read as the reverse complement.
CACATGGAGAGTAGCACTTTGAATGAATTTTAGGAGGCAAATAATATGATGAGCACAGGAGCAATAGACCGAGTTCAAATTAAAGATGAAATAAAAATACTTTCCAGCTCTTTTCATTGTGAAACACACACTCCCAGAAACTACAGCACAAGTGATGTCACTGTTACCAACACAATAACATGTTTTCCACACAATGGCAAGGAGCTTAAGGTACTAAAAATGATTACTCTGTCATAACACAGAATGCCAAATTGCTTGTAAACATATAAATGTTAGCAAATATTTTAGCGCAGATTTCAATGCAAATCTATTTCCTCTCTTACAACTTTGAGAATATTAAAATATAGAGCAGCTTACACAGTTAGGCATACGTGTTACGAAATAACTACATATACAAGGAAGGTATTTACTTTTGCCACAGTTAATCCTTAACTATAATAATTTTATATGCTAACGTCATTCCCACTTGATTTTATTTTCTCTTCTTTATTATCTCTTTGCCACTCAAATTTTACTTTATCTGCCTCTATGTGTACCTATATCATGTTCTTTAAATCTCTCTTAGTGCTAGGCAGGACAAAAACTGTTAAAGAATATATCAAGTAATCAAGGTAGTTCAAACTCATAAGGTCTCTGAAGATGGCTTATACATTCTTTTTTTCTTTTCTATGGACTAAAATTCTCCTTAGGAAAACTTCTAATTTTTTGTGTGATTTTTATTATATATCCAAGTTTAAAAATTATAACACTGTTAGCAATAGAATTTCAAACTTAGAAATGACATTATCATTTGGCTAAATATTATTCTTTATGGCCAACATAGCACTTTGCCTTAAGAGCTGTTTAAAACCCTCTTGAACCTTGGATCTCTTTTATATACTTGTTTATGTTTTATTTAGTAAGTTTAAGAATAATGCTTGATAATAATTATAAGAATGATTCATAAAACTTTGAAAATTAAGAATCAATAGCAAAATTAAAAGAATATATCATACATTTCATTCAGAGAAATTACTGTTCACCTTTCACAGTTATCTTACCATTCCTGTTTTTATGCGACAATTCATTTTTATAAACAATATGGGGACCGATGCTGATGCCGTCTGGCTTCACCTCATTTTCCTCTGCTCTCACAGAGGCCCATCTCCCCTGCACAATCCTACACAAACCCTGTCTCTTTCATTCACACACAGATTCTACCTGGCTATGGTCCAATAAGGAAGGGGTCTATTTAACGAGTGTTATAATCAGTTCTTCTCTAGTCTTTTGCTGCTGTTGATGTCTTTGTTTATTTACATCTGTAAACTCACCTACCTTCTTTTGCTTCATTTAAGTCAATCCACTATTTGTGCCTATATAAAAAGCCTGTTTGTAACTCCTGTGGCATCAAAACAGGTCTTCTCTAAATCTGACCTAAAAACTTCATTTTAAAACACATATATCTTCTTTCACAAATTAACTCATCTATAGCCATAAGATAAATCTGCAATAACACACATGCCCTTTTCACTGGATGTCTCTCTCTAATATGTGGTGACCCTAGTTCTTGCATCTCATTCTTAGCCTATGAATAGTCCATTCAGGGTGCCAAAAACAATATGCAAATTGGCATTAAACAATAACTGATGTCTGAAACTGAAGGGAAATATAGGCCTGTTACACAGTGATAAATTTCAGGACAGCACAAAATTACATCTCCTTTTATGATGTATAATTATTTTGAGATTTGAACGAGCCCTATATGTCTCAGAAAGATTGTTTTACTTTGGATCTCGTCCACATCTGTCTACTTAGAGTGAAACAACTGAAATAGTTGCTAACTTTGTAAAAACACTTTCAGATAGTTGTCACTGAAATTAAGCAAAATATTACCTGGCATATGTAACTAAAAATTAATATTTCTTCCATGAACTGTTAATAAAAAAGAGATGATGGTACATTCTGTCCCTATTAAGAAGAAGATCAGAGGTCTACCAGGTCATTTCTAGTGGAAAGACCAGCCAGGTGAAGTAACTTTCTGACATAAAAGATGTTTCTTTCCGGATGACCCTGTCCTGACAATTCACTGCTCAGGGCACACATCTCTGCACGTTACCTTGCAAGTCTGAATCATTTGCCTTTGGACTGCTTCTTGCTCGACGCTCAGTTTTCTTAATCCCCGGCCCACCGCCAGTGCTGCCTCCTCCACTCCCACCGCCTCCACCACTGTGGCCTTTCCCGTAGCCATTGTACACGGTTGTGCAGTTGCTTTTGTAGATAGATGAGGGTGGGCTGTTGAGGCGATTCTGGCGGTCAATCTGGCGGTCTTTCAGTTTTTTGTGTGGAGGCTTGCTGTACTGGTCTTCTCGGGTAATATAGCTTGACATTCCATAGAGTGGTATGATTTCTAAAATGGACGATTATGACAAATGCAAGCTCAGTCTACATTTTCAATAAATTATTAAGTGGTTAAATGATCTAACTACTAATGAAGAAATTTTAAAATGTTACACAATACAGTATAATAATATGTTTAATACAGTGATATACATGTTATAAATGCTTAAAATATTTCCATTTGCTTCTAATAAATCAAAAAATAAATAATCATTAAAAATCGCACTGTGTGTTCAGGAATGTTCTGGAAATTATTATACTAAAGAAGGAAAAATTACTGTCCAAAAAAATTCATATTCTTATCAAATTAATGTTTGATTTTTGCCTGTCAAAAAATGTATTTTCAGTTGTTGCAATATACTAAGTTAGAACAAATAAAATATCCCTAATGTGTACTAAGAATCAAGATATTTAAAAGCATAGTTATTCTTGTAGACAGAACAGCATTTCTATTGGAAAGTATATAATAGCAATCAGAATATACGGAAGTTATTTGTGGCATCTTAAAATATCCAACATTTGAACAAATCTTACTAAAATGGTAAGAGGAGAAATTTCCATTAAAAATAATCAAAGCTCACAGAATCAGGGGAGATATTCAAGAGGAAATTGTAGGGGTAAACATAAGCCATCTCTTCAACTTGAGACCAAACATAATACGCAGGGGTCTCAAACTTCTGTGCTGGAGAAATCAGGAGGCAAGACAAACTGACTAGCAGAATGTCACTGGGCTTCACTATGCATATTTTTAAGTGACTCAAAAGAAAATGGGGGCCTGCAAAATAATCTCATGATTTGGGGGAAGGCAAGGGGAAATTATTTGAAATTTAAATCAATTAAAAAAATATTCAGACATTATTTAAAATGCAATTCAGAATACAGATTGGGTTCTTATGTGTTTCCAAGGAAAAAGAGGCCCAACATGCATAGGGTGACCATATAAATTACCCCCCAACCCAAATACTTGAGAATGAAAAGAGGACACTCCTAATCATTTCTCTGACTAAGCGACCTAAACTAGTACTGTCCTAGGCATACCACTGCATGGTCAGCCTAGGTAATGCAACAACTGATTTTTCAGTTGTTCAATGGTAAAGCTCCACTTTTCATTTACTTTCTGTTCACAAGACTTAAAAGGAAGATCTTTAAAAAGAAAGTCTTCACAAGATAAGCAATTTGTACCAGAGAAAAGGCATATGACCAAATAAATATGTTCAAATATACAAAAAAGATAATAAATATTTTTAATGTCACAATGCATTACATTTGAAACTTAAAATATATAAATATTCACCATGGACACTAATATAATATTTTGAAACATAACAAGAAATTTTTAAGCTCTTATAGTTTGGGAAATTATACATTTAAATTTCTTTTGGGTATGCACAGTGAGAACTAAGATATGAAAATATATATTCTATATAATATATGTGGCTTTTATGTATATAAAAATATATACCCTTGGCTAGTGAAGCTCAGTGGATTGAGGGCAGGCCTACAAAGCAACGAGTCATGGGTTTGATTCCCAGTCAGGGCACATGCCTGGGTTGTGGGCCAGGTCTCTAGTAGGGTGCACGCAAAAGGCAAACCACACATTGATGTTTCTCTCCCTCTCTTTCTTCTTCCCTCCCCTTTTCTCTAAAAATAAATAAAATCTTGAAAAATATATACATACATATAAATACATATATGGCTTTTTTATAAATTCAAAGGAATTTTTTTACTGCTTTCTTTAATTTTCAATCAATGAAGGCACTGTTGTTTTTACATTATTGATCTGTGCTATTTAATGAAATTACACCAAAATACCATATGAAACGAATACAGAATATTTATTTTGCTTAATTCTAATGAGGATTTGAATCATACTGTGGTCTAAAATTGCTAAGTGCATCATTTACAAAATAATAACTACCTGGCACCCTACTAACAGGCTGCTAAAACGAGCCAGACCGCTCTTTAGCAAGCAGTGAGTCAGCAGGCCAGGGCTTCACAACATCATTCAGCTCAGACCTCACCAGAAAACTCTGACAAATGCTCAGGAATGTACTTTGTGTAAAAGCACTGGATTCTTTTTTAAAATTACAGTTAACTAACGGTATCCTTTTCAGTTTTTATCCAAATGTTTTCATGGAGTATATTCACTCCTCAGATATTCTGGGGTATTCTGTCACTATCAATAGGAAGTTATTGAAGTTATTGACACCTCTATGAAGTCAAAGTATTAATTTCATCTTTTGCTATCATATCTTCCCATTCCATCATGATAGCACCTGGTTCTTTGAATTATACTAAATTTCTTTGTAACTACTAACAAAAAAAAAAAAAAAAAAAAATTCTATCCATAAGTTACAACAGAAAATTTCATTTAAAATACTCATCTCGAATTTTAATAAGAAAAAAATTATGATGTGAGATGAACATACAGAAAAAACATATATGTATAATTGATAAGAATAAGTGAGGTGCTAATTTGCTCCAAATCTCTATGGTATAACAGGTATTTCTCATACAATTTATCTGAAACAACATAAATATTTGAAGTAAAACATTGTTTCATATTCTGACTCAAGAAAAATCACTTTGCAAAGTCCCAAAGATTAAAGACTAATTTTTACCCTCCCTTATCTGGTCTCTTAGTATCCATTTTGATAGAAAAGGGCTTCAGCCTCTAGCAACACCAAAGCTGAAACTAAAAACCCATAATGTTGGTATCTCTAGACTTTTTCTCCTTTCAAGGTCATTATCTGCCTAACAAGCAGTGGACTTTTGGCTGTACTAATGGCTAAATGACTACTGAACTAAAAACAGGCCAGGAGGACCATATCAACGCAAGGGGACTCTGAATTCTGCCAAGACTACAGCACAGAGCATCTGGGAGACTCAGAGGTTACTGAGACCTCACGGTCCTCTAAGCATTAGAAAGGTGGCCCAAAACCTGCCGTAATTTCCCTTCTACTGCTAGACTACACGGATGTCAAGGAAATGATGTGCTGCGGTGGCCTCAGGCCACTGTCACAAAAATAACGTTAACAGGACATGGGAACATAAAATAGATTACTGCCTCTTTTCTAAAATAACTGGGAATCCAGTTGCTCTGTGGGGTGGGATAGGGAAGCAGAATTTAGAAATGATAAAGAAAGAGCTACAACCCGTGAAGTAATTTTTGCAAGACACAAGTTAGGACGAAGGAAGCTAGGCATTCCCCATGAGCTTTATACATCGGATAGACTGTCTCCTATCATGCTTATTACAGAAGAAACAAAGGCCGCACTGGTGCTCTTAAGCTATGGAAGTGTTGTAATCAGTTTCAACAGCTGCCGCTGCCAGCCATAACCTACTCACCTTGCTCACCGTATAATGTAGGGGGAAGATGATGCTGAGGAAAAAACTGAGGCGGCATATCTCCAGGTCCGGAAACAGGTGGGTAATAAGCCGTGTGTGAGTTATGAATAAAATGTGGGTGAGTCACGTAGTGGGGTAGGTGATGGGTTGGAGACATGGCTGAGGGGTAACTTGGGGGGTAACACTCAGGAGACTGGGGTGTGACCACCACCCGGCGGACCCCAGTATTGTCTTCAATCACCTAAAGAAAATAGCAAAAAGAAAGAGCGTAGTATGTATTATTAGCCAATATCTTTTGAATATATACAGTAATTAATTACTTCCCCCTTAATTTTAATTTTCTGTCCTTCATAAAAGAAAAAATTAGCACATGTTAAATTCTGGTTCTGTAATTCAACCAGTTAAATGAGTTTTAGAAGTAATAACATTTAAGCATTATAAGTTATGAAATTTTCATTGACCACCTAATTCTGATTATACAAAACTTCTGGAATGAGGAAGAGTTTGATAATCAATCTTCTTTGTCTCATAAAATTTCCACAGATGACATCTTCCAAGATTTCAAGAAGATTTCGAAGAAGACTCCTGAAGACTTCATCTAAGACAAGTGAACTGAACGTGTGCTTAAGTTGATTTTAGGAATGGCTTAAAATATAACTGACAGTGGTTTTTCCAGAAAGAAGAGACTTTCTGGGCCATGTAAGTGTGCTGTGCAGGGCCAAGCTTCCTGATGACACTAGGCCCCACTCCCCCTCCGTTAGCATGCACAGCTCCGTCATCGTAAAGGCCCCAGTGGGGAGATGGGCACACTGACTTCCAGAAGCCGTAAGAGCACCACAAGGTCATTTAATTTGGGACCAAGGATGGAAGTGAAACGAGGGGATTCTGACCCATGAAAACCTTGAGTAATCCCAAATGAAGCTGCGCACCTGTGCTCACATCCTGGCGATGGAAATGAGCGTTGTGAAGGGAGACACAATGAGGCAGGGCCTGCTAGAGCAGTGAACACCAATCAACATTAGATCTGTACTGTCTTCACATGTTTTTAATTTATCCAGGAAGATAATTAACTAAAGCAGCACAATACCAACATTTATTGCCTCTGCGGCCAACTTCATGCTACCTGATCTAAGAGCAAACAATCTTTTTAAGACACAAGATAAGAAATAACTACTATTACAGATACCACAATCAAAAGGGAAAGCTGTGCAATACAGAGATGAAGAGCCCTGCATGACAGAACTGGGAGGGCTCCAGGAACCTCAAAGACTTGGGAGGGCTGGGACAGCTGAGACAATGGGCCCTGAGGAAGGGCCCTTGCAAGGAAGAGGACAAGAAAGGCATAAGAGTAAGCTCGGAAGCCAGGACAAGGCTGCCAGAAAGATCAGCTGGTCTAACCAAGTATTTAAGAAAATCAGGCACACACTAGGTAGGAAGTTTTGTTTTTAAAAACAAACAAACTCAACACTGAAAATTAAACTTTTAATTGAAATGCATATATTATACCCAATAAGGTGATTATAGGCCAAAATAAAATGACTTAATGGTATCTAAAACATTCTAATAAAATTTATACTGAACTTTGTTTTTTAAAATATTGCCTGATACAAAATGGCAAATTTATCAATGTTATTCTATACTTTAGTATACAGAATAGGTTTCATTTGAGTTAATAGCCATTAATCTTCATATTAAGAAAATCTTTATGTATATTAATGAACCAATTAATAAAATGTATTAGAATTAACTACTATGTTAATAGTTCATTAATAAAATAAGATTAACTCCTTAAAATTAAGATTCTGAGTCACACTCCCTACTAAAGCTCAAAACATATCTTTTTATATATTCATTAATAATGTAACTTCTTCAGGACCTTAGTAAGCTAATCACATTAACCTCATTTATGAATGCATAACTGCTAATTTACAGGTGTATGTGAAATGGTGCTTAAACCATGATATTGACAATTCTAATGCATGTGCTAATACTTAACATCAAAGCACATCTTCTACGAATATATTTAGTAGCATACTTTGTACAAATATGGATTTTTCTTATCATCTAATATAAACATGCATCATTCCATAGTGTCTTCTCTTTCCCTACTCTGCCACTGGCTATTAAGAAAAAAGTAAGGCATATTTCAGATATTCCTCTTTCATGAAACATTAATTCAGTCCTGTGCTAGACACTGGAAGGTCCACAGAAGCAAAGTATTTGTTTTCTAGACACAACCTTCATTATTTCAGTTACTGTAAACCTTCTCAAGGTTAAAACCAGCCACACAATCTTGACCAGTCCAGTAAACCAAGAGCAGGGCTCTCACTAAATATGAAGAACTCCTCTTTGGATTTGTAAATGAGGATAATTATAATGAAATGAAATTATTTTAATCATTTTCTCATATAACTTCTGACATTAAAACAAAGTATTTTTTAAAAATGTGGGCAAAAAGCATTAACAAATAAAAAATGTTAGTGAAGGGAAAGGAAGAAAAATAAAAGATAAAGAGCCAAAAACATCTTTTAACTTAGATATCTTTTAAGAATAAGTATTTCCACTACTTAAAAAATAAGTCTTCCTTGGCTGGTGTGGCTCAGGGAATTGAGCGCCAGCCTGCAAACCAAAGGGTCACTGGTTCGATTCCCAGTCAGGGCACATGCCTGGGTTGCGGGCCAGGCCCCCAGTGGGGGACATGTGAGAGGCAACCACACATTGATGTTTCTTTCTCCCTTCCTTCCCCTCTCTAAAAATAAATAGAACTTAAAAAAAATTTAAAGTATAAATTACCCTTCACCAAAAAAAAAAAAAAGAAAAAAAAAAGAAAAAAGAAAAGGTTTCCAGTTAGAAAATTAAGTAGCTTTCTGAAACCACAAATTGCCTACATATATGAAAATTGTTGGACAGCACCATTTTAATTATCTTAAATTACTCTGCAGTATTTGTGAAAGACATTGATTTACATATGCAAAAACAAAAAATATATACTAATTTATGTTATTCCATAACACAAATTACAACATATTTAATTACCAAATTTTTGATCTATGTCTAAAAGAAATTATGCCCATGTTCCTAAAAGAACAAGTAAGTCTGACGAGCAATAACGACACACAAAACGATATGCAATCCAGGAAATGGGAGCAATAACATTCTTTGTTTTTAAAAAAAGTATGGTTCATAAAGAAATATGACTATTGCAGAATAATTTAGAAATCAGAAAGAGTTCAGTCCAAAATCCTCAGACAATAAAATGTGCCTTCAATGTTCACAAATAACCATGGACAGGACAGATTCATTTCCTTTCGGGATGAATGAAATTGTGACAATATCCAGAGACAGACAAATCACCTGCATTCAATTCAACAATCATTTCCTGACACATACTATGAAGTGAGCACTGGATATTCAATGGTAAAGAAAAAAATAGGTGCTAAACAGTAAGATTTATCTACATAGCTTAAGAATAATATAAAGTGAAAAATTAGACTAAGTCTTAGTAAGTGCAGTTCAGAAATCAGAACAAAGCATTGTTTTTTCAGGAATTAAAACAAAGTGATCTTCATCAGATCTTTTTTTCTAGCTCTGCGACTCAATGGAATGGTACTCACATATCTTCTCCAGAGCACAGACCCTTGGAAAAGATTATTGTGTGCTAAGTTCTCAGGCTGCCACCTGTTATGGGCTGAATTATGTCTTCCCTTCCCCCAACCAATTTATATATTGAAATCCTAACCCACAGTACCTCAGCAGGTGACTGATTTTAAAGGTATGTAATTACAGTAAAATGTGCTCATACGGGTGGGTCCTGTTCCAATAGGACTGATGACCTTGTAAGATGTGAAAACTAGGATACAGACATGCAGGAAGAAGACCATGTGATGACGCCAAAGGAAGATCACCATCTACATACCAAGGAGAGGGGTCTTAGAATAAACCAAACGTGTAGCTTCCAGAGTTGTGAGGAATTAATTCTGTTGTATAAGCCACCCAGGCTGGAGGTACTTTGTTACGGCAGCCCTACAAATACACCACCTAGCAGGGCCTCCTGAGTTTCCTCTAAGTTCTACTAAGCAGCCTTGTCTGCTTGAAAAGAAACCCTCTACAAAAAGTAGTGTATTTATCCTCCATGAGGAAGTGCATCTTCCTCAGCCTAAGGGAGAAAGTGAGCCTGATGGAAGCTAATTTGATCCTTTATCATGTCTTTTATTCTGCTCCACAAGTATTTACTGGGAAACTTCTGTGTGCCTAGCCTTCCCACCATCCTGTGGCCTAGACACAGGATGAGAAGAGGCTAGAGAACAGAGCACAGAAACACCCATGCAAATGACAAACATTCTCCATGACAAACAGGGAGAGTGTTTGTCTCATTTGCATGTTGGTTTTAGAAGTAACTACGAGAACCCTTATAACAAAATTAAAAGGAAAAACATAACAACTTGGAAGCAACAACAAGAGGGAGCGGCATGGGGAGAGACATGAGAAAAAACTCAGTCAGTGCCAGCTGCTGGACATGGGTTATGTCATTTATCTACTGGAATTAGATATTAGCATCCCTGCTGGATGTGAAGGAAACCAAGGCACAGAGCTGTTAAAATGCACTAGTGCAGTTGCAGAACCAGACTTTCATTCTGGTCTGTACTCCAAAGTTTTCACTATGTGGAGAATTATACACAAGGTAGGTATGCTAAGAAAGAAATATATTAACTATGAACTGTGGGAAATAGGATGGCTGGCTTATTAAGGGATGTGAAAGGATTCAAAAGACCACCAGTAATTACTGAACACGTGCTGTTTTGCTTTAATACCCTCTACTGAAATAAGGCAACACAATAACATGTGTTAAGGCCCTGGAACAGTAACTGACACATAACAGAAAAATCTTACCTACTAATTACTACCATTAATATTAGCACCTCTCTAAACCCTCCCAGCAATCCCGTGAGGAATACACAGCTCGCTCCATTTTGGAGATAAGAGGAATAAAGCTCAGAGATGTTCAGCTAACTCACCTGAAGTCAGAGAGCTATGAGGGGCTGAAGGGGGCAATTTTGAGCTCAAGAATTAAAATGTGTCTCTTATAAACACTTACAGTTTGAGTGTCTTTTCTCATAGCTGAGAGAGAAGGAAGCTAGCTTACCGAACTGAAATGCACCACAGGAATTTTAATAAACTCCTCAGTTCCTAACACTCTGTTCTTCCACTTCTGGGCAGTAAGTGACAAGAATCAAAAGAAGAGCTTAAATGGCAGGAGGCAACAGAAACATTTTTATAGGCTGCCTCAGAAGGCCAGGGTAAGCCAGGAAGGGGATAGAGCAGACTGCATGGGGACACACACAAACCTGCCTGTGTGGGGGTGGCGTGCAAGGCCTGGCAGCCGGTTCTGGGGTGGCGAGGTGGGGGTGTGTCAAGGAACACTGAGTGAGCCGCCTGCACACAGAAAACTGGGACCAAATGAGTTTGTGGAAGTCAGGTTCAAGTTCATTTCCTAACTGTTGTGAACATACTTGAAGAGGGCTCCTAGGCCATTCTGAGATAGGAAGAAATCTCAGCAAAGAGGCCAGGCAGTACAAACAGCCGCATGGACAGAGGGGTGGGCAGACAGAGTCCAGGCTTCACCTAGCCCGCCTGGTGCTCACCCCTTCCCTGCACCTGTGCCCTGCATGCAGCGTGAACTAGATCTCTGTCTCTCCCACACAACAGCAGGTCCCTCAAGGGCACCTGGACACACAGGAGACTTTCAATAAATGCTGGCCAAGCGTACAAATGAACAAAAAAGCACCCCCCCCCAAAAAAAAGGGTCTTAGTTGCTTATATTTGATGTCTACCAACAGCTATTAACACATTATCAAAATTTCCCCTCATAACTCAGGTAAATATCTGACATTCTCTTCTAAAATATGTGCTAAGTATTTTGCTTATTGTCCTTCCAAAACACAAAGTATAACATATTTAATTACCAAATTCAGTTTTGATCTATGCTGTATGGCCAAAGGAGCTGGTCCTTCACCTAGAGGGTTTATTGTCTCAGGACATTAATGACAAAGAAATATTGGAAAAAGCAAATATGATTTCATCAGTGTCAGCCACTGCCAACAGGAAGAGAAGTGACATTGCGAATCATGTTTATATTTTCAACTACAGATGTAGTTATGAAATTTGAGGGGACAGAAAAGTCAGGAGATCTGAATATAATTTCTCACTTGTCTGTTGTTTTATGTGCCACACATATATTGGGGAAGATTAGATTGGATTTTTAATCTTCAAATGTGGTTTTTTTTTGATATTTAGGTTGGTGAAATACAATAAAATATGATACTTAGCTAACCTGAGATTATTAAGTTACTTAATTGCTCCTGAAATTTTTCATGTAGAATTTAGGACTATGATGTTACCTATGGTAGAGGATCTTCTGAGTATTATGCAAGGTAAGTTCTGTGCCAAGCATTTCATAAACTAGTAAGTGAGATACAGATCACAGGAGTGGTTACTGTTACAACTTAAATAGTTCCACCAAATTTATTCCCTTGCCACTTGCCTTCAGCATCTGCCCAGTGCTGTATTTCTGCTTAGAGAAGGGTCTGACTGACCGTCAGCAGTGTCTTCAGAAGCTCAGCTCTGTCTGAACAGGGGCCTCTCCCTTCCCATGGGCCCTCAAGTCGGGGTACCTGGCGTATAGTTAGAGAGCTGGAGCCAGCAGAGGGCCTAACCTTGGTTCCACGGTGTGTAAACTGTGTCTCTTAACCTTGCTGGGCTTCCTTCTTAATTTGGAAGGTCTTCATAAATTGCTGCCAACATCCTCTCAAATGTGACATTACTGCGTTACTGAAGTAAGCTGGATTAAACAGATATACTGCACAGGACATACTTGTTTCCATGCCCCTCTCCAAACCTCAGTGGTTTTAGTAGTAAATAATTGAGGAGTCATCTGGAAAAAGCCAGGTATGTCAAGTAAAGTACTAAAAGTTCTTTTATTTATATATGCCCTACTTGGGCTTCTTTTCCCAGATAATAGGTTTAAGTAAGTGTGAGTAGCTTGGCTTGTTTCCATGTAGATAAAAGTGTTGGCACATACAAAGCAAACAGTGTGGATATCTCCTTATACTGGTCACCTCCTGAAGAAGACTATCAGTAAGAATCATGTCCCTAAGTCCTGAAGACAAGTCCCTATCAATACCTTGAACTTGTGATCCCTTGTGTAGTGCCCTGGCTCAGATTTGTTATCTGGACCCAATCATCCCCCTTTCAGTTTATACCTCAGCCATTGCCTGGAGTTGGCATGTGGGTTAAAAATTAAGCATCAATAGAAAATTTAAGATGTTTAAACATAAATGAGTGTGTACGTAAAATGTTTGAGGAACTTTTGTTTAGTCATGAATCACCTTATTATTTAAAACCTTAGGTTTGGTTACCTATACAGCAGATGAATTGGTTGATTACTTAGCCATTGCAAGAACTGCTTGAGAAAAGTGATCAGAATTTTTGAAAAAACTTAAAAAAAAAAAAAATCTGGGGATGGTATCTATTATCAATCTGTAACTACTCTGCAGGGCAATCCTTTGTGTTACATAAAGGGCTTTCAGAAACCTAGAAACATCACCAAGTATGTCTTTTTCCATTTGGCAGGTTGTTCTTGATCCTATCTATGAATTTATATTTTAATTTAAAAATGCTTCACCACCCTGCCAATGGGTATCCACAGCCCTAGAAAGGATTAGGAATCCATGCTAATGATACTCATATCATACTTCTATCACATACCAAAGTAAGTTTGTAAGCCTGATGTGTTCCAAAGAGTATGTAAAATATAAAATCTGCTTAACCTTCATCAAGTTTTGTACCCAATACATTAGGGAAAGATGTTTTTCTAAGAAAAGTTGTTAGATACGACAAGTATGTTACTAAATTAGAAAGACAGACTATACTAACTGTGCAATAAAATCAAATATAATGTGCATCATTTAAGCCTTACTAGATGATTTAGAAATCATTTCTAGATGATACTGCCTCAATATTATTATTATAAAGAACTATGATTTTTCCATAGAAGTGAAGAATAGCATTCTAGTCAATAGAATGCCAAATACCAAAGGAATATGCCACACAGTTTTTGTAAAGACTGCTTATGGAAACTTAAACTTACATTCTCACTTGGTGTCTTTTTCAAGGAACAGTATATATAGTAGAGGAGAATCACCTAATTTTGGATCAGAAAAGCACCTCAGACATATTCCAACCCTTTCCTTCCCCTTCCTTCCTCCTCCTTCCTCCAAAAGGTAATGATGATGCCAGCCAGACAGGGCCTGTTATGTGCTGAGCACCTTTCAAGAACCTAAAGATCCAGTGAAGAACAGGAGACACAGGGTCCCTGACCTTGAGGAACTTGAATGCTATCAGGGAGGAAGACCAACAATGATCAAGTGAGCAAACAAGTAAAACACCCAAGTAAACAACTTAAAAATATTCCTAAAAATCACACAGGGAGTTGGATGCAGAACCCCCACCCTGGGGTTCATGTCTCCTCCAGTTAATCCTGTGTTCTATTAAATCACTATGCCAGGATCTCAGAAACAAAGGAAAGAAATCGAAGAGAAAATGCAGAACAGGGAGACAGAAGGCTCAGAAAGAGGAAACTTACACTGAGGGAGGAGGTATATCCTGGGTTCATTTTTTAATTTAGCAATGCCAACCCATTCCTTGGGCAAAATAGGTCAGAAAATAAAAAAATAAACTTGCTGAAAAACTACTGGTAAGGGAAGCTCGAACAGAATAGACACGTAAGTCCTCTGCTCTTTCTACAGCTCCCAACCTCCATGCGTACGCGCTCTCTGTTCATTCTGGAACACTTCCCTAACTTTCCACAGAAGAATCGATTCCTCCACAGGACGTGTAAGAGATTCCAACTCCCTCTGCTCTTTGATACTGAATGCGTCTGATTCTCAGTCTGCCAGGGCACAGGGCAATTCTCCATGCTCTTTCTGCTCGTCATTTTCACAGTACTAAAGAAGAAACGCAGTGTTTGTTTAATCCCCAGTTGTAATTATGACAGGGAAAGAGCCGAGGCTAATATGTATAGCCCAGCTGGGTCAGCTGAGCAAAATGGGGAAAACCACGTCAGGGCTCCCACAAGATAGGCCCAATAATTTCCCCACAGGGTCTCTGATTTCTGGCCAATCCTTTAAAAAAATCCTCACTGGAGAATTACCAACCATAACAAAATTTAAATACATTTTTAAATAGACTTCATGTCTCTCCCAGGTCAAGGGAACTAGAATATATATACAATTTCAACAGGTGTTTACCCATTAACTAATCCCCAAAACAAAGGAATGAGGCAAAGTATGTACTCTGCTATAATAACAAGAATACTTATTTCAACTACTATTCAGTTTTTTAGGTTATGTCAATTAATCTAGAGTGGAGGGGGGAATAATAGTTTCCCAATAATAGAACACTAACTTAGATATTGCACCTTTTCTTTTCACATGCTTTTTTAGTCTTTGGTCCACATGAAGATTTTCCTGTAATGTTTGAAAAATGTTTCATAAATTACTATGAAAGGATGGAAAATAAAACATAAGGCATCTGCTTAAGAAATTTTTATATATAAATTATCCAGAAACTTAATGATGAGGTTAAAAATTGAGAAGAATCATGGCCAGTATACAATGAAAGGAAAAAATTGCTTCATACTTGTGTGATCTCAATATGTATTTAGAAAGGCAAACTGCCAAAGTCTCATTGAAATTGCTCTAACAGTCTTCTTCATTATAATAGCTGCTGCTTATTGAATGCCCACTGTTATGTGAGGTGTGGGCTACACACCTCACGTAACACCGATCAGGTAGGAATTGGCACATGTGGTGAAAGACTCTGTAAGAGTTACATGGGCAGCAGCCACGGTGAAATTTGAAGGCAGGCCTCTTTGACTGATCTCCATGTTCTTCCCAGCCACAGTACTCACCCTGCTCCTCCCACTGCTTCAACCCTTCTCACACTCACAAATGCTTTTACATAATGGAAATGATGAGTGGGACAAGACTAAATTCTTATCTAAATCTGCTCTCTCATAGTTAAAAGGTCAGGTCACCTTTTTCCTCAAACCTTCCCCAGCCTCCCACCAAAAAGGAGAGCACAAAATGCACACACCCCAGGGCCTACTGAGGTGAAGTAACTAGACCTCACTGTTCTCCTGCCCTGAGCCCACACTCTCTCTAAGGTCCGGGGGTGCCGTCCTTCTCAACCTGAGAACACAAGGCTATGTGATATGAACTGCACCGCAGAGCAGACCACAGCGGTCTGTCTCTTCAACAGCATACTGTAAGAGGATCTCTGCACATGACTGACATTTGTCAAATTTCTTTGATCGACTTTACCAATTTATCTGTAAAGCTGTTTTACCTATTTAATTATGTAATTACTGTTATAATCAAGACTTTCTCCACTGATTCGGTTTAGAGTTACTAATGTAACACTTTTAATCCCTCACTTGCCTCCCCCTTAAATTTTCTTACAATAATGGACCATCTCATACGTGAGACGTAGTATAAAGCAAATACATCCATCAAGGCAGGCTCTGCCCCTGAGTTCAAGATCACATCACAGTGGGAAATAGGTCAGTAAAATAAAAAATTCTCGGGCTGCAATTCTGGTTCTACGCTGAGCCTCAGCTTCCTCATCATTAAATCACAGTGACACACTGGCAAGAAAAAGTACACAGCAGCTTCTCTCCACCAGAATGTTCAACTTTTAACTGGTATTTCATAAAGGGACCTTTGACAAGAAAGGAGGTGTTATTTCTGCCATCACAATGGTGAGAACTGTACTCTGTCCAATGGAATGAAACAGTTCCTCAAAATAAATGAGCAGAAGACATAATGGAATTCTGCATTCCTTGTTCTTTTCTGTTAATTGACTGCCAACGTGAACGTGATCCATCATCACATGTCCTGGCTGAAAGGGGCTGCTCTGCACCCTTGCCTCCCTCCACTGACTTATTTACAAAGACTTGTGTAAAACAAGTCATTTATTTAAAACACGGGGAAGGCTGGCCACACATTCTGGTTACTCAAAACAAAAAACAAAAAAAGTTGCCAAGTTGGCTCACGTGAAAGGATGGAAAAAATTAAATTATAGTGTCTGCACTATCACTTAGAGAGTAAAGAAATGGATAAGTTTTACATCAGAGAAGGAGAAGACTTCTTTGATTCTTGCCTGCACGTCAGCAATTTTCCTATGTAGCTGCCAATTTATCCTAACAAATCATTAAAAATTTAAAATACAGATTTTTTAAGACCACTGTAAAAACAGAGAAAGAATAAAGAAAAAATTTGGAAAAATATAACCCCTAAAATGTTAACACAATAATTATCTTTTGTGGGTAATGAAATGATAAATATTTGTAATACTTTTCCGATTTTTTTCCCAATGACTATAGAATGCTCTTACAATGAGAAAAAAGAACAAAAGAAGCAAAGAGAGAGAATAATGGTTGCTCAGGAATTTGGAAAGGAAGATGTGTAGGGAAGAACAGGGAGACATTCATATTTCACTGAGCCTAGGACAAAAACTGAAACATATATAAACATCCACATTCCAGGCACCTGGAACTATTTTAAATCTTCTTCGGATACAGGGGTATAACTTCTTCCTTTAACTTTTTTTTTAAATCTTCCAATGTACTCATTACTTTTTAAATGGCTATTAGTTATTTCACTCAAAAGAAAATCAAATTTTGGAGAAATTTAAGCACAAGCAGCCAAGTCCTGAATTCGTACTCAGTGACTCAGCAAGCCCAGGATGTGCCACACTGTGTAGAACTGGGACTTCCGTAACAGAGGAGAGTCCCTATTTGTGTTAAGTGTCTCCTTCGATATTTTTACTAATTAATCTCTAAGGCTCTGAAGAAATCACAATCAGGTTTTTCATGAAACCCACCTTGGCCAAGGGCAGCCCAGTAGCCCTGCTGAGTTTCCTTCCCTCAAACTCTCCAGCACGTCAAGCAGCAAGACTCAGAAAGGGCTGCGCAGTGCCACAAAAATGAAGGTAACTCTAGAATTCTCCTAACTAAATTAATCCTCGATAAGTTTCCAAGACTCCATGTTCTCTTATTACATCGATGCTGCCCACAGTGAGCAGAGAAGCCCAATGAGCGGCTCACCTGTGAGATGTAGCCTGGGGGCACGTGGATGGGAGGGATGGACCCGTTGGGTGACATCATGGGCACTTCAGCAGGTCCTGAAAGAGGCGAGAGTGAGACATCAACAACTGAAGAAATATACGGTATTCAAAATGATCATTGGTATTTTAAAAATATTATCAAAACTGGAGAATTAAAAACTTTGATAATTTCAATAATTGGTACATTGTGCCTTAGATGTGAAATTATGGATGAAAAGCAATTCTCCAGCTGTGTAAGTCAAGGAGGAAAAACCAAAACTATGCACATCTTTTCAAATATTTAATAATTCCCAAATCTTCAAGTTCCACAAAGCAAGGCTGTTTAGTTAAGAGTAGTCTCACAAAGTAGGTCAAAAAGTTTCTACTTACTTGACTTTAAAAGTATGAGTTACAGCTTAAACAAATCAATTGTAAATGAATTTATCTCCTCAGGTTTAAAAAACTCCAATGGACTTGGGTTATCATTTTATTTTCAAATTATTATTTTCAGTAAGTTACTGTAACATGACATTAATTTTGAAGTGGAAAAAAACATAAAATACTCCAAACCAACTGAATTCGCTATGCTTCTTACGTTGTAAGGCAGAGGGGAAATGTCAATTTTAAAACTAGGCACTATTAGAAATACTAATGCCAAATTTACTTGGGGTTGTTTCAAAGCAAAACATTCAATTAACAAGAGGATGGTTTCAAATTCGTTGAAAGTTAATCACATGTCTGATGCAAACAATGAACAGCAAGGCATCACTGACCTAAAACACAGTGAATGTTTAATTGTAATGAAACAATTTGTCATAACATCAAAATCAACTTCTGACCCCCTTCCAGAGACTTCATGATTAAATGATTTCCCTAGATGTACGTGATCCTCAACACCACTGGTTTTCACTTTGATGGTTAGCCTCCCTGTTTAGCAACCCACCTTTCAAATGTCAATCCAAAACTGTTTCTGTTTTTAAAAAATTAAATTTATTCAGGTAACATTGGTTAATAAGATCATATAGGATTCAAGCGTGCATTTCCATGATACATGATCTATATACTGTACTGTGTGCCCACCGCCCAAAGTCAAATCATCGTCTGTCACCGCACATTTGGTTCCCTTCTCCCTCACCACCCCGCTCCCACATTTCCAGTCTGAGATGGGACTTCCTGGCTCCAAGTGCCCTGTGTTGTTTGTTTATTTGCTCTCCCCTAATGGGTGCTGTGCTGCTGAAAATGAAAACTGCTGGGCTGTATATAACAAAAACCAAGAAAAGTACAACACTTTTCTTGACGAAAGAAGACAGATCCTGCCACCCAATGCTGCATTTACACATAAGCATAATGCACTCTTCACCTCACAGTTCAACCTGGTGTTATAACTACTTCACAGAAGAGGACCAGCAGAGGGACAGGGACGCTGCGGTGCCCATCCACGGTCTACAAGGGGAAAAAAACAACCATGGTAGCAGGGCAGAGAAGATACTGATGTTCATGTAACATAGCATCTGACCTGAGATCACACTGCAATGTCATGTACAATATATCAAAGCACTGAACCATCGTGATAATCTCTAAACATATACAAGACCACAGTGGTCCCTCACAGGCTAACAGACTGGTGATCATTTAAAGCAAAATGCAATGTCATAAGAATGGATAACTGCATAAGTCTATTCTATTTTTAAGTATGATTTCAGTTAATATGTCCATTAATCACTGAAGGCACTTTCCAAATCTATTTTTCTCATTAGCTTCAGCATTTTTGTCATAGTCATCAAGACATTTCAGTATTTACTAAATCATTTTATTTAAATTGCCGCACTTAAAAATCATCAACGACTATTTCAGCCTCAGCCTGAGCAGGATCTGTGAAATCCAAGGGTCTCCGGCTGCTGCATTCCCAGCTCACTAGCCATACTGGTTATGTGACCTTGAACAACTGACTTTTGGAGCCTCACTGCTCAACAGTTATAAATGAGAAAACAATCCCTCTACCTTATATGGTTGGGTTTAAAGATTAAATGCAATAATGCATGCAAAAACACGGTAATACACAGCACAATAATCACTCATCAAATGTTAACAATCTTTACAATGTTTCTTAAAATTTTTATTTATAGCTTTTTGGTTTTTTGGTTTGTTTGATACATTTTAAGTACTGATTTATTTTAATAGCCCTCGTAAAGCATAAAATCAACAAGTATACACTTTGTACAATATTGCCTTAAGAGGAAAACCTTCATTATCAGATAAATATCAAATGTTTCCATGCAGATGTGAACAGAAATGCTACCACCTCAGTAAAGTATTGTTTTTTCATCACCAAAATGTATACCAGGCAGTCTCTTAACCCCAGGCATTACCCCTAAAACTGTTAAAGTCATTTGTATAAAATGCTTTAAAGAATGTGGGGCAAGGGAATGATTTATAGCCAGAAAATGTTTTCTTCCTAGCCTTGATTTAAAAAGTAGCCAAATGACTTTAACATGCTTGTTCCCCCTTCCTCTCGTCACTGTCATCAAAACCCTTACAAAGGGCATTGCTAAACATACAGTAATGACTTCCGAACCTCAACTGTGCCTTGGAACCCCAAGGTTCCACTCCTTTCTGAAATAAACCATTGTGTTCACAGGCAGTCTGCAGTTGAAAATCTACCAAGCAATAACAAACAAACGAATGAATGAATGAATGAATGAATCACAATGGTGGCATGAGACTTCCGGCCAAGAAGGAGGTGTAGGTGGACACACTGTACCTCCTCCCACAACCAAAATTAAGACAACAAAGATTTAGAAACAAGAAAACAACCAGAACTGATAGAAAACTGAACTGCATGGAAGTCCAACAACCATTCATCCAGGCTGGTAAGAGGGGTGGAGTCCCGGCAGGAAAAAGTGCAGGCTGGTAGACCCAGGCACGCAGGCAGCAGTGGCTGGCAGATCCCAGGCATGCAGGTGGCGGCTAGTGGACCCTGGGCACAGGGTGGCAATGGTGCAGACCCAGTGAGGCTAAGCAAGATGGCTGGCTGACCAGGTGGTCCCACATTTGCACACAGATAATCCAGGTGAAGGGGAAGTGGCGGAAGGGACTGGAATCTGAGAGAGAGCAAAGCAAGTGCCATTGTTCCCTCTCGGACCCACCCCCATATATAGCGTCACTACCCAGAGACTGGGCTGCCCCACCCTGGGGAACACCTAAGGCTCGACTCCTCACTATGTAACAGACGCAACCAGACCAAAAGAAAAAAAAAAATGGCTCAAACGGGAGAACAAATCAAAGCCCCAGAGCCAATTCATCTAAGCCATGAAGAGATAGCCAACCTATCAGATGCACAGTTCAAAGCCCTGGTGATCAGGATGCTTACAGCATTGGTTGATTTTGCTCACAAATTAGATGAACAAATGGAGGCTACAATAAGTGAAATGAAGGAAAATGCACAGGGAACCAATAGTGATGGGAGGAAAATTGGGACTCAAATCAATGGAGGGGACCAGAAGGAAGAAAGAAACAATCAAACAGAAAAGAAGAAACGAGGATTCAAAAAAATGAGGAGAGGGTTAGGAACCTCCAGGACATTTTTAAACATCCCAACATCCAAATTATAGGGGTACCAGAAGAGGAAGAAGAAGAGCAACAAGTGGAAAACTTATTTGAACAAATAATAAAGGAGAATTTCCCCAATGTGGCAAAGGAAATAGACTTCCAGGAAGTCCAGGAAGCTTAGAGAGTCCCAAAGAAGTTGGACCCAAGGAGGAACACACCAAGGCACATTATAATTAAATTACCCCAGATTAAAATGAAGGAGAGAATTCTAGAAGCAGCAAGGGATAAGGGGACAGTCACCTACAAAGGAGTTCCCATCAGACTGTCAGCTGATTTCTCAAAAGAGACCTTCCAGGAAAGAAGGGGCTGGAAAGAAGTATTCCAAGTCATGAAAGGCAAGGACCTACATCCAAGATTGCTCTATCCAGCAAAGCTGTCATTTAGAATGGAAGGGAAGATAAAGTGCTTCTCAGATAAGGTCAAGTTAAAGGAGTTCATCATCACCAAGCCCTTATTCTATGAAATGTTAAAGGGACTTATCTAAGAAAAAGAAGATAAAAAATAGGACAGTAAAGAGACAGCAAACTCACAGATATTAACAACCACACCTAAAACAAAAGCAAATTAATCAAACACCTAGAACAGCAACAGAACCACGGAAACTGAGAACACATGGAGGGTCAGCAACAGGGGAGTGGGAGGAAGAAAGTGGGGGAAAAGGTATAGAGAATAAGTAGCATAGACGGTGGGTAGAAAATAGACAGGGGGAGGGCAAGAATAGTGTGGGAAAAGTAGAAGCTAAAGAACTTATGACACATGGACATGAACTAAAGGGGGGGAATGTGGGTGGGAGGGGGTGTGCAGGGTGGAGGGGAATGATGGGGGAGAAATGGGACAACTGTAATAGCATAATCAATGAAATATATTTAAAAAAACCAATGGTGGCATGAACAAAGCTATTGCGTGGCTCAATACTTGTCTCCTAATCAGTGAGTTTACTACCTCCATGCAACTGTCTTGTGTTTGAGAACCTTCTGATATTGTTGTAACCCTTACCCAATGGAAGCACAGACTTCTCTCCGTGAACTTCTAGAACTACTAGGTTCCTTTGGATTTTTTAATCAACACCCTCATAACACACAAAGCTGAAAAGGACACGGGCCCTTAGAATATGGTATAAATGGTTCTCCCCCTGTTCAAACCACCAACACTGGCTATATGTTTTGAGGGGTGGTGGTACTTGGAGGGGTGTCATGACACAATCTTTTCAAACAAACCAACCTCCTCTCTAACTATATTGGGAAATCACTGAACTATTAAACTTTTTAAATAATTTTTAAAACTTTTTAAAAATAATTTTTAAGTCTCTTAAGGTTATCTGGAAGCCCTTTTAATTAAATACTTTTGTTACATACAGCTGGGCCTACACAGATGTATGTACAAATACATTAGATAATTTAAAAATAAAGTAAGGTAACACACCTCCAAAATACTGTCAGTGAGAGGTGGGTTTTTTTAAAGCTAATTAAGCAGTTTAGCTAGAGACCACATGAACTCTTCCACAAACAGATGAAAAATGTCACAGGCACAGTTTCTAGAGCTGGAATTAGAGTGTTTGCTAAGAGCCAAGTAACTCCATGAAAAAAGTGCATTGGGAATTTCAATCAATTTCAGGTTTTAGGCTGTGACTTCAACAGTTAAGAATTTTATTTGCACTAAACAAGATGTGAGACACAAACAAGAACTATGATTGGTTTACAGTCATTAAAAAATTAAACTGTAATATACATGGTATAACATCTTAAAAGTCTGTTAGTATTTTAAATGAATTGAGGTTTCATTTACTGTACCAGACCTTCAATGAGAAAGGCTGGAGAGTAGCTTACTTATTCAATCAACAATAATTCACACAAGGATCCTATGATGTAATTCTCACATCAAAGAGACTGAAGGTAAGACCAGCAAGTTGTATTTTTCGGACCACACATGCACGTGAGGAGCTCCTGAGCCGCCGCCAGGGCTGAGGCCATCCTGCTTCATTCTGGGCTTCTTCCCTGCTGCCAGGGATCCCCACAGCTAACACATTCATACAGCTCTGGCTCTGATTCTGCATTCAGAATATTAATGCACTCTAGGAGCAGAACGAACTAGATTGACTTAAGGTAAATGTACAAATGAGGTTTAGAAATCTGAAGTGGTGAAGATGAGAATCTAAGGTATAACTTATCATTGAAAACAGCCTTAAAATTGACCAGCTATAAATAATTAATTATACCACAATTTCAGACACATTTAAATGGTATTTTTATAAGCAAAGTATTCACCAACAGGTGAACAAGTAGTGAATAAATACTAAAAAACCATAAAACTCAAAAGAAAACATGAGGATGTTTCCATAGTGCAGGATTCTTAGATATGCCATAAAAAGCGCAAGCAAAAAAGAATAAAATAGATAAAACTGAACTTCATAAAAGTTAAAAACTTTTGTGCATCAAAGGATGTTATTACCAAAGTGAATAGAAAAGCTATAGAATGTGAAAAAATATTTACAAATCTTATATCTGATAAGGGACCTGGACCCCAAACTTATAAGGAATTCTCACAACTCAGCAAAATAACAACCCCAAATTAACCCTTGTCCAAAATTTAAAATGGACAAGGGCTTGAATAGATGGCTCACAAATGAAGACATATAAATAGCCACTGGCACATGACAAGATGCTCAACATCACTAATCTTTAGGAAAATGCAAATCAAAACCACAGTCAGATACCACTTCACACTCACTTTGGTGGCTATTCTCAGGAAAATAAAAAAGTAACTGTTGGTGAAGCTTTGGAGAAAATTGGAACGCTTGTACAATTGCTGGTAGGAATGTAAAATGGTACAGCCTCTGCAGCACATGCTCAAAAAGTTGAACATAAAATTACCATATGACCAATCAATGCCACTCTTAGGTATATACACCCATAGGAATCAAAACCTGGAACTCAAACACACACACGCACGCACACACGTTAACAGTGGCACTATTCACAGCAGCCAAAACGTTCATGAGAGGATGAATGGATAAACAAAATGTGATATAATACAAACAATAGAACATTACTCAGCCATAAAAAGAAAGTGCTGATACAGACTATTTATGTGGATAAGCCTTGACAATATTATGCTAAGTAAAAGCAGCCAGACACAAAAATGTCAAATATTTTGTGATTCCATTTATATGAAAGATCCAGAATAAATGAATCAACAACAGAGACAGAACTCATATAGTTTCCAAGGGCTGAGGGGTGAGGGGGGCGGTCAGGGGATTTGGGGAGTAACTGCCTAATGGGTACAGAGTTTCCTTTCAGGTAATGAAAATGTTTTAGGATGTTATGTGCATTTCACCTCAATAAAAGTTGTTTTTTTTTTTTTAAAAGATGGTGAGTACACAGCCAAAGAAATGTAAGGTAATAAAACTGGGATTACAAATAAACTACCAAAAAGCAACTGAGTATAAGTCTCCTGGAGCGCAACTTCATTCCGCATACATTCACGTGTGAGAGGGAGCTATTTCTAGACACTGTGCTGTGTAGAGACCAGGAAAATGCACTCTCTGTCCTCAAAGGATGGGTAGTCTAACTATGGAGATACAGACGTGTAAAACAAATAAACACGAGCAGGCGCTTCAGGCATTGTCTAAATTTAGCAAGATTTTTAAAGATGATATCCTGTGAACACATCAGTAACTGCAGAAACGGTGGTTAGTTAAAAGGCCCTAAAGATTTCATAGAAGTCTCACTGCTTTACAGATAAAGAAACTGAAGCCCAGAAGCAAACTGACCGACAGGTAGGTGATGGTACAACAGGGTTTGGAACTCAGTTCTTCTAGTTTTTAGCTCAGTGCTGTTTCTCATTTTTACTTTCCATCTAGAGTAAGCTTTGTTGTTTTCTTAGATGCTGCGGCAAAGTAATTTTCTCTCAAGGTGTAGTTTTCATACAGAGCCAGGTATTAGTACATTCCACTGGCTCAGGTTGGTCTCTCTGACCTGTAACTACTTCCTTCCAAAGGCATGCCACCAAAGAGAAAACAGGCCAGCAAGGGCAGAGTCTGAGCAACAAAACAAACAAAAGCGTTGGAGCTAACAAGGCCTGGGTTTGACTATGGGCTCTACCATTTTCTAGCATGACCCCTGGGCAAGTTACTTAAAATCTCTGACTGATCAGCACTTTTGTTTACAAAAAGAGCTACATCTAAGGGTTGTTCTGGAGAATGGAAGATGAAATGCATATAAAGCACCAAGCATAGTACCTTGTCAAATAATGGTATTTAAAAAAAAAAAATAACATTAACATTGTGCTACGAGAAGAAAAATACTGTACAGATAATAAGGTTAATAGTGAGTAATCATTTACCACAGGGACAAAGAATTATAGAGTTTCTCAAATGACAAATTATTTGTTTGGTTCCTCACATACTCTCTTCTAAAAACATGTTTCCATCTTACAGTTTGGAAATAATAGCCTCCTTTGAAAAATGTAATGTATTTAAGACACATGAATTATGATTCTTAAAAAACAGGAATCAAATTTTAAAATGGGAAGGACGGTTGGCTGCTTTCTCATAGTTACCTACTTCCTCATCCCTAATCCTAGCTCTCTACCTCTCCCCAAATTACCTGTTATCTTTCCCTACTTTCTAGGAAACCTTAGAATGCTGGGTGTGGGTAACTGTTCCGAGACAGCTCTGAATCAAAGGCTCAGCCTTTGTTTTCTGAAAGCTGGATCACCTATGTCTCTCTGACACTGACTTTATTACAAGAATTGTTAGTCTGGCTCAGCCACTGCCCATAAAAGTAGCAAGTGACCAGAACAACAAACTGCCAATGACTAAACATTCCTGCCGAAATCTTCTTGTAGTACATCACTACCAAGAACCAAAACTGAGTTACAGAGAGAATTCAGAAGTGATGAGTCACCACCATCTCATTGCTTAACCATTTTAAAACACATGAAGGAGCTGCATGAGTTAACAGATCTGTTTTACCAATTTGAAATGTAAGTCTTTTCTTTCCAAATATGTTTGAACTTATTTTTGCTATTTAGCTTTTATAAAGGCAATAGGAGTAAAGAGACAGGGTTTAATTTTCACATAAAACTAAACTTCATGAATCCAAATTTTCCTCAATTTCAATAAAATTGAGATTATCTGCATGCTCTATTAAGTTGGTTTAAGGCTTAAATGTTATTCTATATAATTACTGTGTAATTACTGAGGGTTCTATTTATATTAGCTAATATTTTACTAAATTCAATTTAACAAACATTTGTCATGTAAGATGCTGTACAGAATTTAAAGCCACACAGAGGATTTTACAATAGATACATTACTAACACACTATTACATAAATAAGCAGCAATTGTTTTATTAGAGGCCAACAGCTCTGGAACCGGACTATAAAAAATTATCCATGGGGAGGGCAGAGGAGTAGATCTAAAACTCTCAGTGACTGAAAATGAATGGCAAAGGAAGTTGGTGAATCCAGTCCCAACAGGTACGACGGCCAAATGTGTTTTTAAAAGAAACAAGCTCTACGATGGTTACAGATGTTAGGCACTATGACAGAGGCCGGTGAGACAGACTTCAACTCCTGATGGTAGAACTCTTGGTTGTGGCTTTGCTGAACCCAATCTAGTTGCCAGACCCTGAGCAGGATGCCAAGTACACAATGACACCGAAGAGAGCAAGCACTTCTGTTCTTAATTATGGAGAGAATGGCATGCGGAATGAGTAATGCACAGATGCACAGAGTGTGCGGGGGTGGGGGGCATACCCCAGCTTTGTGTCCACATTTTGGCCAGGGGATTTTGTAACAGACACTGCACCTCGGCATGTAGTCAGGCGTGCAGCCCAGGCGTGTCAAGCAGTGTGGGCATTCGGTGAAAGTCTGGCCTAGCAATAGAAATTAAATAATTAGGTAGAAGGTCTATGAGAAATGATTGAAGAAGGTGATCTTTGGGGGAAAAACAAACAAACAAAAACAAACGCTGGGTTCATACACCCAGCCTGGTACTGCAGCTGGATCTCCCAAGGTCTCCCTACACTTCAAGCTAAACTATCACCCTATTCAAATTCAGAACATAACAATGAAAAACAGTCAGCATCACCCCACCAGTTAAACTCATCTAAATGAATACAAAGATTCAGGCTGTCCTTGTTTTAATTTGCAATGTCAGGTTTTGAAGGCAGATAATCCATGGGTTAGCTTATTTATATTGCACTTAAACCAGGACCTTAGAAACTTCAATGTTCTGAGGAATGCCACAAATACAACTCAATAATACTGAGAAAGGGCTTCTGATATTTTACAAAGAAAAGTGCCTGAAAATATTAGGATAAAATTAAAATAAAGGCACCAAAAAGAACATTAAGAGCAAAGCCTTTTAAAGCAAATCCTCCCCAGCACGTCTTCTCTCATGCCCACCGAGGGCATCACAAGCCCCTAACACATTCTCATACAGAGTAATGAGAACTAATTCAAGCAACTATGGGTATTCCTGCTAACAACAAATTCAGGACAGAGTTACCAGAAAGCTGAGTCTAAACAGGTGAGCATAAACTCAATGGGACCCTCCAGGTGGTCTTGTTGAGGGTAAAAACTTATTAGAGCAGAATTATTTTAAATTCCATTTTAAGTGTCCTGAGATAAAACACAAACACATTTTTAAAAATATATTAAAAATGATTAATTCTGCAGGATAAAGGATCAATAAATAAAGACTGTTCATTAAAAGCCTACATATGGCAGGGAAGGCAAGAACAGGACAGAACTTGTTTGCTGTGGCCCTGAGTATTCTGAAGGGTTGTCTTCACTCTCTTACCAGTTTTCTCTACCCTCAGGAAGGGTTATGAAAGGAAACAAGGATGAATAAAACCTTGTCCACTCTCCTTCCTAGACCCCACTCCCACCCTATTTGGCTGACCACAAGGCCCCTTTTTCCCAGGAGGGACAGAACAGAAAACAAGACAAGACATCAAGTAGATATTTTCATAACAAATCCATGAAGAACCCGGGGGCAAATGTGCATTTCTTATGTTATTTGTGCTCCACTTTATAACTCCAGTGTCATGCTCTAGAAGGGCAAGTGTGAAAACAGTGCTTGAATCATTAGCCACACAATATGAATGCATTCCTCACAAGATCTATAGTACATTATTCATCTGTTACAAATGAAAGAACATTATAAACATCACCCACCTGAAAGATGCATTACAAAAAAAAAATAACAATGATAATGTAGAGCTTTACCAATATATTGTCACTCAAGAAGGAGTTCAATTATCCACTGCTCTCAGGAGCTTTTACAAAGTAAACCACAGAGGATGCCTTTTACCTGCTCCTAGGGCTGCCTCCTTGGCTGCCCCAGTGAGAGTGCATGCTGTACAGCATCCCAACATAATTTACTAGCTTAGTTCTTTTAACTTCTGTGCCTCAAATCCAAAGGCAAGAGAGAAATGTCTGAGATCCACAGAACAGAACTACTAAAGAAAACCAACAGTTACTATGGGAATGAAAAAAATAAACCAAATATCCCATAAAATAAATCAGTTTATATACTTGATTCTATTTTCTTTCCAACCTGGTAGGCTACTCACTCACTCATAATCACCCAATTTCAGGCTGAAAGTTGTCTCTCGACCAAAGGCTGGCAATCTTTTGAAATTAACTTAATTTTACAAAAGTGTTCTGGTTGCTAATAAAAATTCTCTAAATTGTCCAGTGGCTGGGACCTAATAATGAGCTTTGAGATGACTAGTTTAATTTATACCTCTAGAATGCCTTACCTACACCACACAGAGGAGGCTGGGGAGTAAATGAGAGTTCCTGTAGACCAGCCATGTTGATATGGCCTGTTGCCTGCACACCTTTGTTTGTACGCAGAAAAAAGAAAAGGCAGGCTAGGAACTGACAGTAAAGAACAACTGCAAACAGGTTAGACCCTCCCACTTACAGTCTGATCAAAGGCGGTCTGCAAACACCTCACTCCGAGTAACTGCGGGAAGGTTAGGTTGCCCTGGCCAGTTACTTTCTCAGCTATAAAAATGAGCTGACAGGTTATTGTTGAAGGGCAGCTGAGTGCTTCCTGGCACAGAGGCTTTCCAGTCCTGGCACACTGGTACCACAGCAATGATTTCACTACTAAACAGGCCACAATTTCACAGTCAGCCATTAACCCTCTATTTACCAAGGAGGCCTGAAACAAATGAAAATGAGGGGTGTACACTTGGGAAACAGGTTACTAGAAATATCGCCTAGCTGATTCACTACTGTTTGTCCTGAGCCGAAAAAACAAGCTTTTCAAGAGAATGAGTACATTCTAAGGTTGACTCATCCAGACAACTAACAGCCCATAAGCCCTCAGCGTGCGAATTAGGAATGGCCAAGGCTAGGCCACATTAGCGGAGGTAAGAAGGGGAGAAGGCAAAATGATTGTGTTCAATAAAAACAATGAAAGTATATCAAGACTGAAATCTCACCTATAGTACTATCAATGGTTAGATGAGAAGATAGCCAAAACAATATACAATATACATACAATATACAATATATAAATATATGTATACAGACATACAATATACAAATATGAACTCATATTTGTTTACTAACGAAGCCCTTCAAGGCAAAACATTCAGATCATACCCCTCCCTTTCAGGACATCCCACTCAGGTTAAACTGTGAGCATGAGAAGACCTGAATTTTTTTTTTTTTTTTTTGCCTTTTCCATCTCCTTATTTCCATCACTGCCTTTGAGAAACCATTGCGTTTTATACAACTTCTCCCTACCCCAACTTCACAAATAAAATATTCCCCATGTGAAGAGACGCCCACGTTTCGAAGTCCAGTGAGACACCTTCAGTCTCATACTTACCAAGTGATCACCTTCACTTGTAGAAGAGTGAAATGATATAAAAAATCAGATTAAAAATTTTCTGGCCACAGGTATGAGAGATCAGATTTGTTAGGTAATGTGTTTGCAGAACAAAGTGAAGAGCAGACAAGGAGAGAGAAGGGTTTGGGGCAGAAAGCTGACCTCTTTGAAAAGACGAGAGGAACTAGACAGATTACCTAACATGGAGAAGGAAACAAAGACAAGACAAGACAAAACAAAACACAAATACACACACGCAAACCAGAAGGAAATAATCTAGTGGACTGGAGGGGAAAGGACAAACCAGGCAGAAAGACCACTCCCAAAAAACACAGAGCCCCAATTAATCTTTGAATAGCAACTGTTTTCCAATTAACAGGTCTGTAAAGACAGCACACACAAGATGCTCAAAATAGCAACTCATGAAAAGCATTATAGGAATCTAAGGGCTACTCACTGGTCCATTTCAGCTTTGAAATGGTATTTTAAAAGCTACTCTCTTCAATCTACCCCACCAAAACCAAATGGAGCTCAGTGGAAACATGGGATCCGATACCCAGGGCCTACAGGGAGTCACTGCCCCTGTCAACGGAGTCACATGCCAAAGGAAAGAAAGAAACCTAGTGATGTCTGTCTAGGCTTCCCTCTAGAGCAGAGATTGATTTTCCACCCATGTGCCAAGGCACACTGGTGTGCTGCAAGAATTTTTAAAACATGCAATACTTGACTATTTAATCAAGTATTGATTAAGTATTATTTAAAAGAGGCACCGACCTCTTTCCTCTTAGAATGTAATTTTTTAAAAAAGACAACAGCCAACACAATAGCCATCCAGTGTGAATGAACCAAAATTATACCTATGTTTTTGTCAGACTGTCAAAAATATAATACATTTTTTGGTGTGCCATGGAACTTCAGTAATTAGTTCACATGTGCCATGACATGGAAAAGGTTGGAAATCACTGTTCTGGGACAGCAGGCTGTGTGGCGCTGGTGTACTGAGGTCTATGCTTGCAGATTCCAGGAAACAGCTTTTAGATTCCAGTCCCTAAAATCCTTCCCAGCTGTGAGCCTCCAAAGTGAGCTACATTGTCTGAGACCTTCTGAAAATGTAGATTTTCAGGCTCTGGAACCTGCCTTTTTTCACAGGATGGCCACTTCTCCCTCCCTTGCCCGAGAGTCACATGCCACCCCTCACACCCACTGACTTTGATGTGGGGGTTCTATGGAGGAGTCAGAAAAATAGTGACCTAGAAAGAACACAAATAAATACGAGAGAAAAAAAATAAGCACATTCAAGATCCTCAAGGCACATCTCATGTGTACTCACTTTAAGCCAAATTAGCTGAGTCTTAATTTCATTACTATGTTTAAAAGAGGGGGAAAAAAGACAGCCAAGTGCCATAAATTTTATCCTATTAATAGGTATTTAATTAAATTTCAAATAATAAAGATGACTATAATTTGGCCAAAACTAATTCTTCAGCTTTAGTCATAATAAAGCAACCATTATATTTCCATAGCAACAGCAAAATGACCATACGCTTTTTCTGTAAAACAGAATAATAAGCACCCTATTAAGAAACACTCTATGCAGTTATTGCACTTATTTATGATTACTGGCCACCACTGATATTTTAATATGAAACACTATGTATCTAAGAATAGGTTAACAGAGCAGTTGATAAAAATCTTCATAAACATTTTTAGTTGACAGCCAGGACCACAGAATCAGAACTCCCTTGGGGATGAGAAGGAGTTAAAGGTTGTCCAGTTCACTAAAAGCCAGGTAGCTCAGTCAGAGTACTGATACACCAAGATTCTGGGTTCAATCCCTGGTCAGGGCACATACAAACAGCAACCAATGAATGCTTAAATAAGTGGAACAACAAAGTAATGTTTTTCTCTCTTTCTCCCTAAAAGTCAATAAATAAAAATTAAAGTTAAAAAAAAAAAAAAAAAAAAAGGTCACCCAGTTTAATTGCCCAGTTAAGGCTTCAACTGCTAAACAAAATCTCTAGCAAGTAGCCAGATACTTCAAGTAATGTAGATTCACTTTCTCAAAAGGTAGCAAATTCCATTTTTTAGTGATCTTAATTAATGTAGGGTTTCCCTTTGAACAAAAAGAAATCTGAATTCTGTTCCTAAGGGTGATACAGAGTAAATGTGCCCAGTATCCCATAAAAAGATCCTGCAGATACTTGGAGAGGAAGATCTTAACAGGCCTCCTCTTCTACAAATACCACCACCTGGGACTTCTTTCCTCTCTCCTTCCATGACACAGCTTATAACCACATCACCATGAGTCAACCTAACTATCTACCTTGTCTACTGCCCTTTTAAAAATTAGGTTCTAAAAACATTACACTGCCTCACTCTGCAAGCACAAGGTGTGGAGAATCATCATCACCCTGGTCAAATTCAGGCAGAAACAAGCCTTTCCTCCACACCACGGCCATCTGACCAGTGAGAATGAATCACTGAATCATCCATGCCTCTGGTGACCCATGGACCTTTGAAGTTGGGAACCCAACCCACTGCAGAGTTAGGCAGAGCCTGAACGACAGGGTCCTGTCCAGTTCAAACCTAGAGAAGATTATGTCAGTGTTTTTGTTCATTCTGAAATGCACTAGGTTAGTTACTGAGATCATTGGTGGTTGACTCAGCACTAGAGTCACTATTTAAATATTTATATTTTCACATTTATACACTATGACTAATTTTTATTTATTACATGAAGTCATTTAGATATTGTAGTTATATTTTTAGGTATGTGTACATTGTCATATGAAATCATAGCATAAAGTTCACTTCATATGAAATAGTCTCATTATCTGTAACTATAACCAAAAGGTTTTTGTAACAGAATAGTCAGGCATTAAGTCTAATTTAATCAAGATACTAAAGTATTTATTTTATATTATTTTTAGTCCCAATTTTTGTAAATGTGTCAGTGGTAAAATTTCAACTCTAACAATTTGTGAAAGATTAATGACTTAATGATTCTACATATGGGTAACATATCTAAAAAGCAAATAACTTCTCATTTGACAAATCTCTCACTTGAGCCAGGAAAAAGAATGTTTTTATCCCTAAAACCTTAGTTTATTCTTTTCAACATTAACACTCATTTGGGTATTCACCAGCAAACCTTTGCATTTTTTGCATATGACTAGGAAGGTTTTTTTTTTTAGCACTACAAAAATGCAGAATCTTAAGAAAAATTAGCACTTAAGTCTTTTTAAAACCTAAAACAATTTAATATTGATCTATTTTACTGAAACACATCAATAACTTTGATGGCCTTTATTCCACCAGTCCCTATGCAGTTTGTAACTACTTCTACTATACTTAATTTTCATTAATTTTTGGACAGTGCCAATAATATTCTGTAATGGTTTTACTCTGAGAAACTTCTATTTGATTTGATTTGATTTGATTTGATTTTTTTCATTTCTTTTTGTAGACTGACTTCTTCACCCTAACCCTAATCCCAACCCTACTGCTGTTGTTTGTGTGAGGGCCATTCACAGTATAATCACATTGCTATGGGTTTATAGCAACTTACAGAGCTCTCAACTAAAGAGGTTCCCAGTGGCATTACCTATTCAAAACGAATAAAATACAATCATCTATATTTACTAACAACAGCCCAAAGTCTAGAATTCCTACTGTAGACCAGCAGAGTAAGATGGAAAAAAAATTCATCTTTTTATGCACAGTATACAAGTATATTTTTATAAATATTATTTCACCAAATCTCAGATCTCATCACAAGAAGATGCAATAAATATACACCCTACCCCTTTCTCCTTTAATTTCAAATGCAAATCCATTGAACTTCAGTTGAACTCAGTATTCCCATAACCATCTCATTTGTTTTACTTCAGTTAAGTTAAATACAAAGCAGTTTTTACATTTTTTAAATATCCAAAATTTACAAAAGGACGAGTCACTGTCCCCTTGAAGAAACTGGTAGTCTCAATATAATATGTACTAAATCCAAACTGAATCCAAATATCCGAGATCAGCCATAAATGTAGCTTCCTCATATCCTGAACACAACGTTTGTTCAGATCTCTTAGCGTGATTGCTTAACAAAGTAAAAACAATTTACTTGCAAAAGTTTGGTATCACTGGACAGACTGTAAACAACGCTAGGAAAGTTTGGTCACCCCATGGACTTGGCAATACATCTGATTTGCATTAACATGCCATGTCTTGCAAATATGTTTTCTAAAAATCAGTCTCAGCATGGTAAAAAATATTGCTTTACCCAACATTTTAAAGACTTCCATATTCTTCTTTATCTCATTATTAGAATATAATAACCAACGAAGAACACTCTCTGCTAAACAACAAATGATACTATCTTCTCCAATTGCTTCCTATCTACCAGCTCCGCACCTCCACCACCACATCTGGAAGAAAGCTATAATATTGGGAAGGGCTTAAAATAAATATATGAATTGTTATCCATGCTTTGAAAAAGTCACTTCTGACCATGGACAGTATGTCAGCCGAATCTATGATCACTGTATCTGCATGATAACTAAACTTTTTTTTTAAGATTTTATTTATTTATTTTAGAGAGATGGGGAAGGGAGAAAGAGAGGGAGTGAAACAACCCCAATATGGGGTTGCCACTAGCACACCCCATCCTGGGGATATGGCCTGCAAACCCAGGCATGTGCCCTGACTGGCAATCAAACGGGCAATGCTTTGGTTCAAAGCCTGGGCTCAATCAAGTGAGCTTCACCAGCCAGGGCTGTGATAACTAAACTTCTAAATGCTATTGTTCTTCAGCAGCTGGGAGACATGCTGCATTCCGTTAATTTGTGCTTCATCTCTCCTGTTTTTATTGCTCCCAGGTGATCACAATATTCTTATTAGTTAGTTCAAGCATAGAGAAGGAAGAAGTAAAGGCTCAGATAATAACTACCAGTGTGTGGTCCAAACCGGTGCTGTACAGGATGAGATGTACCAGGAAGTTAAAAAAAAGAATTGTTCTCTCTAAAGACTATTTAAAAAGAATCCCTGTCAATGCTAAGGTTGTATTTAGTTATCTTTTAATGTCCTAATTTTACTGACTTCACTACTCACCAAATGATTCAATATATCTGAAGAAGTCTAATCTATCAAAACTTACCAAGCAGAATACAACAGTTTGAAGCATGTGTACATAAAAGCAAAAAGTCACATATGATCCACAAAATGCTCTAGTCACCCCCCCCCCATAAATTCTATTATTTATTTGGTATTTGTCTCTCAATGGTTCATGTTCAATGTTTGGAAAGCAAGCACTAATACCTGCTTTTGAGTAGATATCAAGCAAAAATAACACCAAACAAACTTTCCAATTTCTGCCGGTTTTCACACAAATTAACATCTAGCAACAATTTACAGACTAACTGTAAACCAAGCCAAAAGGACTGCTAAAATCTATGGGCTGGTAGCTGCAAGAACATTGAGGGGGTGGCAGTAGGGGCTAATCAGAAAGTTGGGGCTGGCAATTCTCTGGGGGTGAAGTCACCACTCCCCTAACTAGCTCTTTGGTGGGAAAGTTTGGGAGCCCCTCAAAAACAGGATCAAGACAGGCAAAACAGACTGAAGACATATAAAATAAACAAAATTAACAAAGCAACAAGGGGGAAAACAAAGATTCCTGTAAACAATCAGGAAAGGCAGAAAGCTGAGCTATTATTTTCTGTCATAATTTATCTCTCAAAAGAAGGGAAATATACTTCCAGCCAAGATGGAGGCGTAGGTGGACACACTGTGCCTCCTCTCACAACCAAAATTAAGGACAACAAAAATATAGACCCCTCCCAAAACCCCAACCAGAACAGATAGAAAATTGAATTGTACAGAAGTCTGACAAGGATTCACCCAGACCTGTAAGAGGGGCAGAGTCAGTGGCAGGCAGAGAGGGGTCATGGCAGGAAAAGGCAGTCGCTAGTGGTCCCGGACGCGCAGGTGGCGGTTGGCACACCCCAGGCGCACAGGTGGTGGTTACCGAGCATGGGAGGCAACGAGCAGACCAAGTGAGGCGCACAGGGCGGCTGACTATGGTCACACATTTGCGAGCAGATAAACCAGGTGAAAATGGGCAGCAAGACAAACTGCACAACGCAGGGCCACAGCGCTGGGAAATAAAGCCTAAAGCACTGACTGAAAACACTTGTAGGGGTTGAGGAGCCGGGAGTGACTCCCAGCCTCACAGGAGAGATTGTTGGAGAGACCCACAGGGTCCTAGAACGTACACAAGCCCACCCACATGGAAATCAGCACCAGAAGGGCCCAGTTTGTTTGTGGAAAGTGGAGGAAGGGACTGGAATCCAAGAGAGAGAGTGGAGCCAGCACCATTCTTCCCTCTCGGACCCCGCCCCCACATCCAGCATCACAACCCAGCAGCTAGGCTGCCCTGCCCTGGTGAACTCCTAAGGCTCCACCCCTCACTACATAACAGCCCCGACCAGACAAAAAAAAAAAAAAAAAAAAAAAAAAAACAAAACCAAAAATGGCTCAAATGGGAAGACAGATCAAAGCCCCAGAGCCAATTCATCTAAGCAACCAAGAGATAGCCAACCTATCAGATGCACAGTTCAAAGCACTGGTGATCAGGATGCTCCTAGAATTGGTTGATTTTGCTTACAAATTAGATGAACAAATGAAGGCTACAATAAGTGAAATGAAGAAAAACGCACAGGGAACCAATAGAGATGGAAAGAAAACTGGGACTAAATCAATGGAGTGGACCAGAAGGAAGAAAGAAACAATCAAACAGAAAAGAAGGAAGAAACGAGGATTCAGAAAAATGAGGAGAGGCTTACAAACCTCCAGGACATCATTAGATGTCCCAACATCCAAATTATGGGGGTACCAGAAGAGGAAGAGAAAGAGAAACAAGTGGAAAACTTATTGGAACAAATAATACAGGAGAACTTCCCCAATCTGGCAAAGGAAACAGACTTCCAGGAAGTCCAGGAAGCTCAGAGAGTCCCAAAGAAGGCGGACGCAAGGAGGAACACACCAAGGCACATCATAATTAGCCAAGATTAAAGTGAAGGAGAGAATTCTAGAAGCAGCAAGGGATAAGGGGACAGTCACCTACAAAGGACTTCCCATCAGACTGTCAGCTGATTCCTCAAAAGAGACCTTACAGGCAAGAAGGGGCTGGAAAGAAGTATTCCAAGTCATGAAAGGCAAGGACCTACATCCAAGATTGCTCTATCCAGCAAAGCTGTCATTTAGAATGGAAGGGAAGATAAAGTGCTTCTCAGATAAGGTCAACTTACAGGAGTTCATCATCACCAAGCCCTTATTATATGAAATGTTAAAGGGACTTATCTAAGAAAAAGAAGATAAAAAATAGGACAGTACAAAGACAGGAAACTCACAGATATTAACATCAACACCTAAAACAAAAGCAAACTAAGCAAACACCTAGGCCAGGAGCAGAAACACAGAAATGGAGATCACATGGAGGGTTAGCAACAGGGGAGTGGGAGGAGGAGAGAGAGCGAAAAGGTACAGAGAATAAGTATCATAGATGGTGGGTAGAAAACAGACAGGGGGAGGGCAAGAATAGTGTGGGAAAAGAAGCTAAAGAACTTATGACACATAGACATGAACTAAAGGGGCCAATGTGGGTGGGAGGGGGTGTGCAGGGTGGAGGGGAATGATGGGGGAGAAATGGGACAATTGTAATGGCATAATCAATGAAATATAATTTTTAAAAAAGAAGGGAAATAATGAACAAACCCTTATTTTAGAGTAAACTCAATAATGAAACTTCTCCAGAAAGGTTTCATGTGCTCAACACATTTGCAAAAAAAATTTAATTTATCTGCTAGTGTTTACAGACCAGGTAAAATATCACAATATAATGTGGTCCACTCTACTTTTATAACTGATTTTTTGGAATATAGTCTCTCAAATATAATTCTAAAAAAACTTTTTTGATGAACTTTTTGATCAATAAAACTTGCCTTATTTTATTCATTCAAGACAACTTTGAGCCCTACGAATTCCTTTCATTCTTACTTGATATATCATTTCAGATGACCAGTAACTACTAAACATAGCATTAATGAGCTGCAATAAATGTAACTCCTAAAAAAATCATCAATCAGTCCTACTGTCCCATGAGAAAAATTATGCTCTTTCTAGTCATATTACCTTACAGTAGTAAAAAATAGTCAAAATACTGTTTTTTAGCTTTATACTCCCTCTTACTCTCTTATTACATCACAAAGAAATATGTAGTTGAATAATTTATATATCTATTTTTCATTTTTCACATACAGCATACAAGTATATATAAATATCCTAATTTTATATTAAGATACCTCATTATTTATTGGCATCAAGTTTAAAATCAAAATGCCAAGTACTGAAAAAAATGTAATACCCAATCCTACCTAATAAACCAGTGTAATTGCATCAATGTGTAATATTACAGTAACTAACAAGGAATAAAAATGGAATGCCTGTCTATAATAAAAAACAGATATAGGAGAGGCAAATTTCTTTACCTATCAAATATTGAGAATATATTATCTTTCTGAAGTGCTCTCAAATTCCTACTACTAAAATTTTGAGTAACTTTAAATACTTCTCTAAAATATATTGCAAGAAAAAAAAAAGATGAATTGAGCCCTGACCAGTGTGGCTCAGGTTGGACATCATTCCTCAAAGCAAAAGGTCTCTGGTTCCACCCCTGATCAGGAAGCATGCCTGGGTTTGAAGTCCGGTCCCTAGTCAGCATGTGTATGAGAAACAACCCATCAGTGTTTCTCTCCCTCTCTTTCTCCCTTCCCTTTGCCACACTCCAAACATACATAAGTGAAATCTTTTTAAAAAAGATTAATTTAGCCCTGGCTGGTGTGGCTCAGTGGACTGAGTGTCAGCCTACAAACCAAAATGTCGCTGGTTCAATTCCCAGTCAGGACACATGCCTAAGTTATGGGCCAAGTCCCCAGTTGGGGGTGCACACGAGGCAACCAGTTGATGTTTCTCTCCCTCATTTTCTGCCTCCCTCCTCTCTTTCTATAAAGAGGTAAATAAAATCTTTGCAAGAGAAAACGGTATTATTGGCTATTAAAAAATTATTTGAAAACTCTGTAAGGAGAATGCAGGCTCCTCTAGAAGCGAACCATGGTGAAATAGCTATGGCATAGATACTGAGGCCATACTCCTCTAAATTTAAGCCAAGTTCCATCAGTTACTAGTTGTATGATCCTGAGCATATTACTAATCCTCTCTGTCTCAGTTTCCTCATCTTTAAAATGAAGAAAGTAATGGTACCAATCTCACCAGAACTGAGGAAAAAATGAGTCAGTGGATGTAGAGGGCTTAGAAGAATGCCTGGCAATGTGCATAGATCACCAGCTGGTTAGCTGAGGTCATCACTGTTACACCGCAGCTGCAGCTGCCATTCCTCTCCTTTCCCAACGTCCCTGGTATATTCCTATTTTAACCAATAAGGTTAAAGACGCAAACTTTTCTACAAGTGCGCATAGTCTTTAATAAAAATATTCAGACAACAAAAGTGATTAATACCATAACATGAGATGAGGTGTTGATTCTGGTTTTTAAGCTTTTTAATCAGGGTAAGCCAATTAGCCATTTATTCCAGCTAGTCAAATCACTGATTTCTCACCCACTAAACAAAAACAGTATAATTCATTGTTGCATAGGAATGTAATTTTTCATTCATAAAAACATCTATCCTTCCCATCAACCATAAGAAAGCTTCATTTCCTTCATAATGCCAAGCAAAGTTTGCTGGATGATGAATAGCAGGCACATGATAAATAACTCAGGCCAAAATGGATGTGTCCTCTGCACACCATGTGCTCATTTAATGGCATTGCCAATGATGTAGTTGGCCCTTCCCACCCCAGCTCAACGAAGGTTTCTAAACCTTAAAATATAGAACAGGTAATTGCAAGGAATCTGACATT
The DNA here is from genome assembly GCA_004027475.1 of Anoura caudifer. Taxonomy (NCBI): domain Eukaryota; kingdom Metazoa; phylum Chordata; class Mammalia; order Chiroptera; family Phyllostomidae; genus Anoura; species Anoura caudifer. Next base: position 394,507 of record PVKU01000280.1, on the reverse strand, counting down.
ATCCTGTAAGCTGTGTCTTCAATCTATGCAACTAACACTAGATCGTGCCCAAAATATAGATGTTAGTATAAAAAATGACTAAATACACTAAAATGACAAGAAAATTCCATTTTACTTTTGTCTTTTAATATAGAATAAGTTTGAACCTCTAGTATTAAGTGGTTATAAAGTAATCAAAACTCCTTTATATCAATCTTTTTAAGGAATAAAACTCCATTACTCATTTCATAACTTACTATGAATGTTGTGTTGGCCAAAAAGTTCTTGTGGCTTTTTCCATAAAATAAAAGACACATTTTTAATTTTCAGCAGTAACTTTATTGATTTCGATATTTTGAGTATGTCAGCTATCTCCTGTGTGGTATAATGTTGACTGTTCTCAATCAATGTCTTGATTTCAAAAAGTCTGACAGTGGAGCACTGTCCAGTGAGAAATCTCTAGCATGAAACTTTGCAAAGTACCTGTGATACATTCCATCGGTCACAGCACCTTCTCCATACACTGTACAAATCATGTTTTGCATTTCAGTTGCGTTTTTACCTTCTGGCAATAATAAAGGATAATATGCCATAATGTCGCTTATTTTCTTCCATCTTCAGTATTAAAATGTCCTCACAGAAATTCACCAATTTTGATAAGTGTTATGCACACTGATATGACAGCTGTCACAATACAATCTAACAAAACTGTTTTGAATGAAGTTAAAGACAATTAAGCACTACTAGAGCCTTCATATGGAAAATACCAAATGAACTTTTGGGCCAACCCAGTATTATATGTTTTGGGAAGTAGGTATGTGTATAGAAGTGAACAGAAATGAAGTAGGAGTTGGAAACTCAGTGCCGAGAGTTTTATGCTCACATCTTTCTATTTACCAAGGTGTTCTGGTTTATTTACGAAAACTTGGCCACAAGTGGCCAGAATAAAGATATTTCAGTGGGCTGTCTTTTACTTTCTTCCTTTTTCTCTAACCCTTTCTCATTCTCCTGAAGAAGCGTCTCTGGTGCATGCTTAGTTTCTAAAGGTCTGGTGAGACTATGGCTACTGCAGTGAATGCTGAAGACTGAAAGAAATATTTCCCTCTCCATCTCTTTGAGTCAGAAAATTCTGAACACAAGAAGATCCATTCAAGGCATGATGGAGTGCCTCACAGAGGCAGCAATATGTTCACAGTTGGCAAACAGAGATCTGTTTGGACAGTGAGCACAGCCATCTACTCAGTAAACATCAGCTTTCCTATTAGTTCACAGCAGAGAGAACCAGACACTGGCAGCCCTGCTTTCAGACTCCAGCACCACTTTGGGACAAGCCTTCTAAACAGAATGCCTTTGTCTGACAGTCACAATTCAGTGGGTCCCAATGGCTTTCCTAGAAGCTATGCCTGTCTATTCACAATTGCATGTAGGCACAAAATTCATTTGTAAAGGTCTGAGGAAAAACAGTAATGGGAAAAACCCCAATTTCCATTTATAATAATAGATAAGGAAGTGATAGAATGGTGTTTTACCAATCATCAAGAATAGCAGCAGGAAAGGCTGCTATTTACCAAGTGGATGATGAATGTAATGTAACAAACTGTCTCTCCCTTTAAGGTGCTTTGGGGAGGAACAAGGATGTTACCTGGAAGAACACAAAGTATAACCTTTCAGAGGAAGTCATCAAGAAATGATGGACCAAATCAAACAGCAAACTTCCTGTGGAGTGTATACAAATGTGATATCCTTCCCCAGAAGGTTTCAAAATGATATACTTATGCAATTTCAGAATTGTCAGTTCTGAAAGAATGGGAACACTGATTAGATGCCCAAACTTTCACCAAATCCTCCATGTCATGAGTAAAAGCAATACAAAGAAGACAAACTCATGGCCTTTCTTGTTTTCTCCACACTTTGGGCATGAATTTGCTGTAGGACCACTTTGTCTCTATGTATCTGTTAACAGAATTCTGCCAGAATGTCATTTGCTTACTATAAATATTAAATCAAATAAAAAATGAGTATGACATTAAGATATGTCACAGGGGGAGAAGAGGGCAGAGTCTCCCCCAGGATATTATACTGCCTATAACTTATAATATTAACTTATTCTTTTTTTTTTTGTGAAAGAGGGGAAGGGAGGGAGAGTAGAGAGGGAGAAACATCAATGTTTCCTATGGTGCGCCCCCTGCTGGGGACCTGACCTGCAACCCAGGCACATGCCCTGACTAGATATCAAACTGGCAACCCTGTGGTTTGCAAGCCGGCACTCAATCCACTGAGCCACTACAGCCAGAGCAACTTATTCTTTTTACTAAGTATTTATTTGTTACCTTACCTCCCCACCAATATCACTTCTATATATGTCAGAAATGAAGTGAAAATCTCAGAACCCAGACAAATCTCTACATAATATGTTTCAAAAAGCAAACACTCTTACTTAGGAAAACTATGCCAATTTAGTAAAACCACCACCAGCCCATGGCCTGGTTCTGTACAGCCTAGGAGCTAAAAATGGTTTTCACATTTTTAAAGGTTGTAAAAGAAATAAAGAATAATATATATCAGAGATCTTATTAAGATACATACTATATCTTGCCCTTTACAAAAAAAAGTTTGTCAACCCTGCACTAAACCATTAAAAAGCCTCAAATAATAACTCTTGATTCAATTTAAACCAAATCATGAAGTGTGAAGCCAACTTCTGAAAGTGCCTTCAAATAATCTCTTCTAGGAGTTAAGGACAAAAGGCTCTGGGGAGGATGAGTGACAGAGCTGAGGACAAAAGTGTTCCCACCAGGATTCTACTCATTCAACAACAGAAGGCTAATCAGACAACCCTACGAGTTCATAATAAAATAAACTCTTTCCTTTGGGAATATACTTAATAAATCATTCAACTTGGAGAATTCCTTCGCTTACAAAATTGGGAATAATAACCACTTGCCCTCAAAAGATGGTGTTAATTAAATCAAGTGAGTCAAAGGATAGGAAGAAAGCAGAGAGGGTGGGAGAGATCTTTACTTATATCATGTGGGCCTCTATGGTCTTTGTGTAGAATATGCTAGGAAATACCAAAGGCAAAGCAAGCGGAAGGCCTTATAAAACTTGTTTTTTCCCTACATACACAAAAACAACCTCAGATAGCTATCTTTTTCAATGAATAAAGGAAAAAGGTTTTAACAAAGGCAATACATAGAGAATACAATTTCTAACCTGTAAGCCGATGAGTCATTCATAAGAGGATGGAGAAAAAGGGTAATTAGAAATTCTTGATGATTTAAGTTCCTACCTCAAGCTCGCCTACTTAGTTGGAGAACCCAGCAAATGTGATTTTCCAGCTCAACTGCAGTTCAGTTGCCTTTTAAGAAGGGTTAAGGTCAAGCCTCAAATTTTCATCCAGTCAAGGGTTTATTTAGGAAGCCTGCCATTTTTATAGAAACTGATCATGCACACCCACTATTCAAAATACAACATGTATTCAAGTTATTGGAGCATGCAAAAACTCATGAAGTAGGGTTGTCATAAAATATATACTCAGAACACAATCAGTTAAATTTGAGATACACAATATTTTTTTCATGTATGTTCCAAATACTGCATGGGACATGCCTACACTAAGAAAAAAACTGTTGTATATCTGAAATTCAACTTTAACTGAGCATCTTGTATTTTTATTTGCTAAATTTTGCAACCCTACCATGAAGACACGCAGGAGATCCTGATATCTGTTAAAGCTGCCATTTTGTAATACTCCATAGGCCAGAGGGTGATAACTGATAAGGGTGACTTCAGATCAACGATTTTCAACTGGTGTACCACCAAGAATTTTTCAAATACGCAATACCTGACTCTGCTCTCTTAGACTATCAAATTAAAAAATGACAACAGCCAACACAATACCCACCTGGGGTAAATGAATCAAAATTATACCTAATATTTCTGTCAGATCAACAAAAATATATTTTTGGTATGCTACAGAAGTTTAATAATTAGTTTATGTGTGCCATGAGATGCAAAGGTTGAAAATCACTGATGCAGACTCTCAGTAAATCAGCAAGGTGTGCCAACAATACTGCAGGAAAATGTGTGAAGACCCAGCAGGAGAGTCTCCTTGCCTTACCACAGGGTAAGAAAATGCCCCGGACAGGGAAACCCTCCTGAAATGCAGACTCACCTTACCGTACTACCACCACTTCTCCCAAGGCCACACTTACAAGAAAACCACTGGCAGAAGAGCACCACTAAGGAGCTGACTAAAAGCACCCCCCCACACCTCACCACACACACACACACACACACACACACACACACACGGCCCTAATACGTCCAAGTAATAGTTGTGTTACATTATTCTTTAAAGAGAAAAAGAAACGAGAAGAAACTTCACAGACACTAAAGGGCCTGGAGAGCAGCCAGAATCCGGGTGGAAAAACTGAATCCACCCTGTGCTCTCGCCGCTGGGTCTGGAGCTTTCTTGAGAGGGGCACTGGGCCAGAACTCAAACCCACCATTGGTTTCCAATAGAAGTGCTAAGAGAACTTCACTGCAGGAGCCCTCAGAGAGCCTGGTGGGAGCAGGGAGCTCAGAAAGCATGGCTAGCCTGCATGTCCACAGCAGGATATAAACATAAGCATTGTTCAAATAAATCCACTAAGAAGTTGGGTTTAGCTAACATGTGCTGTTCAAAGTCTAACTTTCTGCCCACATATGCACATGGCAACAATTATGTTGGCAACTGCCACAAAGATAGCCCTTCCATAAAAAAAATTGAACAAAGGCAAAGGTACTTAAGTACACTTTTGAAAAAAATATTCACTTCTTCAATTGTTCCTCTCTCTTCTCTCCAAACTACGGGATCATTTTTACCCAGTTTTCAGGTACAGTTGTATGTGTCAAAGTGAGATAATGAACTGAGGGCACGTATCCCACTGCATTCACTTCTTTAAACTCCAACTCCAATGACAAAAAATGATATATGTATGTAACTTTTTCCTGGGAAAGATTTGCACAACTGTGTTGAAAATAAAATATTTCTAACAGCTACCACCCCTTCGCTTGGCATGTTAAAGACATAAAAACAGCTCTTCACATGCTTCTTCCTGTTCTCCAGCCTCAAAGCAGGCATCCCAAGGTCAGGGGGTCAGCGGACATGGGCGGTGACAGCTGGTGTGGGGTGAGGAGGATGTCCATGTGTATGGGCAGCACAGCAGGGGGTGTCCACCTAAAGGGCAGGGCCTAGCATGGGGACCTGGAGACCACTCTGGCTGAAGATGAGTCACTCACAGTGGCAGCTGGGCAACAGGAGGGCAAGGGGGGTGCCCATGCAGAGAGGCATGTGGCATTTGCTATCAGAGCCCAAAGGGTGAGGCAGGTGACTCACACTGCAAGGCTGGTTATTTATACAGGGAGCCCAATTTCTCACTGTCATAAGAGGAAGTTTTACCAACAATATATACAGTAAGATACGGAAATGAATATGACATGTGTTTGTGTGTTGGTTTTTTTTAGCATGTGTATATCTATGTGAGTGTGTAAGTATGTACATATACATTCAAATATGCTCCAGCTCTGTTAACCTAGAGTCCTGAAGAGGTTCCTACCCAAGAGTAACAGATAGAGATCTTGGCTTCTGAAGATCATTGTCTAAAAAAAAAAAAAAAAAAGGATATCCTAAGGAAATGGTTAATTCAGGACTAGGACAGGAAAATTTCAGGATGAGTCTAGAACATCTTTGTATCAGAAAGGAAATGCTCAAAGAAAGATGGGGACATGTTCAAATGGCAGGTAAGATGGCTTGAAGAGACTTTATTTTAAGCATAAAAATAAATAACGTTAATAATGGATTAGAACCCACTGAATTAAAACAAAACCATGAGTCTGTACTAGCGTGTATAAATAAACAAACAAACACATTTTGATACTGATTTATTTACAACACTTCAAAGTAACTCCCTACAAAATAGTTATTAATTACAAAGGAAAATGAGAAAATCTGCAATGGAGAAGACTGGCAAAGTCCACCTTAATCAGGTAATCAAACAGTAACATCATCAGCCATGAGACAAATCAAAATCAAAACCACCTACAGAATATAACATCATTTCTGTGATATTTCTGCTAAGGACGGATAATCTAACTATGATGATATATCAACAAGCCCAAATAGAAGAACGTTCTCCAAAATAATCTAGCATGTAATCTTCTAAAGCATGGAAGTCACAGAATTCTAAGATTATGTAACTGTCCCAATCTCCAAATTAAACAGATGTACCAACTAGAGGCCACATGTGGTTCTGAACTGAATCCATCTACTATAAAGAACTTAATATTATTAGGGACCACTGGTGAGACATGAATAGGGTCTGAGACTTACATGGTAGAAATATATACATATATAAGGCGGGGGGCAAAAAAAAACAGAATGTACTACAATATTATGTATTTATTCTTACATATTTAAACTTCAATCGCCTTCAAAGTACTCTCCATTTGATGCAATACACCTATTGAGACATTTTTCCACCGCTCAAAATAGCTTTTGAACTCATTGACTTTGATGCCTTTTAGTGCTTCCATCATTTTTTGTTTCACCTCTTCCACATCAAAAAAGGTTTCCCTTTGAGGACTTTTTTTTTTAATTAGGGGAAATAAAGTCACTTGGGGCAAGATCCAGTGAATAAGGAGGGTGGGGCACCGGGGTCACACCATTTTTGCTCACAAACTGCTGAACACTGAGCACACTGTGGGCAGGTGTGGTCATAAATCATCCATCATGAAATGGGCAAAGGCATTGAAACAGTCTTCAGGAAAATTCACTGAAGCCAAATGCAGCCTCTCACAACTCCAGCTAGTGCATTGATACAGGTGGGTTCCTAAAACACTCACCTAGAAGAAGGAAACCTGTACTATAAGGAGTTTGCCCTCCAAAAGATAATTCCAGGGTTTTTTGGATCCCTCTCATATGACTATCCTAGTTTTGATGGTTGTATTGTGGTATGCAGGAAACAGAATGAAAGTGCTCTGGTCTAATGAGTATCAGGAGATCAATTTACTTGCCAGAGGTTCTTTGTACTGTTCACATACGAAGTTCTTTGTACTAGTCAAATTACTTTCCAAACATAAGTTGATTTTAGCCAACAAGTCCTATATTTTGTACTGTACTTGGAACAATTCTGTAAGTTTGAAGTTTCAAAATTTATAGAAACTTGTTTTTAGAAAGGAGAGTGGTGGCTTTAAAGCATATATTTAATCCAAACATATAAAGAGTGTTCACTTACTGCCTCTGAGAGCTCGTGCTGCTTTTTTTAGAACAGGAAAAAGAGAAAAGTGAGATAGATGCTTATCATCTGTGTGGCCCATTTGGATTTTATCAGACTTTGAGGCTGTCCTTGAACTCTGGCCCCATCCTTCTGTTAGAAAGGAACCCCTCTCTCTGTGCACTCCCTGAGTTCAGATCAGAGCCAGACCTGATCTGACACATCAACCAAATGCCACCCCAACCCCCCTCCATTGTACAGATGAGAAAACTGAGGCCCCAGAGAGATCAAGAGTTAGAGTCAACACCTAGAATGCCCAACTTTAAACTCAAGGAAAAAGAAAAAAGGACAAACTATAAAATGCAAAATCATAAAATAAAATAAAACTTTAAGTATGAAAACTCTTCCTAGCAATTAAAAGATTTCACGTGGGAGACCTTGTCAAATGCCAACTACCTAACCTTTGACATCTGAAGAAACAACTCACAGCCACCTAAAAATGTCCTCTATAACAATAATTAACAATGTACATTTATAAAGGTTCACAATTAGTGCCAGAAATCATGCTAAGCATTTCTCAAAATCTCATTTAATCCTCACAACTCTTTGAGGTAGAAACTATCATCATCCCTCTTTTACTGTTGAGGAAATTAAGGATTAGAACATTATGTAACTTATTTAAGGTCAGTAAATTCGAGGCAGAAGACCCAACAGTGAACCAACCCAACAGTCTGCTTCCAAAACCTCAGCTCTTAACTGCTTGTGCCCACTCCTGGGTGCCTAAACTGCTCGCCCCAGTTCTGCAGGCCAGCGTGTGATTTAACTGGTACTATTCTATGGAGGCTGGGGTCAACTGGGAATGAACACTTCTGCATTCTCCCTCTGGACTAAAACAGTCAAGCACAGGATTTCTCAAAACATGACTTGCTAAAACCAAGTACTTTAAAAACGTGGCTATCAGAAGAAAACAGCATGAAGAAAACCTGAGTTACCCAAACTGATTAACAGTTTACAGCACAATTTCTCAGATGATTTAACATGTTATCATGCAACGTGAAGCCCTAAGAATCTAAAATGATGCCGAACTCAGCAAGACGGAACCTTTAGTCATTGAGCAAAGCTAGCAAAAGGCAGGTCTGAGCCTTAATCTAATAACAAATCTTGGTGCATGAAAAAATGCTACATAGTGTAACAGCATTTTTTTTTTAAATAGAGTACTGAATCATTTCAGAGCAAGAGCAATTTATATCAAATGATTAAAATACTTTCACTTTTTTTCTCACTATCTCAATTCAAACACTTGTTCCACACATTGCAAATGCACCGCCAAGAAACACTACAGGAAACAAAAACAGAATGCAGACTTAAGTAGGAAAGGAAATACACACCAGTCAAGGCAGAAATTGGTCTAACTTAATACTCTGTATTTTGGATCACAACTTTTTAACAAAAATAACTAGAGGTAATGATTTAATTTAAAATAACTTGGGCTTTATGTCAGTTTTTATAGATGCAGGTTTCCCTTCCTGAAGAAAATTTAGTTAGAACCTGGGAACCAAATTCTACAAAGGTCCTCTGTAGCTCTGATTAAGCACCTCCCAGCAGCGCTAAGATGGCCTAAGAGCCATTGCTTCACCAAGGCAACGTGATAACATAACAAGTTTCTTAGCAACATGGTAGTCACAGTAACCATTCACCATGGTACTAGAATCAGGTTACCCACATGGGTTGAAGAGAAAGGAATAATTTAAATGTATTAAATCTATAGACTCAAGGTAACAAGAAAAGCACAAATTTTGTTAATGTCACTTGTGATTCATCTATGAAATTAAATTCTTATGTGACTCTTCAGTGCTAAACTAGATGAGTAGATATTTATAGAAACATAATTTCAAATTGTAAATCCATCCTTAATGTTCTAATACTTTGAGAAATTTGAAGCCAGGCATATGATTTATGCCACAATTAGATTCTTTTCAATAGAGTATTTTCACCAACAGACTAAACAGTACGACATATAATTTTGATGAGAAGCAGTAAGTTATAATTCAAATACAGGGGGAAATCTTTTGGAATATGTATGAAAGCATTCTTAAATTCCACTTAACAAACAAATGATTAAAAAATAACAATGATTTCCAATTCATAAAAAATATCTATAAAACAAGTGGTAATTTGCTTTTAAAGTCAATTATTTACATATAACTATTTGTTCCCATTTTACAAAAGGTTAATAAATGTTCTATATATAAAGAAATTCAAAATTTACACAAATACCACCTTCCAAAATCTATAGCAGACAGTGTTTGTGTTGGGGAAAGCACTTACCACTGTAAACAAGAGTTACATGAGCTGGTTCAGTTCTGCAGTGCTCGCAACCCCAGTCACCTCCACTGTGCCCCAGGTTCCCTACACTCCTGGGACCTGAATGCTGTTCACAGGTGCTATGCTTTCACCTTAGGAACTTCTCAGTCTCATCCCACCCACTAAAACAATATTCCAAAAGAAACATAAGCCTGATTACCATGCGTGACTATTACCTATCTATACCATGACATATAATTTCACTCATAATTGTATAATATAGATCCTGTTTGTGCCTTATATCACAGTTAACCTCATCTAAGATGAAAATCATGTATTTACATTTCTGTAGCTCTCAGAGTAGCTATTGGATTACCTGGCAAACAGCAGAATCTCACTAATGGCTGATGGTTGAACAAATGCATGAATCAATACTACTCTATCACAGCATAACTGTTAATACAATTTTACAAATTTTGTTTACTCACCCAAAATTTACATATTCTTTTTTCCATTCAACATTCAGTGTGAGCACTTCAGTTATTATAAAGATAATACAATTTTTGAAAAACTTTATTGATCTTCCTTTTGTGGTGACAATTTGAGTTATTACAGTTTCCTCCCAAAGGCACATTTCTAGACACCAAAACCACCTTCCTTTCCAAAAAGAAAGCCATCACAAGAAGGAAGAAAGATGACAAGCCAAGCAACCCAGACAAAATCCAAGACAAAATCTAGGTGCCTCAAATCCTAGACAACATCTAGCAGTGGTGGAGGATGGTAGAGGTTTCACCAGCCAGCAACCAAAGTGCTATGGAGCATGTGGAGCAGGAATGACACCAAGCACGAGACTACAACGAATCAGCAATGAATGAGGAACTACGAGCTACGAGCCAAAAAGAAAAGTCATTCAAAATAACCCGTCTACCAAAAATGTAATATGACTCCACTGCATCTGAAAAATATTCTACAATATCTTTTAATATACTTGAGACTAACAACCCAAATATCATGAAAAAAATGATACTATGAGTGTATATCAGATTAAAAAACGGAAGAGAACAGCAGGAGAGCAACTGGGGGCAATATTTAACACAGATAACATAAGACTACAGATGGAGAGAGGTGAGCAGGATAGAAATGAGAAATAAACAATCACAAAGCATACACTTAAGACATACACTTATTTGCAGACCAACTGCATTCTTAATATTGAGACTCTATATAATAAACTCTTTCAGATAATTATCTGGATATAAGTTTTGAAGATGCTGTTTCCAATCTGAACTAACTGCATTTGGTATACCCAACAATTATGGATAATAATTTCTAATTCCTGAGTTCTGCAGTTCTGTCCTTGTTACTCAAGTAAGTACATTGGAGGCTACAGGCTATTCCTAGGGGAAATCATCATACCCTGTAACTGGAGATCATAACAAAATAAAATAGGAGATAAGTTATCCATAGAATTCATCTTTCCTAAATAATACATGTCAGTATACCAGAAGGCAGAAAGGGAAATTACTGAATTGTTGCTAGTACTTGTAAAACAGCTGCTGAATCTGATTGCAACCTCCATCTTGCTGTGTAAACTTAAAATTCAGTTTTCTATCCTGTGAAACTAAAAAGCAGATTGTTATGTTAGGAGAAATAGTAGATCTGGAAACAGATATGTCATATGTACCACCTCTGACTCTATCCCAAGGCCATGCAAACATCATTAAACAGCACAACTGCCCCACTGAGTCCAGAGGCTGTTTCTGGATCCTGCACAGGGCACTCCAATCAGCCACAGCTGACTGCTTGAGGGCTGGCAGGAGAGTTGTAACCTCGTTTCCTTGCTGCAAATAGCCAATACTTGAAAGTTAGACAAGAATTTGAAACCTAGATCCACCACTTGAATAGTTTGCTTAAACTGAGAAATTCATGCCCTCCAACGTCTAGCTAGAATGGGATGATGATGAAAACAATAGCAACAATATCAATTCTTATGGCATTAAAGTTGATGGTTGAGAGTAAAATTTATCTTGCACAATGCAAATGTTTAATATACATTAAGTTCTTCCAAGACATTCCCACTGCCTTGAAAATCTACCACCTTGCTGAGATCAACAACAGTACATACAAGCAAATACAGACACAAGAGTGAGTGACTTGGTAAGTTTAAGAATGTGGACAAGAACTAATTAAAAACAATACCCCCCCACACACTCACTCACGCATGCACAAACAACACATAAAAGCAATCTCATTGAGATGAGGCTGAAAGGACCCAGGCTCCAGTCATTATCGTTCTGTGACCCTCTGGGCAAATTACGGGGCTTTTCTAAGCCTCAGTCTCTTCACTTGGAAAATAAGGAGGGCTGGTTATATTCTATGGTCTCATTTACTTCTAAAACTTATGATCTTGTAAGTGAAATGAGATTATATGTAAAGGTAGTTTCAAGGTCAATGTTTCATCATTAAACAAGAGACATAATGGTTATTAAACCCAATCAAATTATTTTTGAATATGTAATCATCAACTCTCCCCCACCAGATGTTGCACTAAATAAGCTTACCCACTGCGGTTTAGTTAATCTATACATTAAAGCCTATTAACATTTACAGTGATAAGAGTTACAAACTGACTACAGAAAGGAACTTCATGACAAATGCCATGTGGAACAGATGCTGCCATCGGATCCCTACCATTTCAAAGCCCACTAAGCCTTTCCACCTCACCCTCTGATAACTTTTCAGCCATCTGTAGCCTTTACAAAGAAGATTACATTTGAAACTACATAATTTAAAAGTCAGTAACAGGACACCTCCTCTCTGAATTCCAAGATGTTTCTGAATTGCCATCACGCTCATCATCCTACATTCTGTTCGCTCTGTCCTGTGTAGGGCCACATACCTTACGAAGCACCTTTACAAAGCGTCACTGCCCCCAGAGTAAGCAGGGCTCATCACAGCAGCTGTTCAACCCAGGGTCCAGTGGGGCATGGAAAGGGTTCAGCGTGGCAGGTCTGAAGTCATGCTGCCGGTGTTGGCATTCCTACTCCCTCTCTGGCTAGTTTCTATGAATGTGGTCAGCTTACCTAACTTAACTGAGCTTCCATTTCCCCATCTGTACAAGAAGAATAAAACTAGTATACTGCCAAGACACAAAAGAAACTAGTAAATGTTAGCTGCTGGTCTTTGAAAATAATAGAAGATCACAAACTAATTCCCTGATATTTCCTCCATTTCAAACAATATAAGAAACATGACTATAGGCTGTAATTTTAACAAAGCAAATAATCAAATTTGTTTAAAACACTGTTTTTCTGAAACTGTCATTTATTATTAGATTGAAGGAGTGCTGCTCATACTTCAAAATGAAAGAGACTACATCATTGCCATGGTGAGCACCTGTTGAGGTGGGAACAGCTTTGTTATATAAAATTAAAAATGGAAAGCAGGTAATTTCCGGTGAAGGGTGTCACAGGAGACACCAGCAGAAAGAAGGCTGGAAGTGGGATAAAATGGCTTCTGCTTTTCACATAGTGAAAAATAATGTTTAAATGACAATATTTTATTTGAACAATTTTGTAGTTTTCCCCTCTAAAAGTACCATGATAGAAAGTAAATTAGTCTTACAAATAAGAACTATAAAAGTATCCCCTTACTATGATTAAAATTTACAAGTTCACCGTCTCTCAATCATTAAGTAAAATGTAAAATGCTTCCTTCCTACTGAGATGGTTCATCCCTAGGGTTCTCCTTCCAGTAGTAGGCAAACACCTTGGCAGTAATGAAACAAGGGTGAACAAAATAAAATTATACAATCAAGTACAAAACTGAACAATGCAGACTGCAATGCTGCAGGTAGGGAAGCTACCTGAGGTGTGAAGGAAAGAGGTGTGGTAAGAGCTCTACATTTTAAGGAGACAATATGAACTCTAAAACAAAGGCCAGAAGGCAAAATGCTCACAGACTTGAAACCTTTCCAACTTAAATTCATTCAGTATTACCACTCTACATACAAAAAAGGGGAAACTTGCTTTGTTGCAATAGTACCACTTCTTTTGTTTTCTTTTTGTGCCACAATCTTTACTTTCTCTCATTTCCCTCAATCTCCAATTCTTTCAATAATACCACTTCTTAATGGTGCTTACAAAACTTTGCTTAAAATAAAAATGAGACTTTAATTATAACTCGGTGTATATTCCTAAGGCTGAATTCTAATTAATAACAATACAAGTAAAGAGGCAATATATCTTTAGGCTTAAGTTCATCAAATTTGGTTGAAGAGATTTAGAAATAACTGAAATAATGATGTCTGAAATTTTTACTACTACAATTTTACATTCTCTAGAACCAATCTGTAATTCATATATTCAAATAACCATCCCTCCAACATTTACTGAGCACCCAAGGGCCAGGAATTGCTCTGAGTGACACACAGGCAAACAAGACACCCAATATTCCTACTTTCATGGAGCTCATCATTCTGGCTGGTCTGTTAAGGGTGGTTAAATAGTCAATAACTAATAAAGTAGTTCAGTTATACATTATTATGACAACCCAATAAATAAGCAGAAGTAATGTTTTCACCTAAAACAATTCCATTTATTTTTCAAAGCAAATAGGATTTTTTAATAGAATTTTAAGATACTGCTTTAAAATGTGCAATATAGATATTTAAAAAGAAGGAAGTTCTACCAACACTTTTAGATGGATGAATGTACCTATACCTGACCCATTCATGAAGATATGGAAAAAAAGCCACCCCAGCATTTCCACTTTTTGCTCTGCATCTGGAGAAGCAACCGTACTTGTAATGCCTTTCAGAGGCAAGTCAAGTTGTTTATGGGACAACCAAACTTGCAGTAATCTAGGAGCAATTTAAATGGACTGAAAAGTAACATCAGTGATCTTATACAATAATGGGGACAAGATTTTATAAGAGCTCCCTACTTCCAGCTACTATAAAAAATAAAAATTAAACCATGTTATCAAAGACAATTTTGACTTCAAAACTCAAGTCACAAAGGCAATGGGCCTTTTAATCCGTGCTGGTTGTTGATGGCATTTTAAAGCCACAGGGAGGTGCTTGTAGTGAAGAAGTATTATTTCTACTACAGCTTACAAAAAGTGTGAGAGAAGATAGAGTTGAAAAGATAAACTGAGAGGGAAAAATCTTCCACTTCAACCTCTCCTCACCACCTTCATCTGTTAAAAAGGAAAGACAAGAGGAGGTGCTAGGGGAGGGCTGGGGCGGCGGGCTGGGATGGGAGTAACAGACAGAAAACTGTACAAGAACAGCAATTAAAGTAAATTAAAAAAAAGAATTTTTATACCAGCTTTAAAAAAAAAGAGGAAGTGCTAAATGAGAAGCCTTAGAATTTCCATCATTCTCCTCCCATTTGCTTCATTTTCTTATGCTGAAATAGCATAGTGCCAAGGAACTAGCAACCAGGAATTTGGGATACAGCACTTTTCCCCTCAGTCAAGTTAATGAACTTTGTCAGGCCTTTCCAAGGAGTCCTCAATGAGTCTGGGGTGGTTTCCTGGGGGTGGTTTTCATAACTGTGTCCTACGTATAAAACTTTAAATTCTTAACTAAAGTAAAAAAAGCAAGTTTTTCAGATGGTTTTAAAAGGACTTCACCACAAGGTTCAAATCCCAAATTGGAGTTTTGACAAAATATTTTTATGAAGGTAAGGAGAAAAGCATAAGTAATCTAAAATTCTATTTAGACATCAAGAAGAAACAGATGACAGTGTATGAAATCAATTACTTACTTTTTCCAGTTTTCATAAACTAAAAAACTATAGAAGACAGAGCACCATAGAGAGAAAAAGTTCCATTGTTGGAGGGGGGAGTGATGAAAGCAATTCCAATAAGGCTTAATTCATGGAAATTCTTTTCCCCAACTTTCAAAAGCCTTACTTCAGCTTTCATTGCAATCCTCCTCTTCCAGCCTTTCTCACTTGAAATATATGTATTTCTTGTGTATATTGTGTATGTTGAAATATATGTATTTCAATATATGTATTTTTACAATCATCTTTCGGTCAATTATATTTACTCTCCTTTTCACTGCCTGGTCTTTTTGAATCTTAGTCTCCAAAAGGCGTGATAGCTCCCAAGAACTGTTAGCAATTCAAGAAGACTTCAATACATACTTACGAAATTGAATAGTTGAGAAAGAGGCCCAAAAAAAGGGTACACAATCCACATTAAATTACCACAATAAAAATATTTCTTTGTAATGAAAAAACAATGAATACTTTAGACAAATTACATTTCTTTGTAATGACTAAATTACCAATACAAAGTTAAAAGAATTCATTGGCCTGTTTTCTGGCAACGGTAGTTAAATTTTCCTGTAACTATGATAAACATATTCTAAATGAAATTATACAAGGTAACATGACATATTGCAAACAGAAGGGAATTGAGTTTTGTTCATTAACTTCTAAAATCAAAACATTTCCTTTGAAAGAAATCTCAATAAAAAGACCTCTGTGAAGAACTAACACCATCATTAAAGAGTTGAAAATAGGGCAAATACATTCTGTACAAGAACTGAATGTCTCTGGTTTTCCCAAAATAAGAATACAAGCAACTAAAACAGAGATTATTTGGTTTATAGCACAAATAATCTTTCAAAGGTGAGGCTTTCCAAAAGACTAGGTGTCTTCCCCATCTGGATTGCTTGTCTCTAATCAATTTCTAGGCTATCAGACCAATTAATGGGTATGGTGACAAGAAGATACAGGGTCAAAAAGAGGCCAGCATATTTTTCTAAGTCTACCTGGTAAGGGCAAAAAAAAAGGGAAAAACTTTTATAAATGAAAGATGTTATAAACTTGATAGAACCTACTAGAGAAGAACCAAATCTAGTTGACAATGCAGCTGAGATCGCCTCCTGTGCTAGGTCAGTGTTCACGGAAATCATTGATTAAAATACACAACTTTGAAATGGCAAATAGTAATGGCTTTTGTCTCCCTTCCTGAAAAAAATGTTACAGATAATTTTTTAGCACTTGAACACCAGTTTCGAGAATAGTCACAACATTCATTCTTAACATTTAAATTTTGAATCTTTGCTTCTTTGCTTCTGAGTCTTAAACTCATTGTGATAATTATCAAAAGAGATAAAAGAGAAAACCTCTGCTAATTAGCACTTCATGGTGAAAGACATTTAAAACAGTATTTCCTACAGAAAAGGAAAGCTCCAAAGGAAAACTCCTCATAACTGTTCCCTGAAAGTGTGGTACTGTAATTTAGTAATAAAGTTGGTGCTCCAACAGTAAAAACTCCACCTCCTTCCCATATACCTTCTGGCTCATCACATTCCCCCATGAGGTATGCAAACAATTAGCCATTTGCCAGTAAAATCACCATTTCAATTAAGATTTGAAACTTTATAGATCCTGGACTTGGTTTGCTTGTTTGTTTTTAAAGCCTGGTTCATTTCTTCCTTATGCTTTCTTCATACTATCCTAGGCTATTAAACAGAACCAATAACCAGAAAACTATCTCGTATTTTTGTAAGTTTTGCCGGAAAGCATACTCTGTGCATCCCTTTTAGCCAGTATTTTCTTCATAGCTATTACATTCTCCGGTGATACTATACACCTATTTGCTTAATTCTTTATTGTCTATTTCCTCCCAATTCTGTTTGCTACATTTGCTGTCATCTTCTTAACACAGAAACACATGTAGCTAGGTCAGTGCTCATAAACATCAGGTGAAAATAAAAACAAAAGGACAATGCAAGCAAGAGACAGCAGAGCAGAGATTAAGTCAGGGCTTTGAGGTTGTCTGAGGCCTGGATTCAAATATCCATTTCATCCATTTATTGTTATTTGACTTTGGATGAATTACTTATACTTTCTATGGTTCTGTTTCTTCATTTATATTTTAAATAATAGCAGCTATCTCATAAAATAATTATGGGGATCAGAAGGTTATACACCTAGCCGCATACCTAGCATACAGTAAGAATGAATAAAAGCTAGCTAGCAATATTAATGCAAAGCACTATACCAAAACTTTGGGGAAAGTGGGGGATGACGACAAGAAATCCCTAGTCTCAGTGGAATTGGTTGAAATATCAGAAAGTTATCAGGCCTATCAGATGATGGGACTTTCTGGCCTTACATCTTCAAAGTGTAAGGGAAAGTGAGTGAGGAAGAAAGAAAATACATCTCTCCTACAGTTTTTAAAAAATCTTATGATGTAGCTTAATTCAGTGATACTTCAAAGGGTTATCAGTCAAGAAGAAGAATAGACCAGGCAGATAAACTGCTACAGGTAGCAAACCTTGGATGAATGAAAACATGAAACGCCACCAAAGGAAATGTACTGTTATCCAAAGACAAACCCTAGACAGCATTTTCTTATGCAGCAAATAGGCAGAGAGACCAGTAAGCAACACAACTGTTTCCAACCACCACCAAGAGTGGGTTAAAATGACACACATTCTAACAAAGTTCTCTCTCTGTGAGAACCATGCTGGACATGTAATTAAGCAAAATGCTTTAATGACACAGAGCGAAAGAGAAATAAAAATCAGAGTCTTTTAATATATTTGTAAAGTAAAGGAGAAATTCTAGGTTTTAGTATATGGTAATTACAAACCTCTGGAAATGAAATCAGGAGCAAGAAGGCAATTTTCATTTCCTATTTTATCAGAAATTTAAATTTTGTATAAGAAATTGCTTTAAAATCATCAAACACAAAAGCTATCAGACAGAAATTCTGACTCACTAACCAGAAAGTCTTGCTTCTTAAAAAGCACAAAGCAGTGCAAGGATGACCTGGACCTGTCCCCACGAATTCCAGAGAGCAACCACACAGGAGGGGCTTCTTACTTCTTTTATCCAGAATCTTCATGTCACAAAAAGTGAAAGCAATCTAGGATACTCATCTTTTAGCTTGCTGTATCTTGCTTTGACTTGCCAAATAGAAAACACAATCAGCTTTCTGTAATTTCTCTGCTGTTAGTGTGGCAAAAGGGTGGGGTTTTGGAGCAGAAAGCTTAGTGTAACATTCAAGAATTCCTTTTTTAACCCTTTTTTACGCTAATATAATACTCGATCTCTATTTCTCATTCACATACCTAAAGTTTGTTATATCCTATCAGCAAATTAAACATTCTACTATAAGGACACTTACAATTTATTCCAAATATCATTACATTTTTACTTCCATTGGCATTAAAACATTGGACGATATTCTCAAAGTCAAGAAACTTTCCAAAGGTTCCCTGTTAGAAGCCCCTGCCCTTAAAAGGTTCTTCAGGTTTGCATTTGGCTGCAGCTGATGGGCACTGTTGCAAAAGCAAATCCCACGCTGACACTGACCACTCATCTTGCAAATACCTTGGGCATAAGTGAATCTAGCACAGCCGCCAGGGCTCTACCTGGGCTGACACACTGGATAGAGGGTGGGCCAAATCCCATAAGGTACTGATTATTGGTTTGCATAACAGGAAGAGTCCAGGAAGCTCTGAGCCTAAGGAAGCGTCTCTTGGTGTCTGACACATATATCCACTGAGCTGCCAAGACCTCCGGCCGTCGGCTCTGACTCAACCTTCAGTCCCAGCTCTTCAGCTGCTGGTATAAGAAGACTGCGGACAGCCAGCCTCCAGCCTGAATCATACTTCCTGACTCTAACCTTCCAGTGACCACACCAGCTTCTTGAATTGTTCTCCTCCACTCAGCCCAGACTTCACTTGCTGCTTCTGGTCCTGTTGGCAAAAGATTTCACTCAACCAACCTTGCTGATTCTGGTGGGACGAAGGGAAGTCACTGTCATAAATGAGGGAAAAAAAGACTCAATCCTGAAGTCACTGCTGTTGAGAAGGAAAGGGAACACACACTTAAAACTACTTCTGGTGTAGCCCTGGCTGGGTGGCTCATTTGGTTGGAGCATCACCCTATACACCTTTTGGTTTGATTCCCAGTCAGGGCACATACCTAGGTTGCAGATTCAATCCCCAGTCCAGGCATATATGGGAGGTTACTAATTGATGTCTCTCTCTCTTTCTCTCTCTCTCTTTCAAATCAATAAACATATCCTTGGGTGAGGATTAAAAAATAAAAATTAAAAATGGTGACGAATCCCTAGACCTATCGAAAACCTTGCATTACTCTCAGGCCAAAGCAATGGCAGTAATGTGCAACTTTAATTTACTGAACAGTCTAGGAAAATGCTATGAAGCTACCCAAGGAAATCCAGTCAATAAATAAACAGCAGTCTGTTCCCCCCTTGGAGGCCTCAATCCTCTCCTCTTCATCAGCCTAAGGAAGGGGTACTGAGTAGCTGTCTTTAAAGAAGGCATGCCAATACTGTACTTGACCACCAAAATTATATCCTAAAGGCACAGCTTTGAAACATCAAATGAATATATCTGCTTACAATGCCTATATCATTTCAAATCTTATTGTTAGGGCTTATAATGGTAGACATTCAAAATCAATTAGAGATTATCTTTATTAAGAAAACCAGCACCTCTCAAGTCTGAGCGCAAAGGTCATTTTTATACATAATGGCTTCCCGTATTATAGTTTTGCTCCCTGACCTAACCATAGCCTCCAAATGATCCCAGTTTTTCCTGCTTCTGAGGAGACTGAAACAGGATCCAGAAGATCCCTCCCAACTCTGAGACACTATTATCTCAAACTAGTACAGTTGTATAGCTGGTTCCAAAAAGTCAGGCGTATTTTATTGTCACTCTATAGGTTCCTATTTATATAGGCATTTTCTCTCCCAAAGTCATTGCTCGTTCTGCCTGTGTGGCTATTTTTCTTAATAGCACAACTAGAGTCCCACACCAACTATAAACTTGCTTTGACCTCTCCCACACTCTCATATCCCATTACTTACTTGATGAGATCTGTGTGTTCTGCCTCCCTTCCAACAGCAACTAACATAGAGCTTTGTATACAGAAGGCATGCAAATATAAATGAATAAACTAGATGATTACAACTTGTTCTGAGTTTTATCTACACACACACACACACACACACACACACACACACACACACCCCCCCATGACCCCTGCCTTCAGGGAACCATGTGTTACACCTTACTTAGAGATGAATCATTCAGGCTCTCAAATTCTGTGAGCCCAAAGATCACTTTGAAGGCTTGTTAAAATATAGATCCCATAGTCTTACTTCCAGAGATTCCTCCTCAATAGGTCTGCAAGAGGTTCAGGATTCTAAATTTTTCCCAAACACCCAGGACACACACATTTGCAAAGCACTATCCAGCTGGATGGTCAGCAGAAGCACGACTAGAACCAAGAGACAGCACTGCCTGTCCACACTCACTTCTACAGGCTTCAGAGAAAACACGTTTGCCTTGCCTGTGGTCCCACTGAGTCCAAGGAACAAGTGCAATCAGAACACACCAATGTGAAGAGAGGAGGAAGAAGAGAATTATTTCCATGAGTCATTAGGTCAGAATGGGGCCACTTAGGGTCATCACAAAACTATGGTTAGCAACTGTGAAATATTAAACCCAGGAGGTCATTTAGTCACTCCCCGCAACAGACAGATGAGGAAACTAAGGCAAAGGAAATAAAATTCCCTGTCGAAACGTACTGTCAGGGAGTATATGCGTGTTGTTGATGGGGAGGGTATGGCACAAAACCCAGATATCCCAGTTCATACCATCTCCCCTGTATACATGAATGTCTTCTATTAACACAGATGTTTTAACTGCCTCAAAGTAATTTCTGTACCTTAATCCTTTATTTATCTTGATCATAATGATTACTTTTATGATTATGATCCTAATCATATCATAACCATTTTTCCTTTATGAGACTCCATGGTCCACTGGTACCTACAGAATAGCAAAATATTGAGTAAACCATTTCAAAACCACACATTCCAAAGAAAACCAATTTTCTGGTCAAACACTAATTTATTGTAGTCGTATTTAATCACAAGGCAGAAATATGAAAATCAAAATACTAGAGCTTACCCACTGGGTGTATGAGGGAGAGGAACTGAACAGGGCATTGTGGAAGTAAAAGACCCTGAGGTTTTCAGAATGTGGCACAGGCTTTTTACCCACAAATTACTTTAGGATTCTTCCATTTTCCCTTTATCTGTGAACCTCTATTATAACTTGCATTTGTATCCCTTTTACCACCACTCTTTCCCATTATCTTTAGTTCCAAGATGCAATTAAATGGCAAGAATGTGAAACTGCAGGGAAGATCCCAGCTTATGGAATCTTCACACATCAAGCCTTTGTTGTTTTTCTTTCCCTCCAGTTTTTCCTGTTGTTCCCACAGCTGCAGCCAGTGACCCCTGCAAACTTCAGACATGCCCATTAACTCTTACCAGTCTGTACCTTACCATGTATCAACAAAAAACATAGGAACATTGATTTGCAAAGTATTGTGAAAAGTAAATAGGTAGTTTTATATAAAACTTGTGATTTTCTCTTCACACCTAGCTTTTAGAAAGTCAATATATCGGCTCTCAGGTGACAATGCAGCCAGCTTCCTACGAACTGTCTCATAGGCCTTAAATTCACAAAAGTAGTATATCATGCCAAATGATTTGCCCGGGGTTTCGGTCTGTCTTGTTTCCAGGGGTCAGCATAGCTATACCAGCCCATCGCCTTAGCTTCTGCCTGCCTCCCTTCACCCAATCCCATCCCCTAATGGCTATGACCATCCACACTTGGCAGAATGGACAGAATGGACAGTAGATGAGAGCCTGGGCTTCAGACTCAGACAGATCAAAGTTCGAGTTCAGCTCATTTGTGACTAGCTGTGTGGTCCTAGGCAAGTTACCTAGCCTTTCTGAACCTCAGTTTACCCCTATGAAAAACATGGGAGTGTTAAAAATTGTACCTTCCTCAGAGCTATTGGGAAAATTGTATCATATGAGTAAATTAAGTATAGCACATAGTAAGCTTTCAAGACCAGAGTTTTTCATACCCATTTCTAAGACAGAAGATGCATTTTGGAACCCCTTCACTTAGTAACATTGTGGTCAACTCTGATTGAGCTACTGTAGTCATACCCCTCTTCTATCCAAAAGCAAAGTTTCACAATCTGGAACTTCAAATGTTAAAAGGATGCAACTTCTAGTGCAAGTAGGCCATAAAAGTATGAAGTACAAAAGAAATGTCCAGGAAGGCTGTTAAAACTCAGGTCCTGGTCCTCAGAGATTCTGATTCAGTAGACTAGGGTTAGGCCCAGGAATCTGAATATTTAACAGGCAAATACAGGTCATTCAGAAAAGTAACATCAGCCTCACTTTGATAAATTCCAAGTTCCAGTTTCAGTTGGATTTCCGGTTCCTACAGCCCTTTCCAAAGGCAAAGCACACACACAAGCTCACATGATCTCATTTAACCATCATCATCAAGGGGAAGAACTCTCCCAGGGGTGCCCAACCTGCAGCCTGCAGGCTCCATGTGGCTCAAGATGGCTATGAATGTGGCCCAATACAAAATCATAAATTTACTTAAAACATTATAAGATTTTTTTTTGTGATTACGTGTTACAATATATTTAATGTGTGGCACAAGACAATTCTTCTTCTTCCAGTGTGACCTAGAGATGCCAAAAGGTTGGACACCCCTGATAAAGGGATGCTATAAAATCTTGTCTAGTACTGGGGAGCCTCATCTCTGCACAAAATCTGCAATTAGGGAAGGAACTGAATTTTCTAACCCAATTCAGAGATTATCTTTATTTGGCTCTTATTTAAAGGCAACTTAAAAAAAAAAAAAAAAAGCTTTTGAATAAAAAAAAAAAAAATAAGTTCAGTTATTCCATGCAAGGCTAAGCCTCTTAAAGTACCAAAACTTCAAGTGGAAACCTCACTGGAAACCATCATATTCTCGGAATTCTTGTGTCCACTGCTTGTAGTTTTTCAGCCTTGTTACTAAACCTCTCTGCTAGCTTTCCTTCCTTAAAATTTGCTGGGTTTAATCTCATCTGGTCTGAGATACCAAACACTTCAGAGGAACCACAAATAAATTATACAATATCCAGCACAAGTGAGGGAATAAAGGGCTCTGCTATAAACCTAGAGTGTGTGTGTATGTGTGTGTGTGTGTGTGTGTGTGCGTGCGTGTGTGTGTATTCTAGGGCTGATTTATCTGAAACGACTAGCTAATCAAAAGCCTCTTCAACCAACCTAGCATGGGATTGGTTTGGGAAGGGAACACAGGATCATGTTCCGTTAACCAAAATTTTAGCCAAGCAGGGCCTAAATACCTATATTATGCACTCAATTGATGAGAGAAGTTCACATTCTGTGCAGACATTTAATATTCAAAAAAGAAACAAAAAACATGTTTACTAAAAAATTGTATAAATAAAAGTATTTGGGGTACAGAAGATTTTTCACTTCCTCCTCTCAGTGTAGACAAGGAATATTAGGGCAGAATTTTATATCTCGACTAACTCTGGCCACTCTGGCCCCTAACTCTGACCTCTTGGGAGAGCCCTGGCATTTTGCATACATTCTACAAGTTTCTCTCATACCACGTTAATCATGTGTTTATGTAGTTCCTTTAGATTTATGGTTTTCTGTGTAGATTCTTCTCCTAGATTTACTTAAACCTCTTTAAAGAAAGAATCCAGGTAAAATTCATTTTATATCTTTCACACTATTCAAAATATAAAAAGAACTTGATAAATTAGATATTTGCTAAATGAAGAAGCATCTGAGTTGTTCCTATGGCTCTCTCTGCAACTCTATCCCAAAGTTGAGCTTTCCTCAGATAAAGGTACTTTAAATGGCCTCTCAGTAATGGGAAGGAGGAAAGTCCAAGTTGAGAACAAAAAAGAAAATAAAGGATGAAAAGACTATTTAAGAGCTTAGCTATAATACCTTCCTCATAGGACTATAAAATCCTGAAAAAATCATTCACAAGAACAGTTTGGAAGTGTTTTTGGGCAAGCCCTTTCCCTACCCAGTCTCCACTCCTTCAACAAAGGCCCAAAGATGACAGGAGGAGAAGCAAGGAGCAGCAGACATCACCTTCCACAGAGTCTTTCCCTGGCAGTGAATTAATTTCTCTATCACTAATCTGAGATAACTGAGAAACCAAAGTAGTATGGGACAAGGACCCTGGAATGTCAGCTAAACTGAGAGAATAAAGCACAGAAAGCAAAGCAGCAGGGGCCTGATAAAAACACAAAAATAAAAATGAGGAGAGCATCTGGGAACCCCTGTGAGAAGGCCCAGCGAGAGAGGAGCCCGGCCAGGGGACTGGGTGGACAACAATCGAGTGGAGGTGGGAAGGGAAGAGGAGGAAAGATCTCCGAAGTCTATAGATAATCAGCAATTTGGCCAAAGCATCTATGAACAATTGGGAATTAACTATATATGCAAAAGACTTCACCTCATTTACCACAGCAGCTAGATAAACACCATATTCAAACCAATAAGAGGCTGCTCACCACAACATGAGTGAGGCCATGTCTTCCTTCTCCTCTATGATTTTATAGAAATTTCACCATGCCTTTGCAGGCACCCTCTCCATCTGTATAAGGCTTCTGTTGGTTTTAAAGAGGCAGACTCTACCTCTCAAGATTGAGGTCTGACTAGGACTATACTAATCCAGATGCTCTTTCTAAAAATCTTTCAAATCCAATAATTCAAAACATTAACATAAAGATACTCAGAGACCAGCTGCAGCAATTAACAAATTGTTTATATTTTCCCTTCCTTTGGCTTAAATGTACTAGAAGGAATTTTAAGTTGGGGCTGCCTTTCAGATTTGAAAGTTTTAAACAGATGATTTTCCTGACTTTTAGGCTAAAACATTTATATGTCATACTTTATGTTGTGAAAGAGGCTTCAATTCATTATACTAAACTAGGTGGGGGGGTCTCACCATGCGGTACAAAACAAAGCAGTCAGAAACCATATTACTTCTGCAATAAGGTTGAGTATTTAGAAACTTCTGATCTTTAAGAATTTTCCCACTAGAGAACAAGAGCAGTTTTCCCCAAATATGCTCAAATGCTTGGATCGTAACAAGGAGAATGATGAATTCACCCTTTGGACAGGGAAAATGGGAGTCATTCTGCACCTAGAGGTGTGAAAGTGGTACAGTTTTCACAGCCCCCACTATGAACAGCCACATTCCTCCAGTCTGAGGTGCCCGTATTCCCCCAATGGGCATCTTTTACTGCACCCATGAATGGATTCTCAGTTCGCCGACGGACTCAGAGTTTTCCCTGTAAATAACACATTCCTGAGTCATGCTATATCAACACTGGGTGAGCCTCGCTGGCAGCTCCTAACTATTCCCTTTTCAGCACTCCCACCACAGCAACAGCCTTCTCTTCCTAAGACATGGTGAGGCCTCAAACATCTTCGATATGATTCATGCACTGGCTCAAAATTCACACCTGAATTCTTCTTCTAGAAGCAATGAGTTCAAAGAACCCATCAGAATTGTTCACCTCCAGTATCTTAAATAGAGAAATCTGTGTTAAGGAGTTTGGTAACCCGTGGGCTTTCATTTAAAATAGTTATAGGCAAGTTTAAGATATGAGAAAAGAAACTGTGAGACAAGGCTTGGGACCACCACCAGGGAGATATCCAAAAGAAGAAACAGATAACCTCACGACAACAGAAAAGGGAATTCTACAGATTCCCTAGTAGTTTACCACTGAGCAAAAGTCTCATAATATTCCTCCTTTGTTTTACTGTTTTTCCAACACTACACTCTAATTCCAGTTTCTTTTTCTCTGACTTAGGAAAAGGGGAAAGGAAAATTCCCTTAGGAAAACTCCTTAGGAAAAGTTAGTAATTCAACTTTAAAAGTTTTCTATAAATGACTTTACTGGAATTTTCTCACAACAAATTATAGAACCATTTCAATGCCCACAGCATATGGATAAGAGGCATTAAAATGTAAGATTAAATACAGCTGTAGTAAAATTGACATCACTCAGAATAGAATAAACCCCTAGCAAACCACTCCTAGGCTTTCCTTTCATCTTTCATTGAAGAATTTTTAAACATTAAAGAAAACAGGCTCCTTAATATTTAAATTGTGATACATTTTAAAAGCATGACTTGATAGAACAAGTGGAAAACAGAAGACCTGAGTGATATAAATGCATATAAAAATAGATATTGAAACATCAAACCAATATGTCTAAACCTGTATTTATATTGAGCTAGTTGATATGTAAGGTTTAAAAGAATCTGGGACTTCCCCAGGCAAGTTTTTGGAAATGTGTTTTTGCTGTGTTTCCATAGAGATGCCTCTTCAACACCAGTTCTCCTTCATTTCTTCCCCAAGTCCAGGCAGTGGTGCTCCTCCCCCCATGAAACATACTGCTTTGGAACAATGACAAAAATGATAGGATCTTTGAATTTCCCCTCGTATTTGTAATATTACACATTCCTTACTTTCTCTAATACACACACACCCAGAAACTGGGATTTAGGTAATTCTAAATATTCTTACTCCTAAATTTAGCTACTCTTTCCTTGGTCACTATTTTTTTTTTTTTAATCCAGAAATTGAAATCTAGCGAATTTCTGATCATGGGTTAAACAAACTCAAAGTACAGGAATTCCCACAGGCAACAAAATGCCCACTTCCAGAGATGCTTTAGCAAACATAACAAATTGTAAATCCCTTAATCGACCATTTACCTATGAACAGCACTCAAAGCTGCTAAATGCTTAAGACCATTGGGTGTTCGAATCCTAATAGTATAGCATCTGTTTGCAGGCACACAATGTGTTCTTTTCATAAGAGGCAAAGGAGGAGGAATGGAATGACTGGCAGTGCAGCAATGGCTCTCTTACAATAATAAACCTTAAAATGTTTCTAGTCAACCACAACATACCTATTTTGCTACAAACATATCTACTTTCACCACATGTCCAGCTCTCAAATGCTGGCTTCCATTTATGTCCCTGAGCAATGGTGCTAAAACACAGGGCAGACCCAGGGTAAAACCACTGTGCACATCTGGTGTTTATCGGGGGAAACCCAACAATTGGATATTTTATTTTCAAAGTACCTTCATTAGTGATGTATACAGCTGTTTTCTATTGGCCATTAACACACATGCACACTGACTCCAGGAATAGCTATGCCAAGCTGTTTGAGCTTGGCTGTAAAGGGCTGGAATTTTACATGTCAGTGGAGAGGCCTCTGTACTTCCCCTGATGTTGCCCCCTTCACAGAGAA
This sequence comes from Anoura caudifer, assembly GCA_004027475.1. Lineage (NCBI taxonomy): Eukaryota > Metazoa > Chordata > Mammalia > Chiroptera > Phyllostomidae > Anoura > Anoura caudifer. The sequence goes on along the minus strand of PVKU01000280.1, from coordinate 366,778 downwards.
GTTAATACAGCTGTTTTTTGACATTCCTCTCTGGAATGCCAGAAGAATGCAGTTCCTCCCTTTCAACCTCCCCCAAGTCCATCTCCACCAGTATTATGTTCCCTGTTCACACTACTACATGAAGAGAGCTTTTAAAAAGATATCCCATTCTTAAAAGAACAGAGGGTGAAAATGCTGGGCATCCAAATTTTGAATAGCAATATGTGACACATCTACAAGAAAAAAAGCAAACACAAATAGAATTTTCAATTAAAAAGAAATGTGAGTACTGCATCAGACTCACATAAAATGGCCTGTAACAATTCCAGAGAAGATGACTATGTGCTTTGGAATCACAAGCTTTTAAAGTACATTCATTGCCTGGAATGTTTATGTACTTGTCTGGTGTGTCACTCTGTTTTCTAAATAAAGGAGCAACTGCATCTTGAAATAATGGACACTGGAGCTTCAGCTTTGCGTTTCTGTGGTTTCTGTGGGCTTCCCAGCGCAGCTCAGTTTCCCCCCTTTGTGGGCCCCCGCCCCCCCGGGCCCCGCACAGAGGGCCTTTTGTGTGGGTCTCAGCCACAGAGCTCCACAGTCATGGGTAGAGGCCTCCAAGGAGTCACTTTCTTTTCCCAACTAAACACAAAGGTTTTACCTTACAGCAAACAGAGAATACTTTTAACAGGAGAGAAAAATGCTAAGGCAGTGATGCTATAAAGTGGCTCAAAGATTTGCATAATGAAATTCTATTGTCTTGGTTTGAACTCAAAACTAGCTAAGGTCAATAAATGGGAAGGGCATGTTTCATTACCTGAAAGTTACAGTCACAAAATGTGTTTCATCTGAGCTCTTTCTGCTAGTTTATCTAGAAAGCTAGAAGACCAAGTGAAAGGAGTAAGAACTACACACAGCTCTGTTTCTGTATAACATTCCCAACCAGCTCCATCCACCTGTTGCTGGCCTCCTTCAAGTTCTCCTACAAGCAAGTCGGAGGGAAATAAATCATTACACCCTTTCTTCTGTCCCCACAACTCTGGGAGTCACACTGGAGTGGAGATAAGGTGCAAAATCAGGCAGGTTAAAACTGGTTCATTTATTTGCAAGCCATGAATCACAATCTTGCTCACCTCCCCAACCTCAACATTATCACAACAAAGGTGAGGTTTGGATATCTGTCCCATCTCAACAAAGGCCAATACTCTACTTGGCACTTGTGGTTTGTTTGGGGATGGGGGGGGGTGTAGATAAGATGGGATGACATATATATGATTTGTCCACAATCTTAAATATTCCACATTTAACTCAGAAGTGCCAGAAAAGCTACTGACAGCTCCTTGGAATGCAAATGCTGCAGAAATCTACAGAATTAGGAAATAATTGTCCCCACTAGACTTGCATTTCTATTTTTAATATAAGTCAGTAGGGGGAGGAGAAAAGAACTAGGCTAATGTTTTGAAATGTATCAATTAAACAAGAAAGATACTGAAATTTAAACAAAAAAGTTAGATTTGAATGTTAGGGCTTATACTTGAAGGGAGGCGAATAGCACACCTCGAAGCGCAGCCAGCTCTCTAAAAAAGCAGCGGGGGCAAAATGGAGACCGACCTCGGTGGCTTAACCTGGTGTATCTAAGTCAGAGTGGCTTTTAGTCTCCTTTAATTTTGAAAAATACCATTTTTAAGTTTAAGCAACAAATTTTCTTTGTGGTAAGCATAAAATGTGAAGAAACTATGTGAGAATTTTCATAAAGTGCCATTTAAAAGGGAACAGTAACAGAAAGCTTTCAGAGCGGGGTCGAGGTGACCTGCCCAGTAGGGGTGGTGGACCAGAGCAACCGGCCCCACAAGTGGGCTGGTGTCGTCATCCAGTGTCGTGTGGGATACTTCTGAATGAGAACCAGTGAAGTTCACCAGCCTGTTCTTTTCAAAAAGTGGGTATCATAAAGGCAAATCCCTAGAGAAGGTTTATATTCTGGCTACATGGCCCTATCCATGGAAAGGTTTTTAATTATTTGATTATAGCTAAGTAGCCAGAAAATATGTGACACTTCTCCACTGTTCTTCAATGCTGTTTTCCAACGAAATCACCCAATCCCTGTTGTAAACAAAATGTCCTGCTTAGATAACATCCGTTTGGAAGCATTTATCCCCTATGTCTATTTTAATATTTAGTAACTAGTTTGTGAGCGTACACAAGCAGCAAGTCCCACCCCTCCAGGCCCAAATGCACCACCTGGCTCAGTTCCACAGGCAGGCCTCACTCTCAGGTGTGTGCATTCAGCAGTGCTACACAACAAACACTGCGGAGCCCTGTTCGGGGAACCCCCTAGGGCACTGCTGTGCACCTCTGGCAGCACCAATGCCACTCTCCGTGTTCTCCAAGTGTTCAAAAATAGCCTTGAAACAGAAATAAATGACCATGAGTACCGACATGGGCTGACTAGTGAAGAAACTCAAACATCAGTGATGCCTTCTGGGGTGTCACTCAGGAAAACATAACTGGCATTAAGTCAAAATCTGCACATCAAGGTAGAACAGAGGGAAAAAAACCCTTGAGCAATCCAGCTTAGCTATTCGACTGCAGGCCCACATATAAGTAAATTACGTTACAAAATTATGAAAGGCTAAATTATTAGTTGTACACACACGGACATCACACACACACCACCACTACTGCTACCACCAGGTGACTGAAAATGAGCGAAAGCACCAAATGTTTGTCTCAAAAACAAAACAGACTCTGAGCTCTAAAAACTTATGAAATTATTCTAAAACTGCCTAAATGCAATAACATTTACACACACACACAAACTAAATGATTATTATAAAAGGCTTTTACCTAAGAAAGTGTTGGCTTATCATTGTTTTTTTTAAAGCTGCCTCCTTTTGAAAGGAAATTTTCTAAAAATTATCTCTACTACTAGGAAACAAATCAGTGCAGCCTTACCAGACCCATTATATGAGTCCTTCTGGGTTTGCCTCCAGGCCAAGGCATGTCTCTGTGTCTAAACTTTCTTCCTTGCTGTTATCTTCCTATATTCTAGCTATTTCTTTCACTCACTGTGACTAAATATTATCAAGATAACTGAACAAATGACACAAAAGATGGCAGTATCAATGTCTTCCTCATACCTAGGCATCCCCCTAAGTGTGAGGTTGTAAAGAGTTACCAACCAATGGTTCTCCAAGAAAAAAAGAGGGTAGGTATGTCCTCGATTGTAGTGTTTGCCAGTTTCCTTCGTATAAATATTCCCACCATGGCCAATACCAACCCAACATGGTATCGCTGAACATGGACTTGCAAAGATATGTGCAGCAACACAAGGCTGAACAGCATTTCCACCATATATAATAGACACAACAGACCTAAAACAGCAATAACAACAACAACAAAAAAAAAAAACCCTGAAGAGCATAAATAGCAATCTGTAGTTAAATAACCAGGAAGTGGAGTTTTAAGTATTTATTATTAGCTCTGTTATTAAATATAATTTAAATTGCAGGCCTGTGTTTTTCATGTTTAAAAATGGCTGCATTTAAAAACCAGCTCACAGGATGTCTGAAAATTTGACAGTCAGCTCCTGCGAGACGGCACAAGTCATCTCCAGCATTCCAATGGCATGGCTCTGCTCCATTCTACCACATCATCACAGGCAAAGGTGCGGTAGAATGGCAGGGAAATGTCAACACCTTTCATGGTTTCCACAACTTCAAAATAGCAGGAATCAAAGAGTAAAAGAAAAGAGCTAATCTGGTAGAGTCTTTTATAAGATAGTAGAACAGGAGAGGCAGACTACTGTATGAACCCACGGGGCTCACAGGAGCAAAGCGTTCTGGGAGGGAGCCCTATGTTTAACAATGACCAGTTCACTGGTTACATTTCTTTCCAGTTATTTTCACTGACTATACAACTTGAAAATATAAGTTATAAAAATATATAATACTGTGAGCAGCCAATAAATACAGTCTGTGTAGAGAGAATGCCTATGCCACAGCATTAAAACAGGCAGTAGGCCAAACCCTGCCCCTATCGAGAAAGTTAAGGTAAGCGTGCCACTAGAAGATGACCACTTTTTCAGAAAAGTCAGTATAAAGGATCTCTTAGAAAGCTTAAAAGAACTACAGTGAAAAGAACTCAGGCTGTAAAACAAGTGAAGACTAATCTCAGTGGCTTCCACTAATTAGTCATGTGATCTCAGGCCAGAGTAAAGCCAATCAGTATTTACCCACCATGTGCCAGGCACTATACTATACAACGAAAACACCATGGTGAACAAGACGGACACATCTGCAGCCTTCAAGAAGTATATATTCTAAGGCACAAATAATGTGACATTTGAGACTTTTAGTTTCCCCGATCTAGAAAAATGGGCTAATCACTCACTATTCCAAACCTGCTGGGATATTTGAATAATTACAATGCGACAATGCAAATGGCACAAAGGACATTCTCCACCACTATCTAAATGTACTCCTTTGTTGAAAAGTAAATGATACTAATGTCTTCATTTTTTAAATTATTTTCTCTGGGAAAGATCTGAAGAAGAATAGAGATAAATGGACCTCCAATTCTACACCGTTTGAATGGGTATATAAAAAAATGACTGCTTGGACAACCAAGAGTTCTAACAGGTTCTGATTCTTTAGTCATTACCTTACACAGTCATAATTATCCTTAAAAGAAGAATGAACATAGGAGACCTATGGATCTGGATTCCAGAATGTCTGGAACAAGCAGATCATGACAAGAGCACATGCATTCTTCAACTGAGTTACTTCTCACTGTAATCATAAAAACCATTTCAATGGGGAGAGATCAAATAATTCAACATACCTTATATGCTCTCAAACAATCAAAGAAGGGCTAACAATCATTCATTCATTTTATGAAATCATTCAACAAAAATTTAGAGGGCCTGCTGTGACAAGTTATTAGTTGAAGCACTAAAATATAGCAGTGATCAAAACAATCCAAAATATACTGGAAAAAGGTGAAGATTCACAAAAGCTCAGCTGTAAGATTATAATCCTCCTAGTTCAGAATAAAATAAGTAGCTTTGAAATACTGACCTTTTCCCACCAAAGTCAATGCTGACATACACTCTGACCTAGACTAATAAATCTGGGATGAAAAATCTGAAATAAGCTTTGCATTGATGCTTACTCTGAAACGTGCAATTTAATCTCTGGTTTCAACTTGAGCATCCTGAAATGGGCCTAGTATCCCCTGCCCCTGGTAAAGTACAGTATATCTTAGTTTGTTGAAATGAATTAAGTACAGTTCCTAACATATAAATGTATTACTATAAATCAGAGCACTTTAGCCCCTTTGTGTACACAGAAGACTTCTTCTGGCACCCAGTCTCAAACTCCCACAGTACTCAGTCACTCACCTAGGAAACTGAAATACCCTCCAAACAATTAAATTAAGCCCATCTTAAAGGAACAGACTGGAACAATCTCTCCTGATAACAAAGTTATTTTCTAGCACAGATATATGTTGAAATACTCCTGGATTTCTTAACCGAATATGATTCACGGCAATTATAGTGAAATTCCAGAGAGCGAACACCCATGTCATATCAGTAAGAAAATTTCCACCAGTTTCTCTTTTTTGTGCCTATCATTTGTAAACATTGTTTTATAATGTGGACATCTTTATGAGACAATTTATATTTTATAGAACTGAAATTTAATATAGTTTAAAACAAAGGCTTATTTCCAATCTGTATGAAAATTCAATGTAATATAAGTTTATAAGATACTGCAATTGTGTACATAGAGAAACAAATTGTAATTTGGCCTAAAACATATTCAATTATAAAAACAAAGCAAAAATGTAAAGCAATTCAACAGTCCTATTTAGATTTCCAGTATCAATGAGAGAAACTGCTCACTTCACTTTTCCTTGAAACTCTCCTCCTCCCCCTCAAAATTCATTAAAACACAGAATTCACTTTTGGGTAAGCTTTTCTTATTGCCATAAGAATGCAAATATTCCTGGGATATCTTGAAAAAATATATAAGCTCACAAGTAAGGTATGCCATAACTATGCTGCTAAGTAAAAACCATAACAAAATACTGTATTTTGCCATGTATAATGCACACTCATGGTTTTGTGAGCATTATACATGGGGATTGCTATGCCCGTGGTGTGTATTCATTATACCAATGTATAATGAGCATTTATTTTTCCCACAAAAACGTGTGCATTATATACAGCAAATATGGTACTTGATGTGATGAGACAGGAAATACTGCCCCTTAAAATAACAACCTTAAATTCATCTATATTCAAGAACTGAAAGGAAAGACAGTAATTCCTTAATTCTTCCCTCCTAAAGTGCTATGCAACCACCCAACAGGATAACACAGTGCCTATAGCTATTTTTTAGAGGGGGAGAAAACCAAAACTAGCTAAATACTAAAATGATACTTTACTCTTTTAGGTGCCATATACTGAATATTCATAAATTCATTTTTTTAATTTTATACCAAGAAAAATTTTCTGTCAACCCTTCCCCTCACATATGAAGTGATAGTCAGTCATACTTTCTTCTCATTAAGTTAAGCAAGATTTACTTTTAGGTTACTGTTTTTTAAAAAATTAGTTTTCCCCTTCAGAAACAGTAACTTTCTTCCTCTAGCACAAAACAAGTCAAGAAAATTAAAATACCACATCTTTCAGCACTTCCTTCCCCCAAACATACACACACTGACACACACGTACACACACGTACACACATGTACACACACTGACACATATGCATATATGTACAAAAGGGTATTACTTCCTAATATCTAGAGTCCTTTAAACTAGATTCTGTGAATTCCTCTTAAGTATAAGTATTTGATTCACAATCAACAAATGACAGTACACATGAAATGGGCTTAGAATTGATATTGGCAAACCACAGACTTACTTCTTCTATTGTCTGTATGTTAGGTAAAAGACATCTGATTGTTAACCTAAATAAGAAATTCTGTAAGTTTTTAACTTTATTCTACAAAAGTGTACATGGCAAGAGAAAAAAACATTGGATTAAAAAAATCTCAGGGCATTCATCTACCTTCTTTAATTCATAGCACATATAAACTGATTACTAAAATTTTACAGCACACACAAAAATATATTTTTTTGCGGATCTGACAAAAAAAAAAATAGGTATGGCCCTGAGTGGTGTGGCTCAGTCGGTTGGGTGTCATACTGCAAACTGAAAGGTCAGGGGTTCAATTCCAAATCGGACCACATGCCTAAGTTGCGGGTTTGGTCCCAGTTCAGGGCATGTGCAAGGGGCAACCGATTAATGTTTCTCACATCAATGTTCCTCTCCCTGTCTTTCTCCCTTCCTTCCCATCTCTCTAAAAATTAAATAAAGTCTATTTTAATAATAGGTATAATTTTTCATTTGTTCACTCAGGACAGCTATTGTGTTAGCTTTTGTCATTTTTTTTATTTGACAGTCTAAGGGAGAAGAGGTCAGTGCCTCTGACTAAATTGTCGGGTATTCCATATTTTAAAAATTCTTGTGGCACACCAGTGTGCTGCAGCAAACAAGTTGAAAATTGCTGATCTAAGGGATCTAGTTCTCAGTTATAATAATCTAAAGAATATACTACCTCAACAATTTTTCAGTAACACAGATATGATTTTCAGGTAACCCAACACCATTTTTCCTTGAGAAAATAAAAGAAATTATAACTACAGAATGTGCTGGGTGAAATTTTAAAAGTAATAAGATACTTAAAGAAATGAAATTAAAAGTATAATGAAATACCATTACAGAACCACCCATCAAACTGGCAAAAATGTTTAAAGGCTGAAAATATTTAAGGTTGGGAAGGCTGTGGGAGAAAGCATTACTACATTTGAAAATGAGTTTGGTATTATGTAGTTAAGGTAATTCTACTCCTCAGCAAATATTCCAGAGAAACTCCTGCAGACTTGGATGAACAACCTACAAGAATGCTCCCATGTTCATTAAGAGAGGAGTCTGGAAACAAGAAAGTGGAACACGAAACAATGTGGGAGCAGAAACAAGAATGAACAGCTACACATGATCTCTTGAAACTCACGGACGAATGTTTAGCAAAAGTCAGAAAAGAAGCATACAATATGGTTTCATTTACATGAAGTTCAAAAGCAGACAAAAAAAGCCACATCTTGCTGTGTATATGACCTTGTGCATGTAACCTTGGTCACATGTACCCAAGCTTACATTCACGCAGCAAAACTACAAAGAAAACAAGTGGTCATCCCAAACAGTTAATGGCTACATCTTCATTACTGTTACCCATAGCCATACATTTCTATTTTACAATGTACATGTGTTACACAGGTGTTTGCTTTATACTTGTTCTTTAATTATACATTTATAGATATATACTTTTATGTATTCTCATATATGTCCTATATATCTCAAGAGTATATGAAAAAATTCAAATTTGAGCTTCTAAATAGAATTATTTCTTGTAGTACATTGTGTTTTGCTCAATGATGTGATTTTGGGGTAAAGTTCAGAAAAAAAGAAGCACAGATCTTCATTATAGGTCATGGTCATAGCATAGCTAACCATATCCTACTTCCTTTAGTATATATTATCAATCCCCTGAAGGAACAATGGCTCACAATGAAAAGAAAAACAAAAGATGGCATTATAGACCCAAAAAACAGATTAACAAGCATTGGTAAGAACATGAAGACTGAAAAAGCTCATAGACGGTCAATGGGAATGTAAAATGGTGTGACCACTTTAGAAAACACTCTGGAAGTGCCTCAAAAAGATATAAATAGAGTTACCATATGACCCAGGAATTCCACTCCTAGGTATATAACCAAGAGGAATAAAAAAATGTATGTCCACACAAAAACTTGTACACGGATGCCTCTAGCAACAAAAATAGCTAAAAAGTGGAAATAAGTCAATTGTCCATCAGTGAATGAACAAATTAATAAGATGTAGTATGTCTTTAAAATGAAATATTATCTGGCAATAAAAATAAAGCACTGATACATGCTTAAAAATGAATCTTAAAAATTATGCTAAATGAAAAAAGCCAATCACAAAAGACCACATATTATATGATTCCATTTTTAGGAAACTTCCAGAAAAAGCAACTCCACAGGGTCGGAAAGTAGATTAGTGGTTGCCTGGTGATGGGGATGTGGGGGGGGTCAGGGATGACTATTAACGGGTAAAGGGTTTTTTCAAGTGATAAAACTGTTCCAAAACTAGTTGCAGCGACAGCTGCACAACTGTGAATATACTGAACAACTGAACTGTACACTTTAAATAGCTGAATTGTAACATTTGTGAATCATACCCCAATAAAACTATTATCAAAATTGCATTAAAAGTGATCCCTGCCATAAATAATATACAACAGTCCTCAGAAATTCTGAGGCTTCAGTAAACATATGTACATATCAAATAAACTTCAGCTCCAAGTCTGGAAGAAATCTACATAAATGACTTTGTTTCCAGTTCTTGACACAGTAATCAATAGGTTTTGGGTTTAGCCATTAGATATTGGGCAAGAATCCATGGTACCCTGCAAAATGCACCAAGTCCTATATGCATGCAAAGCACTTTCTTCTATAAGTGACCCATAACTTTTCTGAAGTGATTTTCCAGGTCTCTCTACGAGAGGAAAATCTGAAACTCACTAAATTTGTTAACCAGAAGGCTTCCTTGTGCTTTCTTGACTTCATATGTAGAGATTTTCTTTCCAAACCACATTGGAAAATAACAGGATTGGAAAAGCGATCATTTAGTTCAATTCTACCCCACCAATGCCCAACTGCAGACGTGAAAGTAAAATATTGCCAAAGTCATTCGATCCTATTTCTAATGAGAGTTCTACGTAACAGTTAAAAATGAACACAGTTATAGAAATACTGTACCAAGAATAATCATTGACCAAAACAAAAATGAGACTTATTTGAAGAGATTTCTAACAGTGAAAGTCAAAATCACCCCTGACTCCCTCTTATTTTAGTGACCTTATTTTCTTTTCCTCACTTTCACTCCTTTTCATTTATTTTCACCCAATATACAGTATGCACATTTGTAAGTTGCCAACAATCTTTTCCACAGTAAGTTGGGGTAAACGCCAAAATCCAAAGGTGAAAATAGGGATACCTTCCATTGTTCTGGATTATATAAAGCCAATATAAATGTTTAGTAAGTTTACTATTATTGGCTTCTTTATTTTATAAGCCTCATTAAAAATCTCAAAAGCCAACATTGTAAAAGTTTAATTTTGATCTTTATAGACAATGAACATAATCTAAAGTACAGAGTTATATAGATTTTTCTATTAACCTTGCTCCACTACTGGATCATGCCTCCCTAGCCCATCAAACTGACATTTCTGATTTATAGTCGGCCGGTTCATTTCTCTGTTCCATGACAACTCTGAAAGGAGCGTTTATGCAGCAGGCAGTTTTCAGGGTCTTTAATTTTTAGCTGCTCTTCCATAAGATTTAATAGGACTTCTTAGAGTTGGGTCTAAACCCTAGAAGATGCTAACACTAACCACAACAAGGGCCAAACTTAGTACAGGCTGGTGACCTTACAGAAGAACAAAGCCATGGAGATGAAACCTGTGGGGATGCAAACTCAAGCCCTAGGGGGCACAAGCAGCAGATCCTCCCAGGCAACTGGGGGGGCCAAATCCACAACAGACAAGGTCCAGGGAGCACAGCCAAACTTCAGCCTAATTCCAGGCAAAGGACTATAAACAGAAAGCCCCATTCAAAAGAGCTAGATGGAGGCATACTTTGTGTAGTGTGTAGTAGCACTGTCTATCAGTCACACCCATTGCTGCCCACAGATTAATGGAACAAATACAGAGGACTGAGAAACAGACACAGATAAATCTATTTTATCTGTGATTTTTAACAAATGATTTTTAACAAAGCCTTTTCAACAAATGATACTGGAGCAATGAGACACTGATAGGCAAAAAGGAGGAGAAGAAGCTGCTGCTTAGTGATAAACCCAAATGCTAACAAGGGTGAGGAGGATCTGGGTCACTCACCTTGCTGGTAGGAATGCAGAATGGCACAGCTACACGGGAGAAGTTTGGCAGTTTCTTATAAAGTTAGATATGCAATTATAATACAACATAGCACTGTGCTCTTGGGCATTTATCCCAGAGAAATGTGTGCATGAAGACCTGTATGCATGTTCATGGTAGTTGGATTTATAATTGCAAAAAACTAGAACCAAATGTCCATCGACAGATGAACTCAGATTCATCCATATCATGGAATACTACTCAGCAATAAAAAGTAACTGTTGGTACACACAACTTGGATGGATCTCAAATTACACTCAGAGGAAAAAAGCCAATCTCAAAAAATTATATAAGATTTCATTTACATATTATTCTTTAAGTAACAAAGTCATAGAGATTGAGAACAGTTCAGAGGCTGCTACAGGTTAGGGTGGATGAACAGGGGAGGGGCATGAACGGGACATCGCCTTTTGATGATAAAACAGTTCTTGACTGTGGTAGTAACCGCACAAATCTGCACATGCACACACACAAGAGTGCATGTAAAGCAGGTGAAATGTGAATAAATTCTGTGGATAATACCAATGTTAATTGCTGATTTTGATATTGTACTATAGTTAGGCAAGATGTTACCATTAAGTAAAAATGGGTCAAAGATACATGGGAATCTCCCTGTACATTTTTTAAAACTTCCTGTTATTTATAATTATTTCAAAATAAAAAGAAATTTTTAATACGGGGGTTTGGAATCATCTTGAGTTCAAATTCTGGTTCTGCTGCTATCGTGGATAAGTTATTTGACCTTTCTGAACTTTTGTTTCTTCATGTTTTACATAAGGATAATAGTATTAACTGGCAGCTTAATATGAATTAAGAAGGGAGCGGGAAAGGAGTATTTCATTTGAGATAAATAGGACCATATGGCAAAGTATTTTTCAAGAATGGTGCCATATATGGCACTGCTTGTATGATTAAGTTACACACTACACCTACAACATTTTACAATCAATTTGTAAATGTGACTTTTCTTATTTGTAGACAAAATCAGGTTCACAGCAATTATGTTTCTAAGAGCACTTCAGAACAATAGCCAATCCACCATGTAGACTAGAATTCTGAAGACAAATAAATGTTCTATAGTCCATAATATGATAAAATACATCTCAAAATGTAAAGGAAACATTCTACAAGTAAAGGCAATTTGGTCTAGAATTCGATGTGGTTCATTTCCACATCAGGATTAAACAGATTAATTACCTACTTTTTAACCAAATAAAATTCCAGTTGTTATGGAGAATGAGCGCTGAAAAAAACCTCAAAAGTCAGCACCGACAACTGACAACCACTTTTCCCTATTGATCCCTTCCACAGTAAGGCTTTCCAGGTTCGATCTGCAAACAATACAAAGAAGCCTTCAAGAGCCTGGCTGGCAGTACCACACCATCAGGCCTCCACACTCCCACCAGCAACGTACGGAAATTCCCGTGCCCATCCCTTGCTGGCAGCCCCGTCAGGCCTGCCTGCTGTAAGCCTCCCCAGTCTTCAGACAATGATTCTGCACCAACCCTGAACACTTCACTTCCTCCTGCCTTCCTCCAAAACCAGGATCAACTGCCACTTGGCAATACCACTCGGAGTGGGTGGCTAATGGTGAGAACAATAGCAACTCTTAACCAGATTTGGTCAAATTATATTTGGGGGAGAAGAAAAAGAGAAAAGTCAAGAGACCAAACAAATGATGGTCTAAGTTCCAATTATTCAAAGCAATTGTATAGTTTATGCAATTGATGGGACAAGAACATATGAAATTAATACCTTTTTAATGAATAAAAAAAGACTTGGTAATGTGGATTTGTGACTACTCTGAAGTTTATTTAAATGAAGAGTGTCCTGAAAATCTGTAATGCAGAAATTATCTCATTACCATCACACAAAAGAATGATCCCTCCCACTGCCTTGGCTTCCTACTCACAGTTGTATTTGAAGAATAGTTTTACCAAGAACATTTGGGAAAAAAAGAGTGCATGGTAATTTTTTTCCAGTATGAGTTAAGATGGGGAAGCATATTAATTACATATACGGCAGCTCTGTCACTGAAACAGGATTAACATAGAAAACTGCTTCTCCCCTTCTGGTCCTTCACAAAGTACAAATCTAGCCTACAACAGCAGCAACAAAAGCCCATAAATAATTAGAATAATTTTTTAATTCCACCTATGCATGGCCTATAAAAATCAAAGCCTCTTTAGGGAAAATCAAATGACTTCACTAAAAATAAGTAGACCTATTACATATGTAATATCCCATCCTCTTCATTCCATTCTTATCTTCATTGCTTTTCCTGAGAATTCATTTGCCATGAGTGAAGACTTCTGTTTACTGAGCTGAACAGAGTAATTTGGAAAGCAACAGAAAAAAGTGGCCTGCAGCGAAGGGGAAACAGTGGAAAATATGGCCAATGTAAATAACTTCCAAAATCTGTAAGTCCAAGTCCACCTACAAACAAGACCCAAGGGCATACAAGAAAGCCAACACTTAACCAGGAATGAGATCAGTATAACTGGGCCTGAAATCTGCCTCAGTTTGGTTCCATAATCTAGGATGAACTTTTGAAAGGAAGAGCGATCAAGTACTTTTTAAGCATGGATATTTTCAAGTTTGGTTTAAATTACAGAAATTGGATATGGACAATTACCAAGAAAACTTAGTCAAAGATGATACTAAAACACCCAGCCAAGGAAACAGGGAGAGTATGGAGGCCCTCTGCCTCCGTTTTCTGTTTCTCTGGTCTTTTAACATCCCTGGCATCCCTCTCACTTGGGATCTGACTCTGGAGATGGCCAAGCAGTTTGATCCCTCATTTTCTTTACTGTTACACAATCCCTAAGTGACTGCTGAGTGCCTTCTGGCATATGGTATATCATTTATTTTTATAATTCACTTGCATTTGTTTGGAGACAAGAGATACCAGGGTGGGGTTTTTACAATAGCTTACTGAGAAATTATGAAGGCTCAAAAGCAAAAGACAGATACAAGAACTTTTATTCTAAGGCATATTGAAAGCTGTAATATTGTCTAACAAATTGACCTATCTGAGAGGCAAAATTTCACCTGAAAAACGAGATTGGTGGATTAGACCAGTGGTTTTTCAATATACGTACAAGAGAGGTGCAAGATGTTCAGGGGAAGAGCTTAAGGGGCCACTACCAGAAGAAAGATGAGCAGGTGTGCCTCAGGCCCCCGGTGAGCTCCACTTACATGTCTGCTAGAATAGACTTCCATGTAAGACTGACTGAAGAAAAGGGTCCACAGTAACTTTTAAAAATAGATGAAGCCACTGAAATCAGAATGAAAGTCCCATCTCACGCTAAAATTCCATGAGAGCTTGACTGTTTGGCCCTATCTAAAAGTAACAAGGAGCTGTACCTGGACCTTTTCAAATGAGCAAAATTCAAAGTGCCAAGCAGTGGCTGAAACATAAGCCAATATCGAGCATCAAATTAGATGTTGACACCACTGATGGGAAAACCACACAACATGATTTCTTCCTAAACAGTTTCTCAGAGTTCTTTCTCCAGTTCTTACCAAGCTGAGAGAGCTTATTCCACCAAGACACATACTACAGATTTGTTTTGTTTGATTGTTCTGAATGTCTGTCTGCAGAAGATGACTAGGAGTTTGTCCCCCCACCAACCTCTACAAGAGTGTGGCCCACACCCTGGCCAGGTGTCTCAGTTGGTTAGGGCGTCATCCCGATTCGCTAAGGTTGTCGGTTCTACCGCCAGTCAGGGAGCATACGAAAAACAACCAATGAATGCATAAATCAGTGGAACAACAATTCAATAATACCTACCTACCACTCTCCCCCTCCCCCATCAACAATTTAAAAACAAACGCAACAACAACAAAAAGAATGTGGCCTGTGCCGCCCAGTCCAGCCTCCTAAAGCATCCTCTCAAATGTCTGTGGCAGACTGGGTCTCACCCCAGAAGTACTAACCCCTGCTGATAAGAAACCCCTCCTAGGGCCAAGCAAATCACTATTTGATTCTTGCAGCATTCTTCATTCCTGTTTTTCTTCCGCCTCCTCCCTTCCTATTAAAAAAAAAAAAAAAGGTGTCTTTTAAGTATATCTAGAAGGAAACCTAAACAGCCAGGCTCTTTCCCTCCTTATCCCGTCGGTGATTCATGCCCTAGCTGCTCCTTCGTTAGCACACTGAGGCGACTCTGTTCTTCTCGGTTGTGGGAGGCCACGTCAGCAGGAAACAGCACTGGCTGCCAGGTCACATTCACGACTGTCTGGAGCAAGTCAGCGTGCAGCACACGCAGGACAGAGGCTGCTCTATGGCTTCTCCCAAGCGCAGGGAACGTGCGGCCTGGGAAGAAGCCTGGCCTCTGAGCGCCACAGCAACGTGACCAAGCTTAGGGAGGACTCCCAACTCCAGCGCTCCCCACTTCTAAATGTTCCCCAAATATTTCCAGCTATACTATTATTGGTCTCTCTTCTTCTTCTGTTCTTAGAGGACTTACTGTACTGCATCCAAACTCATATTTGGAAAAGGTTGCCGCAAGCCAAATCAAACTCCGCCGTGGCTTTCTGGCTCCGGAGTCCGACAGAGGAAATTCTGCACACCCAACCAGCCGATCTCGGCAGCCCCGACACGCGTTGAGTCAGGACGGAAAACCTGACCTAAGGGCTGACACACAAAGGCAGTCCCTATGGGTCTTTTCTAAACACACAGAGTAAAAACCAGTAAACAAATAAGGCATGCCAGATATCATCATGATACCTCACAGGACGGAGTCATGTCAAGAATCACCTCACACAAAGAGGTCGCCTCAATAAATGACAATACCATATTTAATGTAGCTGGTTCAGTAAGTTCCAAACTAAATCCTGCTCATGTAAACCAATATGATGAAGACTACCATGCTAAAATCAAATAGTAGGGGTCCTGTGCAAGGGGATATCGAAGAGTTTCTTAATTTCCTGCAAATTTAGACCAGGGAGTCTGTATAAGGAAGAAATGTGATTTTTCTCAGAAACCTCCTAGGTTGATAACTTTCCCTTCCACTCTCAGAAGAAGGTGTTCTAAAGTGAACAGCCCAAAAGTCAAATCTTCCTCTCCCAAAATGCCAGGTTTCCTAAAGAAAACATCCTTTCCTGTGGACAGTATTAGAAGAAACAGGAGAGAAAGGAGGTGAAGACAGAAAGAGTGGTTGAGAAAATGCAGGAGGGTGTGTTAATGAGAGGCAGGCACAGGATGGAGAGCAGAGAGATTAATGCAACCTGAGCACGGCAGAGGCACAGCGAAGGCTGTCTGGTCCTAACAGTCCTGGGAGGCACTGAGCAACCAGGTAGGCAGAAGGCATTAACCATCCCCAAGCACATGCACGACCAAAAGCAAAAGGGATGGTGTGCCTCCCAAGGAGGCATTAGGAGCAAACCAGAGGAAGAACAGCATGAAAAGCTGGGAGACCACATGTCGCTATAGCACGACCTTTTCCCTGAGGAGGAACCAGGGGCCAAAACAAAATGAAATGTTACAGGTACTTAGATACTCAGTGATGTAAAAGGTACTCCTTTGTGTTTTCAACCATTCATAGAAATGAACACGAACAGCACATCTAATCTGAGTGGTCACGTCACCAAACCTGGTCTTCGGACAGGGATTGAGTATCCTTAAGTGGACTGTCACCAGCACCTCCTCATGGGGGAGAAAGAAAATATTAGATTCAGCAACCTATGAATTTACTGAAAACCAAACAAATATTCCAAATCTAACTGACTACAACAGGCTTTACATAAATCCATGAAGAAAAATACCCTGATGCCCTGATAAAACTACAATAAATCTTTAAAAGCATCTCAAAAATTAAAACTAAGTCTCATATACCGATTGTACATCTGGAATAAATTTAAATTAGTTATTACACAAGGGAAGTAGTTAGAGGCAAGTGATCTAGATCCAAAGGTAATATATTTCTTGGTTAACACTATAGGCACAAAGAAAAAAAGGTGGAAGAGAATAAGTAAAAAAAAAACTAAATATTTTCCATGTAAGTGTTAGAAACACATGATAAATGTGCTGAACGGGGGTTATATTGTTTTAAACAGGATAGCACTGCAACAGCCAACACACAGATGTACAGAAGAGCCTTGAAAATTTTTAAACCCAAAGTGTAGATTTTATGAAAGAGTTTTAGACAAAACAGAACAAACACAAGTGGCAACCCTGGCAAACACACCCAGTATGTGTGTATGCATACATATACATATATATGAAAAATAAGCCTTTTGGCGTAAGGGGACAGAAACATTTGCTGAGAAGCTAAAACTAGCAAAGTGCATTACAAGATTATGACTTGTACATATATCCTCCACGGAATATTTAGAAGGGATAGTGTTTAAGCAAATCAATCACATTTCTATAACTGAGAAGTACATAGAATAAACTATTCCAAATTTTACACATGCGCCTGCGTGCACGCACACACACAGTGATTATGCAAATGCCAATTAGCAAGATCCAAACTGATTTGTGATTTTTCAAGACCTAATTAAATCTGAAAGAGAAACTGAAAACTAAATTAGTATATTTAATTTCTGTCCTTATTTTAACATCTCTTCAAAAAGGAAAGCATCTTACAATTCAGGGCAAGTCAGTTTAATGGGTATTTTCCCTTTTTCAGAGATGTGTAAAAATAATGACATATCTTGAAATCAATGGCATACTAGATGCAATAAAATGACAGCAAGTAATCCTATAAAGCCAGTGCAAAAAGGACAACTCTGTGTGCTATTTTATAGATGACAGACAAGTGACAAGGCAATCTCATTCCTGTGCAGGAATAAGAGGCAGGCACAAGGGGAGAGTCAGGACCCTTCAGCTGGGGTGAGAAGTATTACTTTTCATGTTTTTAGGATTTTTTTCTATTCACAAATAATTCAATATCCTAAATATTAGATGCCATAAAAATAAAACCCACCACATGTTTTATTGAATGCAATGTAAACTAAAAAAATTATGACAATTCTATCTTCCAGGTAGCAATTCCATCTAAATTTCTAGAAGCACGGACCCAAGCATTGTTTTGTTTTGTTTTTAAATTCTGGGTAATTCAGTCGTGTAGCCCCCAAGGCTGACAAGTAATGTAAATCACCTGGCATACAACAGATGTGCAAACATCAAAAAATCTGGCAATTATTAAAACAAGAAAAAATACACACTAGGTAATTTTCTTTCCCTTTTTTGTTACTACTCAAGATTAATTTATGCTAAAAGTTTTCTTAGAGAAAGTAATGTAGTACCTGAAGAGTCCTAAATGATAATTTAACATTTCAGTTTCAAATGGAAAACCTAGATAATTAAGCTACTGAAATCTGCCTGCACTTGAACCTGTTTAAGTAAAGTTCTAGTGTTTTTCATGAATTAAAGTGCAAAAGAAAAAAGCCATCGAGGGATAAGAACTGCAGAAATGATCTTGTCCAATCCTCTTATTTTGAGGTGAGGAGAGTGAGGCCCAGATCAAAGAAACTACATTAAATAGACAGGAAGTTAAACCACTATCAGGAGACTCTTCCTCTAAGTGAAGCCAGTAAGCTTTGCCAGGTCTTCATTTTAAAGAGGAAAGGTAAATTAACAAAATAATCATCTGATTTTTACTGTATGAGTTCAAGTCCAATGACCTTTGATGGGTACCTAAGTCAATTAAAAAAAAAAAAACATGCACAAAACAGAGGTTCTCTGGAAGGTGTATAGTTAAAATTTGTACTGACAAAGGGAAATAGGCTTGAAATAAATTTAAAGAGGTCAGATTAGCAAGGCTATTACACACTTCATATTGAGCCATTTACTATGTCTCCTAAATACGTTATGCAGAGCTATTTTTCAGCACTCTGGCTCACATTTTAAAGAGTCTCATTTTCTCCAAAGCCCATTTTGTGGTTAATTACTTGCCTTCTGACTACTACGGGTATAGCCAAGAAACAGGTAGAATGCACCTGTTGTTCCTGAGCTCCATCTGAGATGGAGGCTGACATTCTATTCACCTCTGAGGAATGTTAATTGCTGATACCAGTATGACAGGTGCAATGAGAAGTATTAAAATGATCAATGAACTCAACTCACAGAACAGTGAGGGAAATCATCTAGAGACCATGAGAAAACTCCTCAAGAGCTGTAACTTTATAATTACTAATAATCGGTCTGGATTTCAACAATTTGACCCTTGAAACAGATTTTTAAAACAGGGCACAAAGTTCTACATTTCTACAATTGTGCCCTGTCCACAGGAGAAAAAAAGAATATGTATAATCTTGTTTTCCACGTTACTATGGAGTCATTCACTGCCCTCAACTGCCTGCCATGGATTGCTTCTCCCCTTTTCTGTGGGCAATGTTCCCTCTGTTCGAGATCCTTGCTGGTGCATGTCCCATTTTTTAAAATATGTTTATTGATTTGAGAGAGAGAGAGAGAGAGAGAGAGAGAGAGAGAGAGAGAAGCATCAATGTGGAAGAGAAACTTTGCCTAGTTGCCTCCCATACGTGCACGCCCCAACTGGGGATTGGACCCACAACTAGGCATGTGCCCTGACCGGGAACGGGCTCCACAACCTTTGTGTGTACTGGACAATGCCCCAACCAACTGAGCTACACCAACCAGGGCAGAGTCCTATCTATTTCAAATTGAGTCACTTCCTTTCCCCCTAGCTTTATGCTTTAAAACTTTTCTGTTTCTTTATAATACTTTACACAGTGAAGCCAACTTCTATGTAGGTCCACCTGCTTTTTATCCTCCCCTTTTGGCTTTTTCTTTTACTATGATATGACCCAGCTGACTCAGCAGAGCAATGTACTTGCTTATTACTTGAATACAGTGTATGATAGTCTTTTATCTGTTTGGAATGTTTTTCATATTTGTATGTTTCCTGATTCAGTGACCTTCCCAATACTACATAATACCATTCACTAAGCTTCAAAATATTCCTAGCATATCCTTGGTGATCATATTTTTTTCTCATTATGTGGGAATTGAGGCACAGAAGAGAAAAAAATTCCTGACAAAATGGCAATTGAATTAGAAAATGTAAACTAAAAGACTGTGCAAACAAATCCTTTGAAAACAGAGCTCCTGGTTCAAAACTCAGTTCTTAAGACTATAACAGAGACAGGGAAAAAAATTTCAGATGAAGAAAAATTTCTATCTTTGAGCTTACAACTGAAGAATTTAAATCATTTTTCTTTCTTATTTTCTGCATTTACATGAATTTTTCCCCTTTGTCCATTTGGTGACCACACTTAATCCTGAGAGGTTTTTTCTTTTCAGGACACTACTTGTCTAAGTCCCCTTTTCTTCCAAGTGTCCTCCCTCCCAACAATCTGCCTCAGTGCTCATCACTTGGTCCCACAACCAAGAACATCAGGAACATCTGGGAACTAACAAATCATAACTACAAACCCTCAGGCCCCACCCACCCCAGACCAGAATTAGAAAGGGAGGGCGGGGAGATGCGCCAGCAATCTGCACTTTTAACAGGCTCTCCAGGTGATTGTGATCCATGCTGCAATTATTGGTCATTGTCAGCATCTGACACCAGAATGCCACAGCCTCCATTCAGGCTGTGGGGACCACCTGAGTCAAGCACCAAGGTTTTTCCTAGACACTTGCACTATTCAAGGTATCGGGCAAGATCTATGAAGGGAACAAAGAGGGAAGAGCAGTCCCAACCCAATTTGTTCATAAAGTGAAAACAAGGCTAAAAGCAGCTTCAGCAAGCAGCAAGTTGTAACACAGCTATTTTTCTCTCTCACTTTTTTAACTCCA
This sequence comes from Anoura caudifer, assembly GCA_004027475.1. Classification (NCBI taxonomy): domain Eukaryota; kingdom Metazoa; phylum Chordata; class Mammalia; order Chiroptera; family Phyllostomidae; genus Anoura; species Anoura caudifer. The sequence continues at coordinate 345,948 of PVKU01000280.1, read as the reverse complement.
TCTGCCCACTGTCTTACCTGTTCTAATCAACTTTTACTTTTATTAGTTTACAATAGGTGAGCTACTGGGTTTACATCTAAATAAAGGTAAAATATATCTATACTCTGCTGAAAGAAGTTAACTGAAATTTGTTTGATGATCCTTGCTTACTGCTTATGGAAGTTTGTAGAAAAACTAAAGAGTGAGAATTTAAATAGGTTCCATAAAGACAGCCACCACGGACTTTATTTAGTAAGTTTATGAACGGGAGATAAAAGATTCTCAAGCATTTTGCAAAACTTCATAGATGACTAACCTGGCTGACCAGACACAGGTGTGCGCCAGTGCAGTGTGATGAACTTGGGAAAGCACACCATGAGAGTTTCTCAAGCTATCCTGAGGGCCAGGTTCACCAGAGACTCTCAGTCTCCACTGCATGTTAGAATTACCCATGAAGCTTTTCAAAACTAATGCCTTACCCCCTATAATCTGACAATTCCCTTTGGTTTAGGGGTGTCCAACCTTTTGGCGTCTCCGGGCCACACTAGAAGAAGAAGAGTTGTCTTGGGCCACATGTTAAATATACAAACACTAATGAAAACTGATGAGCAAAAAAAAAAAGGTTTTCAGTAAACTTGCCATTTTGTGTTGGGCCATTCATAGCCATCCTGGGCCATGGCTTGGACACCCCAATTATCAATCTGACAACTCCCTACAATTAGCTGGGGGATCAACTTGCGCATTTTTTTCAAGTTCCCCAGATAATTCTGGTGTGACAAGTTATAAAACACTATGTTATTATAACCAACTTTAAAATTCTGAAATGTTAGAGATGTTCTTTACCTTAAGCATATGATACATGAATTATGTTGTTAAATGCAAATGCTTGGCCCATAGAATAAGAACTGTCTTGATCACTAAGAACAAATTACTCAAACTAATTTCAGATCTTGACATGGGATAACACACCATACTTTTGCTATATTAAGATTTTGTGACCATTTCATGCTTACACTCAAAGACAATGTAAGTATAAAGGTTTGATTACAGTTCCCACAAAGACTGTTCTTTATAATAGGAGACAAGTTAAATTCTAGCTATGCCAGAGTACTCATTTTGTCCATACTGCTTATATCCTGGTACAGCAGGCACCAAAAACTGGCACTGCTATATCTAGCATAATACTCACTAACTCTGTGTTAAAAGATTCAATCCTGGATAACCAAAATAATTGAACCCTGGACAACTGTTAAAGACTTGGCACTTCAAGAACAAGCAGATTTTAATTTGACATTTACATGTGTGTACCTCCACTTCAATGAAACCTGCAAAGAGATACAGATATACAGATACAATGTATCTAGACACTCCTCTAACAAGAATAACATTTCCATTCAAAAAAAAAAAAAAAACCCCACTAAGGAGAATGCTTATATTTTTCTTTTTTTAGGTAGCCACTCCTATTCCCAAACACTTTTCTTCCCTGATACGCCTTCTTCTTGTCAGTTTAGAATAAAAATTATAGCTGATAATTAGAAGGTTTTTTTTAATTAAGTGGAAATGTAGAAATTCCTGTAGCAGAAAGATAACATAAAACGGTGTGAATTCTTGCTCTACATTGTGGCATACAAAGTGTCCATAAAGATGTCACATATAAATAATGGAATGCTTCCATTTTAACTACAACACAAAAAGACAAAGACTTGAAAAAAAGTTAACTTTTCTCTCCAAATTGCAAAAGAAGTATTGGGGCGGGGGGAGTTGGAGAAAGGAACTTCATCCAACCACAGAAGAAACATGGGTGCATTCAGAGAAGCCCGAGCCGTGAAGTCATAAATGAACATCACTGATGCGGGCCATTCTGAAACCAGTCCCCGCCACAGGGCGGGTCCTCAAATAAAGACATTCCCTTCAATGTCGTTTTGTTAGAATGATGAAATGCTGTAAGAACTTAACTCTTAGAACTTAACTATTTTTAAGTCAATTAGCCTATGGTAAAATTGGTTTCGTTACAGGTCCTTTCGCTGCAGGTCCAAGAACCTATCCCCAACGTTAAGTGAGGACTCACAGAATTTAGACAGGTCCAGAAAGGAGTATTGCAACATATACCCCTTTCGTCCTCAAATACAGTGTGCAAAACACCTTCCAAGTCACTGGAAACTCTCCTCAGAGAAGCAATCCCCATTTTGACAATCAGGAAAAAAAAGCACTTTTTTTTTTTTTAAGTTCATCTTCTTTATCCTTTATTTTGTTGTTAATCCTAATGCTTGTCCAATTAGGATAGTGAGCACAAAAAGTTTACATACTGGTTTACATTGTAAGACAAATATTTTTGTAAAAGATCAGATTCTACCTATTTTAAGGAAATGTACAACAATGTATCTAATGTCCATCACTTGCTCCCCATCTCCAGTGTGTGTCCGTCCCACTGGTCAGTGATTCACAGCTATTCCCCTAAACATCTCTAATTTCTGCTCCTACTTCCACACCCCGGTACCACTGACCTTACTCAGGCACTCTTCTCCCCCAGCCTGCCTTCCCTGTGGCCTATCTTACCACCTCTGTCACCCTTTCAATCAACACTGTTGATGAAGAATGAGAAAAATTACTCTATCGGCTCCATTTAATTCAGTCACCAGACTCATTTACAATTTAAAGTGTACTCTATGCATATATTCCTGGGTCTGGCAGTTTATTGAGACTTTACTGCTACAGATAAATGCTATAACTTTTAACTACATGAAAACATTAATAAAATATTAATGAGTAATCAACATTTAAATATTTGCTAATAATACAAAAGATAAAATATAAAGCTGGTCTATCTTTTACTATTAAATAGCCTTAAAAATATTTTCCAAGGTGTTCCCAGACTACCCCTCACAAAAGGAAGAAGTTAACAAAAGCATGAATATAGTAATCATCCTCTTGTGCTTTTTATGGGTGAGGAGCTACCTCATATACTGGACTTCTTCAGAATTACTGTTTGTTTTTAGAAACATTCTCATGCATGTATTGCCTTAATTTGGGGAACTGAGAACAAAAATAACCAAATTTAACTACTTAAACACAGTTGTATTACCTTAGTTTCAGGAACTGAGAGTAAAAGTAACCAAATTTAACTACTTAATTAAGCACAGTCACAAACAAACAAAAAAAAAAGGACCAGTGTGAACTAAGAAAAATTTTCCGTCGTTTTGACATAAAGTTTTAGCAGTATATTAGGAAATGACTTTCTTTTATTCTGAATGCCTACTTAACTGCTAGATAGGCATTAGGATAGAAAGATCACTAAGATATGACCCCTGCCCTTTACAGTCTTCTTTAAAGACCCTTCTAGGATGAAATTTTCTGTTTCAAGTTCTCTAAGTGTAAAAAACAAGAGTAAAATATGCAGATAGAATAAAGCAAGAAATAAGAGGCTACAAGCTGGGAAATGAAATGTGGCAGGCAACCGAGGCACTGTGATTCTGTTCGGCGCTGTCTGGTTACCTGACGTGCAAAGCTCTGACACTTAAAGAGCTCCAAGCAGTGGTACCTTCAGAAACGACATTTTAATCATTGTTTAACAAGCCTGAAAGACAAAAGGCCACAGGAGCTAAATTCCTATTGCATAACTTTTAAATGTATTATTTTTGAAGCATTATGATTAAAATGTGAAGGCATCTCAAAAAAAATCCTAACCAATAACTCAAGTTCACAGAGGCTTTTCTGAAATGCTAAAAAGAACAGGTAACAAAAAGGAAGAGTGGTCAAATGTCTAGCCATAATGGATGGGAGCCTATTAATGGCTGTTATTTGCTGTACCCTTACAACGACTCAGACAATGTCCCATCCAAGTGCTTTCTACGCAATGTCATTTAATCCTCGTATCAGTGCTTAGGACCTATGCTGTTTTTATGATATACAACTAATATGCAGGGAATTTCTAAGCCAGGCAATCTCACTCCAAAATGCATCATGATCTTACAATATGTCTCACTCCCCTTCAGAACTGCCTAAGAGCAGAAAGCATTAGAGATTAAAAGTAAGGAATTTAGAAATTTAATTGTAAAAGGCAAGTCCTAAAGAAGAGAACACATACCCACAGGCACTCCTTTGCAGGCCTGTCTACATATGGCTGTTGCAGACATGGTGCGAGAGTTTGCTTCTAATCCAAAAGAAAGGCAACAAATAAAGCTTCAACTACCAGAAAACTTACTTTAAATGCATGGAACACTGGGTCCATTGTTTTATCCAAAAGGCTACATATCTGAACAATATACACACTCCCCACCTGAGAGGTTTGAACGGGTGCCATCCCCATCAACCCCACAACAGCAAGCGTTAAGTGCAACAAAATGGAGGCTAAACGCCAACTCAGCTCCACAAGTAGGGTAATCGAGTGACTGCCGGTAAGTGATTGTGACATTGCTTTAGAATAAAAATAATCAGGAAAGCTGTGTACATCAATTCATGATGATGATGACAACAATGGCACTAACAACAGATTATCTCATAACCTTATTGTATAGATATTAGCAACTATTCCCACTTTAAGAAAGGAAACAGGCTAAAAGGCTAAGCATTAGCTAGCAACCCAGAGGATTCACACTTTACTATTAAAATATAATCTTCATAACTTCTAACAAATCAAATCACTAAAACTACTTGGAGAAAGAAGCTATAGGAAGTCTGACAATATATTATTGGGTGAAGTTTTGGTCCTAGTTATGTAAATGGAACAAGAGGTATAAACTATTAAGGTAACTAGGAAGGGCAGAAGGAGAAAAGCCGCAAGCAGCAGACGCACTATGTAGCAGACGCCACCAGAGAGGGACATCTTTCCTCCTGGGGAGCAACGCAGTGTGGCACTGATGTAACCCAGTCTCCTTACATCAACCCTATCAGGACAGCTGCATGTACGTTCACAGACTTTCCTCCCACCCCCTCCATCACCTGGACTTTCGGCTACGCATCTTGTCAGTATTTACCAACTCTTGTGGAGACTGCCCTGCTGATAAACTTCCAGTTACTCAGCAGCAGGCTGTGCTTGAAAGGGGCCTATCAGCTCAGCATACAGAATACCTGTTTGCAACAAATGGCTGTGCATGCCCATGTATAAAACAAAAGCCAAATCAGTGTCCAAAATAAAGCCCCCAATCATTTGAAAGGTCAAGTATATTCCGAAATGTTGAAAATGATTTTTCATCAATATTACACACATACACACGACTGATTTGTCCTCATGCTAACATATAGAAATTATAAAATGAGCTGGCAAGTTGGTGCATAATTCAGCTTCTAGAAATTCAGACTCTCTCAGCCTCACTGGAGGACTGAGAACTAACTCTCACCAAATACAGCTGTGAATCAATCAGAAAAAGATGAGCAGGACTGGGTATAGATAGCCTGGGGAAAGGCTGTGGTATTTTCAACTCTAAAAGATTTTTCAAGTAAAGCAAACTGTTCAAATTAACATTTCAGACCAGCAATTCCTCATCACAAAACCCCTCCAAATGCAAAAGAAAATGGTTTTCAATGCAATTCCTTATACAGAAAAGAAGCTCTGAAGATCCCAATCTTGTAATAGGAAAAAATATATCCACTAATAATACAGACATTCTACAAACAATTAGTCAAATAACAATCAATTACATCTTCAATGTAATAAAATTTTGCAAAGATTAGGAAGGATTTAAAGCATTTATACGACAATAATTTCACTTTTAAACCACCCAAATGTTTTTGATGAAGAAATTGTTTGCAAATTTAGCCATGGCAAAGATTCAATCAACGTTAGAAGACAGACTTCGTTTGCAATAGGTCCTCTTCTTTGGTTTTTAAGCCAGTAAAATAGAAATTTCACATTTATGTGCACAGTCTGCTTTCAATCATTGGACTATATAGAAGCTTTGCTTGTTAAATCATAGTGGACATCAGCCTGTGAACCCCAGCTCTGACACCACTCATGTCATTTCTCAACAAAGCAAGAGACAAGGACAGTTCCCTAGGACCCATCATCAAATTGTTAGAATGGTAGGTCAGTGTTTGAATGTGCCAAATGAGTCCAATAAATGCACATAAAGTACAAAATGAGGGGTGGCGAAAAGCGATGTTAAGGTCGCTGTGGCAGTCTGGATGCTGAATCATACAAGGAAGGGAGGGGGGTGGAAGACACACAGGGGGACTCAGAAATGCGGAACTGCTCTCAATGGCATCATTCACAGAGTCCTGGAGCAGAGTGCAGTGTGCTGCTCATCAGTGGTCTGATTCCCACGCACACTGGGCCCGGGAGAGAGTCAGATGCAGAGCAGAGGAAGGCTTAAAGAGAAGGAGCAGGAGGGGGCAAAGTTTCCCATTCTGATGGTAGCTAAGCTATAGCGGCCTCAGAGCAAGTCGCTCTTTGAGTTTCCCCCTACCATACACTCCGCTGTCATTTCAGGGTTCTCAGCCAACTTAACCCTAAGTCAGCAGGGTGAGCTGTCTCTGTAAAAGATACCTAAATTATTGGGGGCCAAAAAAGTTAGCGATTAAGTATCTTTAAATATTATTATTAGAATAAGGGTGATTTCCAAACCTCTTTTTAACCGGTTTTATCTTATGGAAGAACCATGACATTCACCTGCTTTCTTTAGGCTCTCAATTTGCACGTAACAGTCTTAAAACACAAATAAAAACTGCAGTATTACTACAGGGTCAAAATGGAAGTTGTTGAGACTCTAAATATGTTTGTCTATAGCAAACAGATTAGCTTCAATTATCAATGTATTTGGATTTGAAAGTTCTTGTTCAGAGACCTTTGAGACCACTAAAAGCACTTGACTAAACATCTTTAAGCTCCTGGGACAAAACTAAAATTTAAAAGAAAAATCATCGTATTTGATGTAATTCCCATAGCCAGTCAAGGGCCTAGTCATTAATTATCATCAGGCTGTGGGTTGGGGCATAGAGTGGAGGATACTGTTTCCTACTGCAGCTGAGTTCACAGTGTAATTCAAGGGCTAAGGAAAGGTTTGTGCATATAGCCAGGCTGTTACATGTAGTGCTACCTTCACCTGCTCCCCCCAGAAATGCAGACAAAGGTCAGAATGAAATAGAGTGGCCTGGGATGGCTCCTAGAGGAGACAGACTAGGGCCTTAAAGGAAGTGTGGTATTTGTTTTGGCTGAAGGATTTTTCAGGGAGCAGAGAAATGGCCCAGATAAAAAGGCGGCATGTGTGGGCAGGAAGGAAGGCTGCATTGCCAGCACCTCAGCCCAGACAAGGATATGAAAATAATGGGAGAGACCTGCATCTGCCCACTATTAATCCCTGACTTTAAGCAAAGGCAAGAATTCATATTGATTGCTCGGATCCCTCTATTCCCTAACAATTAGCTCTTTATACACCTTCATCTGGCCTAGGAAAGAAAGGAGTTTATTTCTCAGTTGGAGGCTTCACCTATGGCCTCCTTCATCTAGGGAGTCTCATCTAGGGAGGCCATAGGTATAGTGAAGCCTCCAACTGAGAAATAAACTGTGACCTTTTGTGGCCTCCTCAAGATCTATGATTCATCCTTCATGGGAAATATTGAGAAATATTCCATTAGAAATGAATCTGCTGTCACAGCATAGTGTATGTTTCCTGTGTTTTTCTTCCTTCATTATCACCAAGGTCATTCTCATGAAAACAAAATCTTGTTTTTCCCCCAGAGTAACCATATTTGTTATATTGATTTGCTTAGAGGTTCCAAAATGATTTTTCATGGCATCAAAATAAGTTTCTGAGGTCATTCTAGTGATGCTATAAACGTCCGATAGAAAAAATTATTAGGGTAACAAATGCAACTACAAGCAAAGGGGGTTAACCTTATATGGTGCAATTTCAAAGTTTCCAGGAAGGCCCAGCAACCAAGTCCACTGCTTGCCCCTAATCTCCCCCACATCAATCCATAAACTGCTGGCTAGTGTTGAAATAGTAAAGTTCTTAAATTGATAGTTCAACCACGGCATAAGTGATACGACTTCAAAATTTCCAGGAAGGCCACCACCACCAACAGACTCCCACCCTCAAACCACTTCCCCACCTGCTAGCTGGTGTTGAATGAGCGAACAGAGCTTTGATCTCTTAATTTTAATCTCTAGTAAAATGCAAATGATTCTTTTAGGAGTTTCCATTACAATATGACTCCATTTCAAATCTTTTCCTATTAGGTTTTTTAAAGGCAAACAGAAAAGATTGCCTCCCACTGTATAGTCCTCTCCCGTTGTACCCCTTCTCCACCAGCAGCTGGAAGCCCTGCCTAGAACTTCAGCCCACTCCCACTCTGGGCCCAAGCCTGACTTGAGGCAGAAATAATCTAGAGAGTTCTAAATCAATACTCCCTGTCTCACACCGCCTGCTCTTATTCTGTTAAACACCCAGTCTCTACCATCCACTTTTGCTCTGCAAACCATCTCTATCTCACCCTGGCCATCAGTACTCATCCTGGTATCTTTCCCAGAATCCTATCGTAGGAACGGGAACCCACTTTGCTCTTGCCATGTTCCCAAGAAGACTGGAGCCCTACTATCTGAGTTCATGCTTCCATGTCCAGAGCAATAAAGATCTCAAACTCTGGAGTCAGACATACAGAGATGAAAACTTGATTGCTTCTTTCCAGCTATGTGACTTCAGGTGTGTGGATTAACCTCTACAGGCCTCAGCTTCCCCATGTGTACATATCATATCCATTAAATAAGAGCTGAATAAATATTAACAATGATAGTACGTTAATCACAGTGAAGGGATAATAACTTGTGTTGGAATTTGCAAATATATTGTCCATTTCCACATTCTATGGTGATATGCTCCACCCACCTGGAGTCAAGCATTCACTAACTCACGTGGGAGTTAGTCAAAGGAAGGCTTTGGCGGTGGACACAAGCAGCCTAAGTGATCGCCTGTCCACATTAGCAGCCATCTATGGGTCTGGGCCCAGTTTCTTTCCAGATTCTACAGTTTACCCTGTAGCCCCAGTGCTTCCCAAGCCCTAGCAAACCATGTGATTCCAGGTCCTAGTCCCTCTCATCCTGTCCTGTGTCATTTCAATTAATCGGCCCAATACCACCATGCCCCAAACAAAGGTAACTATAGGGTCTGGGTATTCAGAGGAGAACAAAGAATAGGAAGGCTGGAGAAGCCAAAGATAAATGGGCTCCACAACTCTGCTTTAGTCAAAGGCATTTTTGAAATCACTGGAAGGGGTGTTAGTGTCATTTATCTCCAAGTATCTTCATGAATAAATACAAAGCTCTCATTGTGAACACAGGAACATACTTGCAACATTCCCTGTAGAATACACCAGTTACTGACATGGACTCAGAAAAAAGTGGGGGAGAGGATAACTAGATGAACACATACACATACACACACATACACACCAACACACACACACACACACACACACACACACACACACACACTCCTCAGACACCAAAAAGTAAAAAGCAGGTGGCATGAAAGTGTGGGTTTTATAGATGTTGATTTATTCAGCAATTTGCTTTTATAGATTCTATTACACATACTCAGGTGTAGAGGGACACCGTCTACCTGCCAATTCATCAGGCTCCAATGATACCATGCCCAGAGGCTTAACTGCTTTCTTAACCAAAAACCCAGTTCTATTCTAACAGGTGAAGTGAGTTTTCAGATAGTCTGTCTGGTGTGAGTTTTTTAAAGATACAGAGTGGAATCTGAGTTTTATTTATTGATAATATCCATTTATTAAAGTACTAGAAAGAAAGAGAAGATTCTATACCCCACACTATTTTAAAATACTCCTTTCTTCTCTTCTTTAACCTGAAGTTTCTATGTATGATATACCTACAAAAACTAGTTTTGGTTTGTAAACAGTTTTAGAACACCACAGATGAATTTCAGTGACACAATGGTCAGAAAAATGCTAATCAGTAAAAATACTGACAGAATGGTTAAGTCATTTCAAATTAAACTGCAATTAAAACTCATTAGGCTTGAACCTTTGAAAATATACTCATTTCTCAAAAAAAAGTATATTCCTACATGTGTATTCATATAGGTACAAAAGAAGTAGTGATCTTACAAAGCAGCATATTCTATTATGCAAAGCAATAGAAAAATCAATTTTTTCCATGCAGCTTATTATAGAAAAACAAACCAAAGGACATTTCCCCTCATATTGGTAAGCAAATCCAGGTATTAAAAATAAGCCCTTTGGGCAGATTCCAGTCTAATCAATAACCTAACATTGAACTTAACTACATGTCAATTTACCATAAGTCCTTCACTGATAAAAACAGCTATTACAAATAGTCCTAATACAGCAGTGTTTATAGGCTAATACAGATCTGGGCTGATCTTCCTACACAGAACTATACATGGATCAGAGTACCTAAGTCATTTCTTCACAAAGTGAACTACAGAGAGGAGGCCCTGGTGTTATACAAACGAGAAATTAACCGAAATGCCCTATGAGCTGTACACATTTAAAGAATGAAACCCGAGGGGCCTCACTTACACCTAGAACTTATTTAGATGACAAGATTCTGGACTCTGAACTGATGCTATAATGGAGTAATTATAATGCTACAACTGGAAATCTTGGGAGACGGTATTTTGCATATGGGAGGGACATGAATTATTGGGGGTGCTGGAGCATACAGTAGTGGGCAGCTTTCTGAGATGGCCTCAAAGATTCCTGTCTGCTGGTCTTCACGCCTTGTGTGACCCCCCTTTCTTGAGTGGGCTGAACCTAGTACTCCCTCTTGCCCTCTAGCTGCTGCTATGATGAAGCCAGCATCAATAATGGAAGTGCCCCCAAGGTGAGGCCACTTAGCAAGAAACTGAAGGAAGCCTCCAGCCAACAACCTCCAGAAAACAAAATCCTGCCAACAACCACTCGAGTGAGACTGGAAACAGACAGACCCTCAGACATGCCTTGTACAGGCTGTGGCTCCAGCCCACACCTGATTTTAGTGTTGAAGAGGCCTAGAGCCACAGGGCACAGCTGGGCCATGCCCAAGCTCCTGGCCCACAGAAACTGTAAGATAATAAATGTTGTCTTAAGGCACCAAACTTGGCAGTCATCTGTTAATAAATAACTAACAGACAGTTAATACAAATTTTACCTCTAAAAGCCTCATTTGGATCGTAACACAATATATATTTAAAACTTTTATCTAATTTGAAAAAGTTCTCAATTGTAATTTTAGGGTCTTTTAAAATCTCTGCATTTTTCGGGTCTACCAAATTCCATAATATATGAAGCCTCTGCCTTCCCAAGTTACATGAATTCACTTAAAAACCAATAGAATACTAGAGAAATTTTACTTTGTCCCTTATATATCAGAGCCTACATCAGTATTAATAGCCCCTACTTGACAGAAAGAAAAGGGAAAAAAATCCAAGATAAATTTTACTTCTAAAAAATCACAGGTAGATGCAGAGAAAAACTTCACTTTCTTACATTAGTAAAGGAAAACTCCTTTGATTAGAAGACTTCCAAAAAAACTTCTTACCTTGAATGCACTGAAGTGTTCCATCCTCCGCTCTTATTGTAAAAGTCTCACCTGGATTAACTTGAACGAGAATAACCTGCCAAAGGAACACATTAATTGTAATTTAATATTAGAACATCTGGGATTTTTCTTCAAAGTTTTATTACTAAATTCATGCACTAGACAAGAAGAGTATGCGGCACAAAATCTTGTATAAACACAAAACCTAGGACATGTCTTAGACCTGGTTCAAAGCGGAGGGGGTTGTGGGCAGTAAGTACATGTATTTGAATTTAGCTAAGTGAATTCTCCAGTATTGCTTATGATGTGATTTAACTACAAAATTCAATTTAAAGATGCTTTTTCATTTTGCTCTTTCACTGACTTAGAAATGACAGTTAAAAAAGAAAAAAGACCAGAAACCATACTTACAAAGGAAAATAGCACAGAGAGAGGAGGTTCTGACCTAACACTGTTGCATACCATTCCCAAGTATCTATTACTGACATGGGTTATATGATGCTTTTGTGTAACAACAGAAAGCAATTTCTTTTAAAAAGTTTGGGAAAAGCATCTCTCTATAGGATCTAGAAATAATAATGAACAGTACAAAATAAAAATATGTTCCACTAGTTCCCATCAAACACTCAGATTTTTTAATCTATTACATAAATAACGGTGTTTTAGTCATGTGAACGTCCATATGACCACTTCCAAAGGACTGGGCCACACACAACACTGGCAAAGTATTTCTTTCCAGAGCCTCACAGTTTTAGTTCTAATCTAATTTAGTTCCTTTAGATAAAAGACAAAAAGTCACTAATTTATATGTAAATACAAATTAAAGAATGTAATCCAAGCTTAAAAGCTGTACTTAAAAATCATCATGTGCAAGCAAGGCCGACACTAATAAAATCATTACTATGTATTTCTAGAAGTTGACAAGGTGCCAGTGATATTTGTCTTACAGTTCTTGGATCAAGCCCTATTCCTCCCTCCTTTGACACCATCAACACACATTCACCCTGTCTGCAACCCCTTCATCTCCATACCCCTTCCTGTACCCCTTCATCTCTGCCTACTACCTGCCTCACTTTTTCCCCAGCCAGCTAAGGCCTATTCATCTTTGTGAGCCTAAGAAATGGCATTTGACTCTCAGGAAAGGCCAGGACCCCAACAATATATATGTCTCCAAAAACAAACACTCCACTTCTCCTTCCTAGAATTTGCAATTGCAATTAATTAATTATTGCAATTATATCAGTGCCTACTGTTCTTTAATCTAGGCTCTAAAAGCACGAGATCTAGCACAGAATAAGTATTCCAAGACTGTGCCTGGCAGAGAGTGTTTGGTAACTATTTTTACTGAATAAATGAAAGTCATAAAACATAAGAAAAACCATTGCAAATAATTATTTTAACTTAAAAATTAAGCTTTCTTTCCATGAAATTTAAAAAGTCAATTTTATTTATGTATGCACCATAACATACTTGTTTTTGAAAATGTATTCAGATTGCATTAACTAGAGAAAACAGGACCCCTCAGCAAAAAGTAATCCAAACTTCATCCTTAGTGCTTCTCATTATCTTGAATTCTATCAGTTATTTCAAGGTGAAATATTTTCCCTGTACCATACTGTGTCAATAATCTTTCAGTCTTAAGTATTCAAAACTCTCACCATTTTAAAAACTCAAAAGGAAACCCCTTGATATCTATACAGTAATTAAAACACTTCAATTGCTTTCTTGAAACTGAGCTTTTAAAGTCATTCCTAATGTGAAAAGTTTTAACTTTATTTTTATATAAACATTGAACTGGACTACAATGGAATGAAACAATATTCCAGTAAAGAAAATTATCCATGTGTTTTTAAAAGTCCATAGACCAATTCTAACATCACTGTCATAGAGCAGAAACCACCTACTTTGTGTTCATACCTCTAGGGATAGGCCTACAACACAGGGTCCAGCAGAAGTAACGCCTGCTTGAGTGTGGTCGGTAGGGTAATAATGCGGGTGTAATAATTTACAGTTTTAATTTGAACATGTCACCTAAAATGTCATATGATGTGCTTGAGTGTGATATTGTTATATTACAGAATTACATGCTGATTTTGTAATAATATAGGGGCTTTATTTGTGCCGGACCCTGTTATATGCCCATAGAATTAATTAGTTGGAAAAATAAAAAAACATTCAGCACCAAGACTATGTCTCAGATATTCCTTGATAATCCCAAATTCATATATACTGTTCCTCCATACTCATAACTGTCAGGCGGGCCATGAATGCTGGCTCTGAAAGTACAACTCACCAGCATTATCTAAGGTCCCAGGCAAGAAGAGGGATTGCTGAGTCGGGGTATGTTGCAGATTCTGTCGCATTACCTGCTTATTATATTGCATAAAAAGTGTGTGTAATGGTTCTTTAGCCATCACTGACACCAGGCCACATTCAAAGAATGACCCAGAAGTATCCAGCCACCAAAAGGCATTTATGCTTTCCTCTCTCTTCTTCTGAGGCCAATTCCAGACCCCCACTCCACTTCTTCAGGGAGAAATAAGAACAGGTAAAGGGCTTTTAAGCATCATACTAAAATACCTCCCTTCAAATGTTTAGCTCCTTGCTGCTGAGTTGCTATGGCAACCAGATTATAATCTACCAAATTACCTCAGAAACCCAGCAAATCTCCTGTGCCTCAATATCAATTTTTCTAAGTAAGAGCCAAAGTCATTATCTGAGCCAACCATATTCATCTTGGCACTGAGGTATTTTAAATAAAAGCATTTTGCTTTGCTGAAGCAGACTGACCTTCTTGCTGTTTTCACTGTCAATAAAGGAGAGATAAAAATAAAAATTTGACACACCCCAGCCCACTGATCTGTCCCTGACACCAGACATGAATGAGAAGGCGGCAGAAGGCCGTGCACACAGAGCCTTGCTTGAGGAGCATGACTCACACCCTGGCAGGCTCCCTGGCACTTTACCTTTTGTATCATACAAGTGTCTGTCTCTCTCTCTCCCCCCACCCAGCTCTCTCTCTCTCTCTCTCTCTCTCTCTCTCTCTCTCTCTCTCCCCCTGCCCTGCCCCCTGCTCCCTTGTCTTCTTCCTTCCTTCTTTCTCTAGCCACAAAGCAGACATAACTGTTATAGGATCTTTTAAATACAGAATGTGAAACATAACATCACTGTCCAAACCTCATCATTTTTTGTCCACTCAAATAAGCATTTCCTGCTTTTCCAAAGTCAGCATTAAAACAATTTATGCTGCATTCTGTGTCTTGCCAGAGGAGGAAAAAAAAAGGCAAAGTTTTTAACCACTGATAGACTTTTGCCCCACAGATGTTAAAATAGAAGCATGTCGACCAAATTATTAGTATACTTCAAGCTACTACTGCTCCATCAGCTCTGTTTCAAATCTGTTAGTGCTACATGAACCAAGCAGCTCAAAATCACCAAAGGCAGTTTATCAAGGCTTAATGAAAAATAAGTGACCATTCTTATAAAGTCCAAAGAAACAATCAAATGAGAGGTCAGATTAGTATAATTGAGCAAAAGGCTAAACACAGCATCCTAAGAAAGCTTTACCCAAAAGACAAACTGAAACAAGTGTAACATATTTCCTTAAAATTAAGTCTAAATCCAACTGTTTCTTACTTAATAGAAGAAGAACAGGAAAATTAGTTTTGCAATTTCAATTTGGAGTGGTTGATTAACCACAAGATCAATAGTATCTAAGACTACTCCTGAAGGCAAATACCTAATTAATGCCTCAAATAAAAAAAATCACCAGCCACGTACCTAAATAATCACTGTCATTATGACAAGAGAGGAGATGCCATCTCACACTTGGAGCTTTTCCCAACTTGCCACTCTTTGTAAGACCTGCCTTACTTAGTCTTAGCTGTTTCATGTGTAAACGAACACTTCGCATGTGGAGCCAGCACTTGTGGTCATCCAACAAATACCTTTAGTGGACAAAGTGACACAACCTACAACCTAAAAGCTGCAGAACAGTTCCATGTAAGAAAGGGTTCTATCCAGGAATATCTAATAACTTTTATAAGTGACCTTTGACTACATGAGAGGACTAGTAGCACCTTTGTGATCTCTCATATTTTCTCTCTCCCTCCCTCCTTTTCCATATTCTCAAACTCCAGAGAAATATTAGGAGAGCTCCACCCAGGCCCCCACAGGACCCAAGCCATCCAACAATACACACCTGACACCCTGGTCTCTACAGATCACAGCTGACCTCAAGTAACACATTATTCATTGTCTCTCTTTTCTCCAGTCAAGAAAATGAGCTACAGATGACCAATGGTTATCTTTGTGGTGATAACATAACACAAAAAATAGTGTCCCAAGATTTAAAATGTGAGCAGGTAGAATAGAAAGGTACTGGACGTGCTCACTTGTCGTACTTGAAGCCTGAATCCAAAGCTGGCAGAAGAGAATACATAAGACCAGGAAGCCCGCAAAGGTGCTCACACACTGGGTCAAGGCACAGGACATGCATGGCATGTAAAACTCTTCCCTGGTCAACACCACCAACAGGACAAATGGTCTTGTTTTGTTTCTTACTGGGTTTTAGGACTCAACCTGTTTAAAGCAAGGAGCAAGAATACTCCGATGCTCCAAAAATTTTTTTCGTTTAAAGATTTTATTTATCTAGTTTTAGAAGGGAAGGGAGGGGGAGAGGGAGAGAAACATCAATGTGTGGTTGCCTATCATGTGCCCCCTGCTTGCCCACAAGCCAGGCATGTGCCCTGACTGGGAATTGAACCAGTAACCCCTTTATTTGCCAGCCAGCACTCAATCCACTGAGCCACACCAGCCAGGGCAATGCTCCAAAATTTTTAATACTCTGATTTCCTCAAAAGATGGAAGGTTCAAAAGTTGTCCACATCAAGAGATCTTTTCATCTCTCAAACAGTTGTTTTTTTCCTACAATGATTCTATAAATAGCTATTAATTATAGAAACTGTATGCTCCTGACAGGAAGGTATTACTAGCCAGATTTTACAGATAGGGAAACTGAGGCTTAAAGAGGATAAGTAACTGGTCTAAAGTCATAAAACTACAAAGGACTGAGCTAGTACTGGACTCCAGCCCAGGCTGACCAAAACGCACACTCTTCTCTTCTACATACAGCTTCCCCCTCTCTGATAGAGGCTGGCTTCACACAGTTCTCTACAGAAACACTTCAATGACTAGCTCTAAGGAGAACAAGCACTTAACTGGGTCAGAGGCATGCCACCAAAGACTGAGGGCACTTGTTCTCTTCTAGGAAATCTAAGCTCACTCCCTGAGCCAGAACGCTCACTACCACTGCAGCATTAGGTTTAGTAAAGAATCCCACGATCAACAACAAACAGGTGTTTTTTTATTGCACAGAACTTATTCTCATACAATCTTTGTCAAGACCTTGAATTCCCTTAGAATCCTCAGAAGAAGCAATGAGCTAACCACTAGATTATCACAATCACTAGATGCCATTACCCTGGCCCAATAGTAGGCATAAGAAAAATAAAACATGGCTCCTCAGAAGACTGCATCTGAAGTTTCTATGCCTCCCCAAAATCACCTGTCATTAACAAAAAAGATAGGAATAGATTCATAGGCAATCAAAGAAAAAGAAATCAGATGAACCAAAGAGGATATTTTTAAACACTGAAATTACTCCACTGCCTGCTGAAAACACATAACATTCAAGAGTTCAATACCTGCCTACATTTAATGAAATCAGTGTCCTTAGAAGAATGACTACATCTTGGTGTTAATTAAGCAAATATTAATGAGTGCTGAGAATGGGTCAGGCATTCCTCTGGGCATTGGGAATAGCACCTTAGATAATACAAAGTTTTGTCCACTTTGAGCTGTTAGATGCAATTCGCATGGGATGGGGGTGGAGGAATCATTAAAAAAAAAAAAAAAACAGTCTTGGCTGCTGTGGGTCAGTGGATTGAGTGCCAGCCCTCGAACCAAAGGGTCACCAGTTTGATTCCCAGTCTAGGACACATGCCTAGGTTGCAGGCCAGGTCCCTAGTAAGGGGTGTGCGAGAGGCAAACACACACTGATGTTTCTCTCCCTCCCTTCCCCTCTATCTAAAAATAATTAAATATTTTAAAAATAAATTTAAAAAACCAGTTACTTAAAAAAAATAAAACATTTACAGACAGTGGTAAGGGCTATAAAGAAAATACAATGGCAGCTTGTAAAAATTGTGCATTTACATTCCCACTAATTGTATACTGCCTAGAATAAAGAGATTTTATTACAAAAAGAGCTGCTGTTTGCTAAGAATAAAAATATAGCATTAAGTTAAATGGGAAAAAAAAAAAGCAAAATGTATGACCAAAGCTAGGCTAAAAACCTCTTTTAAGAGAACCACAAATGCCTGAGTCTAAAGTTTCAACTACAGGACTTCAAGATAAAAACCAACAATATATAAGACCAAAATTCCATGTAAGCATAAGGGGAGTTTTTCCCTGGGTAAGAGTAACTAACAGCTACCAAATACACCTGTGCATTTAAGTATGATTACATTCATTTTATTAAAAAATTTTTCAGAGTAGTTGAGTACCAAAAATATAAATCTTCTTTCTTTAGTTAAAAATTATATTCACTGAGAAAAAAATATGGTTCCTGTCATCACCATTTCAGGGTGAATCCCTGTCAAAAATGTCCACCAAATGAGGTACAAGCCCTTTCTCATCCTCAATTCCATCCATGGACCCTGTGTTCCCAAGCTGGCCTCTGGCCACACTGATGAGGAATCAGCAGTTTGGGCCACTTCTCAGTATGTGTTTTGCATACTGAATCCATAGAATGTCTCCCTCCATTTAGATACAGCCACCTCATGTTTGGTTTTGATTGGCTGAGACAGAGCAACATGATCCACACTGATGTGCTAACTAATGTCACACAACTCTGGAAAGCTGTGCATTGAACCTAAACAAACAACTCTACTGTCGGAATCTCAAGACCAGTGAAGAAACATATTTAACTACCTATATCCCAATATTTTACCATTATAACTTTAAGACCCATTTCAATGTTGGCCACCTTAACACTGTTCTACCCCCTAAGAAATAATCAGGAAATAATGTGGACTGACCAATGTGGTTTGGCTGGAGTGTAGTCCAGCAAACCCAAAGGTTGTGAGTTCAATTACTGGTCAGAGTGCATGCCTTCAGAGCACATGCCTAGGTTGCAGGTTCTATCTCCCATTGGCTTGAACGGCGACAACCGATCGATACTTCTCTCTCACATCCATATATTTCTCTCTCTCTGTCTCCCTCTCTTCCCCCCTCCCCCCCACCGAAAGTAATGAGGAAATGTCCTTGGGTAAGGATTTAAAAAAAAGGAAATAATGTGCCCATGAAGAATGTTCTGATCCTTACAACAGAAAACCAGTTCCCAATACTTTGTCATTAAATATTCTAAAATTAACTATTCTAATTACTATCCTTTATTAATTACTTGCTTGATATTTTTGTGCCCAGTAACATAAAATCAGAAATGAATACAAATATGTAACATTCTAAGGTTTTGCAAATATTTTGCAGAAGAGAAAAAGGATTTCCCCCACACCCCCACCATGCCAGTGCAGAGTATGTTATCACTTATTAAGGCCTTGACTTTGCATTAATTATTAAACTTATTAATGCTTAATGCTATTATTGAACTCTTAAGTATTCAACACAGACTTGCTGAGTAGTTACTATTATTACACTTTATTAAGCACTGATGATTCTAAGATGAGAAAGCTGAAATCCTACCCATTGTATGTTGTTGGAGGAATAGACAATACAATTAACATAATAAAATATGATTGTCAAGTGCTACGGAAAACTGAAGAAACCATGAAGAAATCAGGAAAAGTTATAGTTGAGAGAGACATTTAATGGGAGAGTGGGAGACTGCAATTGAATAAGCAAACTAAACAATTACAAAAGCAAATACATGGGGGACTAAATGGTATAATGTGTTTAAAATTCAGCCATGCTAGGATTTCAATCTAATCTTATTTTAGTTTCAATCCATTTTTGAACTAATCATTTAAAAGCCAACTAAGATACCCAAGACACATAGTGAGAAGAGCAAATCAGAAAGATCACACCCCCCAAAAATTTAACTTTAAAAAAAATTAAAAAGATTATAGTTGAGTCCCAGCTCTGCTAAGTAAGACACTTAACCTTTCTAACCCTGTATTTTCATCTGAAAAAAGTGGTGATGCCCACCTCCCATGTGTGTTTCAGAAGCAGAGCAACCCTAGCACAGTCCTGGTGTCAGCCTTACACACAGAATATGCTCAATAAATAACTTTCATTACTATTTCTTTTTCTTTACATTTCTTTCTACCAGTGGCCAATCTTCCACATAATAAAAAAATGGCCTTTAATAAGAGTCAAATGAAAAAATTTTACTGAATCTACCATGTTTCATGTTCTCAATAAGATCTTACACCAGCCAATTCTCACCTCTGACCAGATTTTCTGTTTGGGGAACATTCTGGCTTTCCTTAAAGGCTCACCTCCTAACGGATTCACATTCCAGAGTCTGTTCAGCTTCCATGGATCCAGGCAACAACAGTGACTTTGGAATCCATTCACAAAAGTTCTGAAATCAAAGACCTTTACATCTACAAAAGCATTTGAATTACTTGGAAATGCTTCTAATTAAGATTATCATAATGAAAGTCCGCAATAAAAAGTAATAAAATAACACCACAATGTGTGGAAATTTCCTATTAAGTGCTCAGAGTCCAAGAAGGGACCCTTTTCTGACCCTTAAGCTGTCTTCCCAAAGCACGCAGGAAGAATTAAACTTGGCCAGATTCTCAAAGGGGCATTGGGTATTGGCCTTTTCAAACACTTAAGCAACTAGTTTGAGAGGTTATGCACCATACAATCCAGGAAAACAGAATTATGCAGCTGGATACTTTAGACCATTAAGTTTTTTTTAAAAAAATGCCAAATTTAGAGCTTCAAGGCAAATAGATTGAAAACATTCTTCAAAAATGTAATGCTTTAAGGTGTTCCTTTCCAGATCAGAGTCTCAGCACTTTGTAAGCAACAGCTGGAAAGCCTGGTGGAGCATTCGTACTCTCAGTCTTGGAAGAATGAAGTCCTGAGTGCATACACATGCCGACTTGTACAAATGAACAGATTAGTCCAATTCTTCCCTCATTCTGCACCAAGTCCAAATTCAGGACGGACACTAGTCTCCACAGACAGCACAGGGAAAACGTGACAAACATTTTCCAGCCAGCCCCTGCCCTCCTCGCACGCCCTCAGCACACACAGGCAAACGGCCGATTCTGTGCACGTCTCTAATTCAGGGCCGTTTATGCACCATGACATCAGTGTAGTATCAGGAGCCAAGTTTAAACTCCATCTGGGACACATAATGTCCAGGCACACTGTGACTTCTTTTGTTTATATATACTGACTAAATATGTCTTGGTGGTAAATGAACTAACTCTTAAGATTGATTTCTCGAGGCCTCCAAAACAATATTCTGCACCCCTGAAGCAACTCCCTGCCTCCAGTTCTCTTTCCAAAACTATGCGTAAGTGATTCTTAACAGAACACTCGATTTTGAAACACATAATTAACATCTTGAGAAGAGTCAAAGTCCAAGCAGCCCTTCATCAATCTAAAAAAAAAAAAAAAAAAAGAGGAACTGGCTAGCAAAAGGGTGTGGTATCATGGCTCACGGTACAAATAATGTATGACAGAATTCCGTGCCCCTGAGAACAGGGATACCCAGAGGTGACAGACTTAAAAATGTTCATAACAAAGTGGCCATTTTCTTACTCTTCGAAGGATCAACTTAGTTTTGTTTTTATTCTGGCATTACTTAAGAGAAATAATTATAAATTCATAATGAAAAACAAACAATTTAATAGGTTCAAGTCTTACAACAAGTTTTTAGATTTCTTAAAACACAAAAACTGTGCCTCTGGGGTGATGTAATGTTTGAATGAAAATGAAAGGCGGGGTCTGGGAGAAAAAGAAGGCAGACAAAAAGGCCCCCTCCTATCTTCCAGGGTGAGTCTCCCCAGGAGGAGGGAGAAGGAGGAACGCCTGGCCTGCTACCCTTCTCCATACACCACCATCTCTCAGCAGCTGTTGACCCCAAAGGGAACCGCTCCCCTGCTGCTAATCTCAGGGAGAGAACCATTCCTTAAGGAAAGAAAGAGAGCAGCTCCATGACCTGGTCCTCAGATGACTTCACTCCCAAGCCCCTCCTCCAAATTCAACTGGTGCCTCCAGGCCTCAGACACCACCAGGACTGCTCAGTCTGCAGTTCTCAGGAGCTCCTGAGTCAGAATCACAGCCACTGCCCAGAGTTAATATGAAGATCATGTAACGAACCAGAAGTACTCTCCTTGGTGAACTGTACCTTTTACTACTGTGCAAAACCCAGTTCCATGTCTCTCCAGACCGTTTACCTGAACAGGATAACAGAAAGATGCCTAACCGAAGGAACCCCACCATTCCTGAAAGGTAGGACAAAAGTGAATTCGAATCCCAGTGCTGTGCCTTGCCAGCTGCAAGTACTTAACCTTTCTGGCCTTTGGTTCTGTCTGTAAAAATGATCACCACTTTACATGGTCATGATTACTGGGTGAAGTGATGTACATGCTTAGCACCATCCCTAGCACCTCATATGCCCTAAATAGTTTCTATTAGTTCCCTCCATCACAAAAGGAAGAAAGAAATTAAAATATCAAATAAAAGCCATTCTCTCCAAAAATTTAACTTACTGCCCGCAAATAACCACTCAACTAAAAGTTGAAACTAAAAGCCTGCTGGTGATCGGCAAGCTTACAACATAACATTTAAGTCTGAAATAAATGCCAAAAATTTATTTAGACACTTGGAATTCTTTCAATGTCAAAAATCTAACCTTCAATGTATCTTTTACATCATGAAGGTGCTTAAATCTCTGCAAGAGTTAACCTTACAGGACCTTTCACTCTATACTCCCTGGCTTGGTTTTAGGACAACTGTTGGAAACTGAACTGCTGCCACCATCCAAAGGAGGAGCACACACCTGGTGTGAGGCTGATCTTCCTGTCCCTGGGCAGCCCTGTGGACTGCAGTCAATGAAGCGGGAAAACTCTCAGTGCCCAACCCTGAGTGAACCACTTCAAGAGTTAGGAGAAGACTCTCAGAAGGAAATTGGGTGAGAACACCCACCTATGAAAGGATAATGTCCTCTATCACCCAACTCCACCCTCAACTGATTCCCTAAGTCTTTAAAATGGATATTATTCATAGACAGGGTCTGATTTCCCATTTCAACAGTGAGAAAAAAATGGTTGCAATTTCTGTCTAATTCATATTATATTCATCTTATATTACTTTTATCTTCAGTCATAACTAAAGTCACCAAGTAAATTATAAATAGTCATTCTATCAGAATACTTCTTTTATGTACTTTTTGCAAAGGTGATGAAAAGACAGGTCTTACACAGACCCAGTCTGTCAACACAAATAAAAATTAAACTGGTCAAATCAGAAAAAAATGAATGAATGAGCAGCATAACTCTGGCTGATTTAGCTAACAAACAACTTCACTACCCAATGCATATGCTTCAGTGTATCATGGTTTCTCCCACGAACTAGAACACAAGTCAATATTCCAACATAAAGACCAAAGAAACTTTTTTCTGAGGAAGTAACATGCTTCACTGAGGAATTCTGGAACATTTTAACAACCCCTCCTAAAAATTAAAAGTCATGCAACATAATTAGATAACAGCAAAAGTCTGTTTCTTTCCAAATCTAAACTTTGACTCACCAAGACTGATTACCAATGTTTGAAAATAGCAGGACTAGAACCCTAAGGACAGCCTAACTGATAAAAATACTCTAGTCAGCTTGCCCCCAAACCAGACCTCCAGCTCTCTGCTATTCCCACTTCACTGCCCAATTATTTGCAAAGCAAAAACCCTTGGCAAGTAATTTTCAAAATGTAGACTGTCCATTTTACCCAAATGTGCACTACTATATTGCCATGAGCAAAGAAGGGGAAGTAAACAGTAAATTCCAAAGAGGCAGGGTCAAATTAATTATTCTAGTTAATGAGTGTGCTAAACACACCTGCTTCCCATAAAATAGTTCCTGCTCAGCAACGATCTGTTCTGATGGCCACCTGCTCAGGAAAACGCCCCAGGGCTGAGAAGAGCACCAATGTAGGCATCGAAACTGAAGTGGCACATGAATTCTATCTCTTCTGGAGGGCCACCACAGCACAGCTGCAATTTCTTTTAACAGTAGAGCTGTTAAAAATTACTAAAAGGCACTTAATTCTGGCTAATCTCGATTTAAGTGAGGAAACTAATGTAATCTGAAGGCAGCTAAACCCCAAATCACCTAGATACAATAATGTGGCACTTCAACAATTGGCTCTTTGGCAAGCTGTTTTATTTTTTGCAACTGCATCTGTAACTTAAGAGATTAATGTTACTAATTTTATGTAGCTTGTTCCCTATTAGCATGTTTGGAGTGTAACATATATAATTTACATATAGTCGTATTTTTAGGTCCAACGTGTAGACAAAAAAGAGCAGAGTGTGTGTGGCCCTGGCTCTATAGCTCAGCTGGTTAGAGCACTGTCCTGTTATGCAAAGGTTGCGGGTTTGATCCCCTGGTCATGGCACATACAAGAATCAACCAATGAATGCATACATAAGTGAAACAACAAAACCAGATGTTTCTCTCTCTCTCTCTCCCCCTCTCCCTCCCTTTCTCTAAAATCAATAAATTTAAAAAAAAATTTTAAAGAGCAGAGTCTGCCTACACGAAAACAGTTACGTGCAAACATATGTCTTAACACATACTGGATAGAGAATTGTCCTATCATTTCTTCCTCTGTATGTGTATGTATATTTTTATTGTACGATGAGATGCATCAATGGCTGTCACATCACATCCAATGTGACAAATACACATTTTTCAAAAAAATGATTTTAGTCAGTGGTTGGAAATCTACCAAATTTAATTTTTTTACTCAGAAAGTTAATATAGAAATGATTTACATAAAAATGCCTCATCTAGGTAACACCATAAAAAGATTACTTTTAAAAAATTCTCTTTCAATAATAAGTACTTCGAAGCCTTGATTCTTGGAAACTGTGCAAGCATAAGGATTTGCATCTCTGCCCTTGCAACAATGGTACCTCGCATCTGTGTTTAATGTCCCCCAACCAATCTGTAAACAGTAAAACCAAGGCGCCTGGTTGTTTCTTCTGCCCTTCCTCTGCTGTGGCAAGTGCTCAGCGCGGCACTGTTTAGGGGCTCATACAGTACTCGCTGGAAAGCAGAGGCCAAAAACAACAACGCACGGGTCCTAACTTAGAAGGCATAACTGACACCCTCTACAAAAAACCATGTGAACTGAAGCCCACACTAGTTCAGTTTACAAGTCATAAAGAAAGGAGAAAACTAAGAGGCTTAAAAATCACTTCATCAGTGTGATACACGATGAGTGTGCCAGAAAAAAAATTAAATATTTTTGTTCTATGTACAGCACAACATATGTGAGCACAAGATGCAATTTCAGAGGTAAAAAAAGTTCACAATCCCCAGGTTCCAAACTCAGATGACCACAGAGCCCAGGCAAGCTGGGAGACAGAGTGAAGTGCAGAGTGGGGCCTGAGGGTGACATGCCCCAGTGAGGGCAGCTGCTACTTTTTGCCAGTCATTTGTTACCAAGTGCAAAGACAAGCCCAGTGTCATCGGATCTTCCAGGTCTTCCAGATAAACAGAAAGATCCAGAATTATATGTAAATCTTCCAATTTTAAATTATTGGCACCTAATTTTTTTGTTACGTATAAAGGTTAAAAAAAAACGCTTGCATGACAAATGCAACACACAGTTTTCAAGCCCCAGTCCAGATGAATTAAATGCATTTCGTTCCTCCTTCATCTCTTCTGAAGGATTTATTGAAGCTACCTCAGACGCCAGGCAAAATGCGAACAAGAGACACAGTCCCTGTTCTCCCCAGTTTACAGTGCAGCCAGCCAAACAGTGCACCAAGTTGAAAACAATCATAATGTTAAAACCGTGGCAGAGTTTTAAATTGCCATTATTTTGCAGTGCAACCTTGCCACGCCAGTCTTTTTCCTTAATCCTCTCCCTTTTTGAAGGCAGCTCAGTTTCTACCATTTGAAGGATACTGACTACATCTTGTATCTTATTATTATTGCCTCTGGCTAATTAAATTCTGAAGTGTCTCTCAACCCAGACAGCTCAGAGCTGTCATAATTATATGTCATATGTCATAATTATCATGGGTGCCGCATATAACAACACCCTCTGATGATACAGCATCAACATCTTCCTTTTTGAGACTGCGATTATGCATAGGCTACGCCTTTTCCGAAGCCTTTGTAGTGAGAATTGGCAAACCTAAGGTAGGGAGAACTGTAAAACGAGACTACAGACCTGGATAAAGTCACACCCCTTTACAGCGGAAAGGAAGCCCTTAGAAGCAGGGGTGCTGCCCGGGCCGCTGGAAAGAAACTCCGGTTCAGGGATGCTCATGATCAGCACCTCTGCAGACTCAGACATTCTGAGGAACAGACAGCAGGGGGCCAGGAGTGGACCCCAACTGCATGCCTCAGAGGGCAGGCAGATTCACTAACAAGAATACTGAATAGAAAAGAGATTGTAGAATGTGTAGACACAGTTGGTTGGGGGTGCCACTAATTAGGTCTCCACTTGAAATATGCTATCCCTACACAGTGTTCTCAGTTCATAAAACAGAAACTGATTACATTATACGCAAACCTTGAATAACAGTCCTAACTTCACTTGCAGCTTAGCCTCCCCACAAACACTCTTCCTAGCCTGCTCTGGTCTCCTGCCAAGCCATCCCACGCTCTGCTCCATCCCTCCTCTGTGCTCCCAACACAGGGCTGTATCCCCCAATCTAATAAGCACCAGAGATAAGTAAATACGACGCCTTGGGTGGGGGGCATGTTAAACTACATTTTGCTCCCCCAACTAGATTGCCCATTCCTTTATGGCAAGAACAGTGTCTTATTCATCTTTGTATCACCAGCACCTAATACAATGCTGGTATAGAAGACATTTGACAAATGCTTATTAAAATGAACAAACCTACTTTTCCATCACTCCTTAATTCAGTCACAAATCCTACTCTCACTCCTCCTTTCTACCCCAAATCTGAAAAAAAAAAAAAAAAAAAGGAGAGACTGACAGTATCTTGATACCCGAGGTCTTTACAAGTTTGAGTGGTAGAGAACGAAAAAGCGGTTTACAATAATAGTTTTCTTTAAACTATTTGCTCAAGTTATACATTTTTCACATATTTGATGTTAAAGACTCTGACATAAGTCTGAGCTTCCCATACTTATTTTCCCAAACCCAACATGTGACTAGCCTAATTCCTTCTACTTTCAAGCCATGCCCCAGCTTCTAAATAGGATTCTATCATTAGAGGAGCTGTTATATGTTATTCAGCAGCAATAGGCTGCAGCCTCTATTTCAACTGCCAGCACCATTCTCATTTGAATATCCCTCTTTTCCCTGGGCAAACTTCCCAAGAACTGTTTATTCATTTTCCTACACCACACTGAGAGCTAAAACTCATTCTGGGTCCTCCTAAAACAGTGGCTATCAGGATGTTTAAAGAGTAAACCAGTGTGGTGAGAGGATCTCAACTACTGGATGCAAGAAGGAAGCTGTCAGGGGAAAAGTTATTAAGAAGATATCAACCAGAACAGAAAAGGTCACTGGATTAGCAGGAGAAGCACAGTTGATGTAAAAGACACGCCGATGACGAGCAACATCTGAACGTGGAAAGTTTTAATACGTTTAATGTGCTGCCTGGAAATGCGTGCTCCAAAGAATTGTCCAGGAAAACTGTGGCTGTGTATTCTGTCTGGGGGAAGCAAAGGCTTTTAAAAAGAAGAAACAAAAGGCGGGGAACCTCACTCTCAGTAAAATGGCATGCTAAGTGCTGATCAACAGGAATAGGCCAAGTCAAGAGAACTTGGACACGGCCGAGACAAATGTGACCTCCTGTCTCAGAGGGCAAGCTATTCGCATGCTATCCTGAGATGGCAGGAGGGACATGCTTTCTGTTTACAGTTAAGGAGATCTACTTCCTGAAGAAGAAACACAAAGGAACACTCATTAGCAATATTCTGCAAGCTTAAAAGAAAAAGGAGACATAAATATGACAAACAAAATGTGTGCTGGGTGCCCTCTAAGCCGTGCTAAATGCTAGTCAGGACACAGGCGTCTAACCCCAACCCACCCCATAGACCCCCAATGAATACATACACAAGAAGAGTCACTAAGAACATGAGAATGTGAAGTGATTACCACCCTCATGGAGGATATGAGTGTCACAGATTAAATTAGCAAACCTAATGATTTCCTTATTCAACTGGTGGGTGCTAGAATTCTTCTCGAGATTATTAAAACGAACAGAAAAAGTAGGAAATTGGATTGATGTTTACTCTTTCGTGCTCAAAATAGCTGCTGCACTTTTAAATCTCCAAGATGTACTAGAAGCCCCTAACAAAAGCAGTTTCATTAATATACCACTAGGCTCCGAAAATGTCAACATAGGTACCAACATTCTGATCACTGAAGGGCATGCACGATAGTTTATACTGCCACACACAAAAACTCAAGTCAAAACCTAATTTTTATAACTCAGGAATAATATGCAGTTACCATATTAAGAGAAGCAAACTTTATTTAGCTATGTTATTTATTCAAAGTAGAAGATATTCTAATGAGAAGCAGAGGTGTTTTATTTAGAAAACAGTTCAAAGTAAAGTTGTTCCATCTTACTCCTAGGTATATATCCAAGAGAAATGAAAACATGCCCACAGTGTAAATGGCCAAAGAGTGAAAATAGCCCAAATGCCCACCGACTGATAAATGGATACATGAAGTGTGCCATACCCATCCAACGGAATGTTATTGGGCAATAAATAAGGTATAAAGTACTGATACATGCTACCATTTCATTTCACAATTTCATTTATACAAAAATGCCCAGAGTGGGCAAATTATCTACAGAGACAGAAAGCATTAGTGGCTGCCTAAGAATTGGCAGGAGATATGACTGCTACAGGGTTTTGTTTTGTTTTTTAAGTTGAATAAATGTTCTAAAATTAATTGTAGTCATGGTTGTACAATTCTGTGAATACAGTAAATTCCACTGAATTTGTACACTTTATATAAGTGAACTATATGATGTGAATATATCTCAATGAAACTGTTGAATAAGTAAAGCTGTTAAGTTGCTTCTGTCCATATTTGTTCGTTGCTGTTGTTATTGCTCATTATTATTTAGTTGTTAGTATATTATTTTTAAATCTTTGTTCGTAACAAGGATGGCTTTTTATTTTAAGCGAAGAATCATCCTTTCCCTGCTACCTATATAATAAAATGACAAGCCAAGGATTCAAACTTAACATGACTTTGGATAATGAAAATTAACAGTCTCTTACTTAAAAAGCCAGAACAGAGCAGAGCAGCCTGCCAAGAGCTCATACGTATTGGATTCAAACCAACAGGGCAGAAATCAGGAGAGTGGCTGTGGGGACTGAAGAGCTTTCACATAACTGTGGTGGTTTTCTTACATATATAGACATGTTTAGACTGTTCTCTGCACAGCTGCAAAGCATTAAGAAAGCTGTAAACACATACAAGGTAAGCTTCACCACACCAAATACTAACAGAAATGCAGAGGAAGAGCCCCATAACCAGCAGGCAGTTCTTTACAACAGCGTACTTGAGAGGCAGCTCAAGTGCTACCTCCCTTAAAACGCCACCACCAAGGGTCTGTCGAACAGTGCCTGCAACATCTATCACTGAAGTCATAACACCGCGCCTCCTAAAGGTCCTGGTTAACTCCAACAGGTGCTGCTTCAGAAAAACAGCACAGTACAAGACTCAGCGAACATCAGTACAGGTAATTCTCTCTGGAGTGTCCTCTACGTCCTGGTCCTTTAAAAAGAAGACCTGAGCACCATACCACACCGGCTCTGAAGAGCAGGCAGCAAATTCCAACAGGTGCCCCAGGCCAGCACTCAAAACTCCTACAGTCCTAGACTCTTGGATCCTTGGGTTCCCACATTTGGTCCTTGCCCTTTTTGGTGACCCCTGTCCCTCTCCTCTTTCCCTATCTCCTGTCTGGCATTTCTCCATAATTATTTTGCTTGCTCCTTGGGTTAGTTTTTTCCCCCTTGTGCCTTCACCAAGGTTCCACATGCAGGCCTGGAGGACTCTGCCACACTCAGCTAGGCCAAAGGTCAACGTTAGGACCCAAAGCAAAGAGCAGAGGCTTGAGGGAATGGGAGAGATACGGGATGGGGCTCCTGGGGACACAAAGAGGAAGAAAACTGTCAGGTACAGAGCCCCCACCTAGGCTGAGCCACAGTGACAACGGAGGCAACACCGAGGCATGATAAAACTTGCAGTGGTCCCGCTGAGAGGGATATTCCGAACACACTCTGCCCACTTAACAATTATGACCCATTACAGGCAATTTAGGGTTAATGCGCATGAATAGCTTGGTCCACATAACCTATAAATTTTTTTTTACTTTGTCCATTTTTTTAAATTATATTTTATTGATTATGCTATTACAGTTGTCCCATTTCTCCCCCATGATTCCCCTCCACCCCGCACACCCCCTCCCACCCACATTCCCCCCTTTACTTCATATCGATGTGTCATAAGTTCTTTAGCTTCTACTTTTCCCACACTATTCTTGCCCTGCCCGTCTATTTTCTACCCACCGTCAATGCTACTTATTCTCTGTACCTCTTCCCCCTCTTTCCTCCTCCCACTCCCCTGTTGCAAACCCTCCGTGTGATCTCCATTTCTGTGTTTCTGCTCCTGGTCTATCTGTTTGCTTAGTTTGCTTTTGTTTTAGGTGTGGTTGTTAATATCTGTGAGTTTGCCATCGTTTTACTGTCCTATTTTTTTATCTTCTTTTTCTTAGATAAATCCCTTTAACATTTCATATAATAAGGGCTTGGTGATGATGAACTCCTTTAACTTGACCTTATCTGAGAAGCAATTTACCTTCCCTTCCATTCTAAATGACAGCTTTGCTGGATAGAGCAATCTTGGATGCAGGTCCTTGACTTTCATGACTTGGAATACTTCTTTCCAGCCCCTTTTTGCCTGGAAGGTCTCTTTTGAGAAATCAGCTGAGTCTGATGGGAACTCCTTTGCAGGTGACTGTGTCCTTATTATCCCTTGCTGCTTCTAGAATTCTCTCCTTCATTTTAATCTTGGCTAATGTAATTATGATGTGCCTTGGTGTGTTCCTCCTTGGGTCCAACTTCTTTGGGACTCTCTGAGCTTCCTGGACTTCCTGGAAGTCTATTCTCTTTGCCAGATTGGGGAAGTTCTCCTTTATTATTTGTTCAAATAAGTTTTCCACTTGCTTTTCTTCTTCTCCTTCTGGTACCCCTATAATTCGGATGTTGGGATGCTTAAAGATGTCTTGGAGGTTCCTAAGCCTCTCCTCATTTTTTTGAATTCTTGTTTCTTCATTCTTTTCTGTTTGGTTGTTTCTTTCTTCCTTCTGGTCCACTCCATTGATTTGAGTCCCAGTTTTTCTCCCATCTCTATTGGTTCCCTGTGCATTTTTCTTCATTTCACTTATTGTAGCCCCCATTTGTTCCTCTAATTTGTGACCAAAATCAGCCAATTCTGTGGGCTTCCTAATCACCAGAGTTTTGAACTGTGCTTCTGATAGGTTAGGTACCAGTGCTATGAGCTCTGCATCTGATAAGTTGACCACCTCCTGGTCGCTCAGATGAATTAGCTCCGGGGCCCCAGTCTGTTCTCCCTTTTGAGCCATCCTTGCTTTTGTTTTTTTTTTTTTGTTTTTGTCTGGTAGCAGCTGTTACGAAGTGAGGGGCGGAGCCTTAGGCATTCACCAGGGCGGGGCAGCCCAGTTTCTGGGTTGTGGTGCTGGATGTGGGGGCGGGGTCCAAAAGGGAACAATGGCACTTGCTCTGGGCTCTTTCGTGGATTCCAGTCCCTTCAGCTTCTTTCCCCTATCAAACTGGAACCTTCTGGTGCTGACTTCCATGTGGGTGGGTCTACACACACTTCAGGACCCCGTGGGTATCCCCAGCGAACTCTCCTGTGAGGCTGGGACTCCCTCCCGGCACCTCAGCCCCTACAAGTATTTTCAATGGGTGCTTTTAGGCTTCACTTCCCGTTGCTGGGGCCCTGTGTCGCGCAGTCTGTCTTGCTGCCCGTTTTTGCCTGGTTTATCTGTGCGTGAATGCGTGTCTGCGGTCCGCTGCCTTGTGCGCCCAGCCTGGCCTCCCCACGTTCAGCAACGCTGCTACCTGTGCACCTGGAGTGACTGTGCTCCCTGGACCACCACCGGCTTATCCTGCCGCAATCCGACCCTCTTACTGGTCTAGGTGAATCGTTGTGGTCAGACTTCTGCACAATTCAATTTTCTCTTTGTCCTGGTTGTGTTTTCTTTTTTTTGGTTCTATGTTTTTGTTGTCCTTAATCTTGGTTGTGAGAGGAGGCACGGCGTGTCCAGCTACGCCTCCATCTTGGCCGGAAGTGCACATAACCTATAAATTTTAATGCTTCTAGCACATATTTACTAATTAGAAAAACTGAAACATTTCCTTCTGATGGGATTTTTAGAGTAAGTGTACCCCAGTTTGAGAAAACTTAATATTTGATTATTTATAAAACAGACATTTCCCCTTGACAGAAAAAGCCGCAGGTGAATTAAAAATGTGATTTTTTAAACCAAAATGATTAAGCAGCTTCTAATTAGACTTGAAATCCACACAGTAGGGGAATGCCGCACAGCCTGCTGAGGAAGTCCAGTCTTTCGTCATTTCTAGGGACAAAGGAGTTTACTTCTAAAGAGGAAACTGAATGATTCTATAACTAAGGGCTTTATCTGCTGGTTCATGATCTATAAAAGGCTATACTATGCAAACTGAATTACAGAAATGAGGAAGAAGTCAAAACACTAAAAGGACACACAATAGCATGGACAGGGGCCCCAGGCTTCTGAGTACATATGCACACAGGAACCAGGTGAGGATGTTTAGGAGACAGAGGATGTTTTCCAAGCCTTTGGTTATCTTTCTGATTAGTGAAAAGAAGGGAGACCAACCACGGCAGCCGAAACCATTCACAGTACTTTGAGACCTCTTCCATGAGCAGCTGGAGCACAGCAGTGGAAGAACAATGAAGAGAAAGACAAGGACTAAACATGTAAGGCTGACAGGCCAGGGCACCACACTTGGATTTTACTCCACGGGTAACAGGATAGCTTTAAGTGTGGCAGTGACATGACACAATGCATGCTTTTATTTTTATTTTTTAAAGATTTTATTTATTTAGTTTTAGACAGAGTGGAACAGAAGGAGAAAGAGAGGGAGAGACTCATCAGTGTGTGGTTGCCTCTTGCGTGCCCCCTACTGGGGAGCTGGCCTGCAATCCAGGTATGTGCCCTGACTGGGAATTGAACTGGTGACCCTTTGGTTCACAGGCCAGCACTCAATCCACTGAGCTACACTAGCCAGGGCCACAATGCATGTTTTTAGAAGAACACTCAAAAGACTAGGTGGCAAATGCTTTCTGATCGCACAAAAGTAAAATAAAAGCAGAGAGACCAGTGAGAAGGACTGTCCTATCCTGGTGAAAGATGTTGCCTGGAGCCCAGTAGTGGTAGTGGACGCGGCAAAGTATAGTTTCAGAAAAAGACCCTGAGATAAAGCCAGCAGACTGGTAGAGAAAGGTGAGAAAACACAAGTGAGGACTCTGGAGTTGAAAGCAATGGAGATAAGGAGTAGAGGCTCCATTTGGAGAAGTTCTGTTGCAGGGAGGAGAGCTATAAGGTGGTAATTGGACGGGAATCTGGAATCAAGGGAGGGAGTTTTGTTTTGTGGGTGGGGAGAGGTGTAGTTGTTTATATACTTAAGATAAAAGACACTATAGTATGTTGGTGAAAATGATCCGGTAGAAAGACAGAAAGACTGAGGAGTCAGGAAGGGAAGTATCTGCACTGCTGGTAAGAAGAGAATGAAAAGCATTCAGCGGACAGATGGTCATTGAGCGCCTATTCAATGTTCCTTGTTCTTAAGGGGTTCACAGTCTACTGCAGCAGGAAAGAGGAATAAAACATTTTTAAGCAGCAAAATAAGATCCAATAGAGATATACACAAGTATTAATGTACTGTGATAAACAGTGTTACTGTACTATGATAGAATGGGCGGGGATGTACTGACATCAAAAATGGCTGATTATTTCATTTATTAATATTTTTGGGGTAAACATTTGTGAGCAATTGTTTCCAATTCTACTTTCATAAGACAAAGACTTTTCCTTTTATGCTTCTCAAGAACTTCGCAAAGACAAAATGATATTTAATTAGTATAACACTAAGCAGACCCAGTTTTTGTTGTCAATAAAAAAGTTAATGTTATCAGAATAGTCCAGTCTCTAATAATTTTTATAAGTTTTACTTACGGTTTAAATTTTTCCCCAAATGCTACATGGATGAGTTCAGAAATAACTTGTCTATTCTGTAATGTTTAGTAACAGTAAGCCCTACATTCGGAAGGACAGCTCCAGGAGACTTGCTGAGTTCGCAAGGACCTTTGCATCTTGTCAAGGTCAGCCACACCCTGTGTGAGGTCAAAACCTGACCTGCCTGCTGAGTGTCCTGCTCTAGCCAACCAGGCAAGCCAGTCAAGCACAATATATGGCATGAGCAACATTCTATTCCAAAGACTGGTGCATATTTTCAAAATGATTCATTTCAAAAAGCAGACATTTTTTGATGCTTCGAGAATACTAACTGGATGAGGTAAGATTTGCTGTTCTCAAAAACCGTAATTTCTCATATTTTAAAAAATTATACAGTTATTCTACAACAGAAACACTTAGCTCTAAAACTGCCAATGTTCAAAATCATAGATCTTTCGATCTCAACACAATTATTGGGTTAATGTTTTCCCCTCAGATAATTTGACTTAAATTTTCCTCTCACTATACCAACCTGCTGAGCTGCATCTCCATTCACCAAGTGAGGCATCATGGCTACCTCTCCGTTCAGCAATGGTGGCAGTTCCAGAGGGATTTGGTCGGTCATCATCATTGTGACGTACATTCATGGAGAACTTCACTCAATCGGCTCCCTGCAAAAGAACCATCATCTTTTAAAAAGTACTCAGGACTACACAAAGCCTCCTATGACAACAATTTAAGTACTCTGTCTTGAGGTCAGCTGAAACTTAGATTATTTATCATACAGTACTGTATTCCTGTGTTAAAGTACATGGCAGAGCCTGAACTAGGAGACCACCAGTGAGTCTCTAAGCAGCCATGTGAATGCAACCTCCCATACTTCAACTTTGTCATTTATTTGTAAATTTTAAAAATATGTGAAGAATGGTACCTACTCGACCCCAGGGAGCTTTGTCAGTATAGAATGAGATAATGTTTTGAGAAGGCAAACTGTCAAACAAAAACTGGTGATATCATTATATGTAAAGTAATCACAGAAAATAAGGTCACCTGACCTATATGACAGTTTTTTCCTTTTATTCAGATAAAAATACTATATATAAACAGTTAATCCAGGAAGAAAAAAAAACCACACACACACACAAAGATCAACTACCTATACTGCAGTTTCTGAACTTGCCATTATTTTGATAGTCACTCTTCTAATCATCTCTCTCTCTTCATTTCCTTGAATTAAAATTAACCTGTTATATATTTACATCTTTAGCACTTGTATACATCTTGAAATTTCGTGTATCTCCAGAGTACCCCATGGCACCGTCTGCAGAATTGAGCCCAAAGACATTCCACTGTTTCAACAGAATAAATGACTTTCATACAAGTGCTCAAAACAACACAAATCTCACTTTCGTCCCATAATCATACTTGCCACCAATATCTACTCTTTCAATACATCAACAGGACAATAATAAATTCCTATTTAAAATAACTTATTCTTTAAGAAGTATTTACATATTCTTCACTTACAGCTAGAGTTAATGCCACAAAAACTTTTAATAGTATGGACAAAAACCAAAAAACCAATAAACACACATGCACTACTTAATTCAAAAACCCACTGTCAACATAGTTCAGTTAGGTTTTTTAATCACTCATAATAAAATCCCATAAAATTTCAAATTCATGGTCAGTTAACCCTTTAATATCTAATATCCAAATCAGAAAAAGCAATGAGGCAAATCCTTTAATAACTATCTCAGATTGGTCTTAGATGTGATAGAAATAAAATATGTCTCCTCATTTTTAACCACCTCCATTCTGAACATTAAATATACTGCACCCCCAATGCCACTGAAAAGAAACTCCTTCCCTGAAAATATCAAATGATGCATAAAAGCCACCCAATAGATTGTAAACTTTTTTATTTTAAATAGGTAAAAATTTACACTATTCATTATAACCCCATTTAGAGAAACTAATCATTTTAAGTGCCAAACGGTGAAGTCCTGTCCCAACTAGGGAAGCACATTCTATAATAACAGGTCTTATAATTCAGTGTTAATAGTACCATCATGCTGTTTTATGAGGCAATTACTCAGTTCCTAAGCAAATAAAATCACAAAACCCAAAGCCCAATGGTCTATCCTGATGTAGGAAACAGATCCTTCCACAATAAAATTAACTAAGACAATTCCATTGACACCATCACGACATCACTGTTTGATTTTGAGTAGGTCAAATGATGGAGTACTGATGCCCATTTCAATTTTATTTCTAACACACTTTATCCTACTAGTGCATGGGGAAAGACTGGCTGCTTTTCCTTAGATTGGTGATATTACACAGGCCTATTTCTTAAGTGTAATGTTTTATTTAACGTTTCTTCAAAACTGCAGGCTGGAAAAACAGAGCAGTAACTTCCTCTGGTGGTCTAAGTATAAAGCATGCAGGACCAATGAAGCACCCTGTGCTCACTTCCACCTTCTCCTCACTCCTCCCCCAGGAAGAGTCCCACAGCACTTGCTGGTGGGATTATGGTGCCAATTACAGCTCTGTCTTCTCTCCTCTGCTAAGGCAGGGGTGCCAAAGCCCTCACAGGCTTGGCGCAGGCTGGTCTTCTCACAAAGACACAGGAGGGGGGACTGGCTCTCTCTTTTTTCACCCAATAAAGCAACTGGAGCAAATGGGCTCAGGCCCTGCCCCTGGGTCCTTCCAGCCTCTAGGTCCTTCCATTAGGACAGAGGACAGGAAATATAATACAAGTTTAGGGGATGGGTAGGTGGGGCAGGATGGAGGTCCTTTTTCAGAACCTGCACTGTGATGAAACTATTTATGCTCCAAATGGTCCAACCCAGCCAACTGAAGTTCTCAATATAGAGTATTGAGATTCAAATTAAATTAACAATGCTATTTTGTTCCCAGTTCTTATTCTTTCTTGGGGAGGGATCATAGGTGCTGGGTAGGAAGAGATCATTTTGATCTGATGTAAAATTCAGGCATTCCTGGTCCCCTGTCCCTAATATCAAAGAATGTCTCAACACCAACATAATGTCTAACACTGACAATTTCAATTTAAGAAAACTTCTGGCTGCCATCCTGTTGAAAAGTGGGACTTACTATTAACAAATGTAGCAATCTAGCACCCTCAAGTAGCACTCTTAAGCACAGGTGTCAAGACCCAGTTGGAAAGTTAAAACTCCAAATTCTGCAAGAGTAAGATGGGGTATAAGGCCAATAGGCCCGCGTATATCTCACATAGGATGGGACAGTATGGGGACCCGCACAAAGCTAGGGGAAAAAATAAAGAAAATAAGTCCACTGGCACAAAGAGATCACTGTATTTGCTTTTGAAAAGTATACAGGCAATTTTGAGTAATGCAGCTCTGCCATAAAGAAAAAGCTGCCTAAATCCTTTTTTGTTTGTTTGTTTGTTTGTTTGAGGAGGGGGGAGGCAGTTACTAGGTGATCTGCCTCATAGATTGCAGAGATTATTTCGGATTATTGGACCAGGGAGGGAAAGACAGGGGGAACTGTACATTTTTTTTAAAAAGTCAACTATATGTGCAATCATTCCTCAGATAGCTTACAGTGGGAACTTACAAAGATCATACACTTTTAATGCCTCAACTCAACCGCTTAACCACCATGCCTTTAATCATGGGGGAAAATGGAAGAATGAATAAAGTGAATATAAACCGTTATTATCCCTACCATGAGTCTCACTTCATATAACCAAATGTGTCCTCCTCCTTCCCTAGACCACCAGCTTGTTAAAATCCAAGGCCTGTTTTCTAAGCCCTGAGTTTCACCAAAGGTAAACCAAACTTTACCCTGACTAGAGTACAAGTAAAAGATTCATTTGTTTATAGATGGGGTGGTTTACACAGCCAGCATGTTTAAATACCAATTTTACACTCCATGTACATATACAGGATACTTTCATTTGCCTGGAATGCAGGAGACATATAGAAAAAGCAATAAATTATCTCTAGGCAAGATAATGCCCAGCTATTAACAAGACACTACCTGCCAACCTGTCTTTAAATTACCATGGAAAAGAAACAATTTAGTACCGCTGGACTATAGAAAAGACAAGGGGGAAGTCAGGAAGAAAGAAAAAAAAACAAAAGAAAGAAAACCAAAGACACAAAACATAAAACTTACAATACACAGCAGTCTCCTTTTGGTTATTCTCTAATGATAAGGGTGGAGGGGGCGGGGTGCAGGTTGCAATTTATTCTCTAAATACAGAAAGTCAAAAATTCAAGTTGTAAACTAGGAAAACCATTTGTTCGTCACTCTGAAAGCAAAAGAAGGTTAGGTCAGCCCAGGAGACTTGGGAAGGCTTACCATGCATTAATCATTCAGTGGTGATGGCTCCCCCCAAAAGTGAGTCTCCTCTGTTTTGACATGTAACCTAGACAAAAACTACAGGGGTCCTCAACTTCGACAGCTATGCCTCAACCCCGTTGCTTTGAGGTGACCTAGAGAATGTTACATAGTTTAAAAAGCTGACAGAACTTCCAAAATGAAATGTAAAGGTAAAGCAATGTATGTGGTAGGTATACTATCCAAATACATATCTCTAAGGACCAAATTTACTTCATCTGTAATGACTGTGAATGGAAATTACAGATTCCTTACTTATTTTTTTCTTAGGGATGTAGAGTCATTGCTTTATAACAATACTGTGTTCAGCCCTAAGACAAGGCACGAGGGAGTTACTAAAGCATTTTGACCTTGCATATCCAGAGAAAGTCACCCCTCATTTGAGTTATATTTAACTGGTATTTTTTTCTCTCTTCCCCATTAAGCAGTCCCACAAACTGCACCCCCTCAAATCTGAGCGCCATATCCTAAATTTGCTGTCTTACATCTTCACTGTACAGACTGTTAATTCTGTACACACAGAGAGAGGATTGGTCTCTGTGGGGTCTCAGAAGTCCCCCCCTGTGCCTCACACCATCATCCTGGACCACTTGCTGATTATCAGCTCTGAGGGAAACTGAATAGAGATGTGCGATTTCTCAATAACTGAGCTGTAACTGTTTTTTGTTTCAGACAGACAGTCTCATGAGAAACCACCCTAACAAAACACTCATTTTCCTGGTCTGAGTGCCTTCTCCCCCGGACGGATGTGAATCTGAGCTGGCCAAACCTACCGAAGCACGCATGCATACTAGTCTACACTGCACCACATCCACACTGACCCCTCAAAGGCGGCAGAGTTCTTAATATGAATGAATTCATGTCTTAAATCACTCTACAAGTAAAGAACAAATGTGCTATGAAACTAATCAGAACAAACAAATATAAAATAGATTGTCTCTATTACTTTTTCTATCCCTCTGAATCTTTTCTTTTATCACACAAAGTCCCAAGATTTCGCTCCTATTCTTCAGTTTGTTCTTACGCAGACTTCCATTTCAAAGAATCTGGTAACAACCACAGGCCCTTACAACCTCTCCGTGTAACCACACATCCTAACACTAAAACCACAACTGCTTCATGCCCAGCCAGTTTTGTTCTTTTTGTTGTTGCTGTTGTTCTTTTGGTTGACAGGGAAAGGATGCCACGTGAGCACTGTGGTTAATGTCCCTCCCTCCTAAGAAGAGAGCAAGTCATTTGTTACCTTCATTACCTGCAAGCAAGACCTAGCATTACTAAATGAATGGCTGCACTAATGGCAGGTGGGGGCTGGGCACCCTGAAACACAAAATGAACAGATCCTCACTGTTAGCAAGACATTTAATTCCATCCAAATATGCCCCCAAAGCTTTTAAAGAACACCTCACTTTAAAAGAATATTACAAAGGGTCTTCAGTTTTTACATTACCCTAGGCAAGCAGCTTATTACTTTTTCCTCTTATATTCCTTCCCCCACTCCAAGTCTGAAAAGGGTTTCCACCGCATTTTGGCCCCAGCCTACACTAAGAAACATACTGGCCAAGTTCATGAAAAACCTGATTCTCGGGAAAGAACCACAGATCCACTTCCAAAGGCCAGAAAAGAAGTTAAACACCAGGAAGAATTTCTAACTTGAAAAAAACCAAAGGCCTAATCACTGTAGGGAGGGTTTTAAGTCTGTGAACCCGGCCTTCAAATTAGTAACAAGATGTCCTGGTCCTTACTGCATGGGCCAATGAGCCAAATTTCCTTACGTTAATTTAAGATGTGAGTTAGAAGTACAGCACGCAAATTAGTTTCAGATGACAAGAGAAAAAGAAACGTGACAACACCAAAAGGAGCAAAGTCCACCCATCAGAACCACAGGACCTGGCAGACGGTGCCCCGAGTTCAGACTCAAGTCAGCGCTGAGGCTCCCAAGCTCAATGCACCTACACCCTAATGTGGCTTCTACCGACTTCCAGACTATCCCAGGGGAGTGTTTAAAAAGTAGATGTGGTAAGGAAACTAACAAGAAAAATGCACATGATCAGTTTTAACTCTTTGCTTCCATTCTGTAATTCAAAATGCATTTGCAGAAACCAAAGGGGTTCCTTGGTGAAAGGCAAATGGATAAAAACCCATCAACTATAGAGACCTAAAAGCAATTAACTAAATTTAAAAATCTCATAAATATTAATAAACAAATCATTTTCAGAATTCATACCACTAAAGTTAACTGTAATTCCATAAAGCTTGTATCTTTTCCAATAAAATAAAGATTAACCAATCACCTTCACGCAATCTGAACAGCATTTAACATTTTGCTTGCTACATGTTTGTTCTGTAGCCTGAGAAAAATATTGTCATGGACACAGTAGTAAAATCATAGTTTGATTCATACTTTAAGAAATTTTCTTTCTCTATTAAAAGTACCAGTTGACTTCTAATGGTAAAAATCGATTGTAGGTCAGGTTTTAGAAAATTGTCACAAACATACCAGAGAAATGTTGTAGTCATCTGTATACAGTCATAAGAAAAGAGAATTTTTTTCTTGCCTCATTGGAGGTAAGAAAAACCCCACCAGTAGTCAAAGTGACAATCTGACAAACTTACTGAATCACAGAAAACAGTTTTGTTTTACTATTATGTGTTTGGGGCAAAGGCATTTGAGAGATTACTACAAAATTACTGTATTCTCTCTTAAAGCAATATAACTACCAGATAGCTAATGCTTTATGAGTGAATACAAGTCTCTGAATGGTTTCCAATAAAAAATCTACACCTAATGGAACTTATTATGACAAACCTTAGTGCAGCTGATTTACACTTGTTTGTGGCATGGCTGTTGTAAAAAAGAAAAATCTAGTGAAGTCAAAATTTGACAGAGAATCATACAGCACAAAAAAAGAGAGAAACTGCTTTCATGACCCTCCCCTCAGACAGGTGATGGTGTTTATGCATTTATGTCATCAGTCATAGGGACTGATAACTTCCTACAGCATCTCCTTCGATTCTATGCTTCATCACACAAGATTTAGAAAGATAAAGAGGGGGAAAGAGAAAGTTGAGAAGAAAGAAAACATGGAAAAAAGTTGTGCACATTCCTACAATGAAGAGGGGGTCTAAATATGATTTATTATTTTATTTTCCTCATCAGAGTATCTTTCCTGCCTCATGCTGGTTTTGAAAGGTGAGTCCCTTGACTGGCATAAAGATCTAGAATCTCAACAATTGTCATTTCTAGCCTTCTGAGCAAAACTAAAAACAGCTTTCTCATAATAACTGTGGAAACACCAACCACATCAATAGAAAATAAAAGACTAAGTCAAAATAGAAACACTGCATCTTCTTTAGCTCTGAAATTGAGAAAAATCTGCTTACCCATCAGCACACATCTGACTGTTTTGTCACTTCCCCGCTACTGTGAGAACAGAGCTTTTCTTTCCCTTCCCAGTAACACAACACCAGTGCCTGTGGAATTAGCATGTGGCCACTTATGAACCTGATGTGGGGCACTGTCATTGGACAGGAGAGAGCTAGGGGTGGTTTTCATGCTCTCCCCGCACTCACCCCTTCCTGCTCACTTTGGGAAACTATGAGGAAAGGTACTTGGTACAAACACTTACCTTTGCTTTTCTGAAAAACAACTAAGTGTGCAAAACAAGGATATGAAGAGAGAACAAGGATTACTAAAATTTTTCACAGACCCTCTGCTAAAAACAGCTCAAAGAACCAGTGTGTTTGGCTTGTTTTTTTCTTTTTAAAGCACTATAGTAGAGAGACCCTGGAACTGAGTATTGGAAAATCTGAGCTCTAATCAGGGGTTTGCCAATAATTAGCTCTAAACTTCAGCCATTAATTTCTTCTTTTATAAAAGCACAAAATTGTAGGTTAGCCTTTAAGGTTGCTTTCTGTTGTTAACAGACTGTTTCAAACACCACTTCCTACCATGCTTACTTTACACAGATTAAACTAAAGCTTAAACTCTTTTTAAACAGAAGTTTACACAAACTTTAAAAACTCGTTTGTTACTTTCTCTTGTATGACTATAACCTGATCCTTCTGCATAAGAGAGAGGAAGAATCTAAGTAAAAAGCTGAGAAAAGAATGTAT
This sequence comes from Anoura caudifer, assembly GCA_004027475.1. NCBI lineage: Eukaryota > Metazoa > Chordata > Mammalia > Chiroptera > Phyllostomidae > Anoura > Anoura caudifer. The sequence continues at coordinate 303,447 of PVKU01000280.1, read as the reverse complement.
TGAGAAAACAGAACTGGTAACCGCTGTGTTTTCATGCCAATGCAATCTAATTTTACAGCTGAGTCCTATGCAGCCGGAAGACTCTTGCCATGGCTTGCCACTTGAATGAAAGACGGAGTGGTGATAGCTGTTCGTGCAAAAAAACCTCTTGAGACATGAGCAGTACCTGGAGGTATGCACCCAGCTGGTTGGTTGAGGCACAAATAGTCTGGAATTTGTCTTCTTGTCTGATATGGGTTCATTAGTGAAATTAAATCACAGTTGTCTGAAAAAGTTCTTAACCTTAAAAACATTCTTGCTTTTTGCATCCAATTATAAACACAGGAGACTTAAGTGGCAACGTTTAAATCCACAGAGAAATCTTATGAAATCAACTTTTTTAGATTAAAAGCACCACCACCACCACTCTGGATTAAAATAAACAACAAATGGTTCAAGCAACGAGTAAAAACAGAGTTGTCTGCTGTGTTCCAGAGAGAATGGAGGACTGCCACATAAAACCCACAGATGATTTCTTATTCAATTACAGTTGACATACATACTATATTAGTTCCGGGTGTACACCATAGTGGTTAGACAGTTTATACCTTAACAAAGCGATTGCCCCGATAAGTCTGGCACCCATCTGGCACCCCATGTAGTTGCTATGTTAGCAGTGACTACATTCTCTATGCTGCAATTTGACTTTGCTTAAATCGCGAAGTATGTCATGTCTGAACTCAAAACTACCGTATTAGGAAGGCACTATTTTCAGTGAGAGTGGGGAGTCTGCATATCTAAGAGTTATATGTAAACATTATATGTAATCTGAGGCCGTGTTCATAATTCTCTATGAATATACATAGTGTACTTCCAGAGTCCCATAACACCCCCAAATCTTTAAGGAAACATAAAAATTAAAGAGAAAAAATTACATCACTGTATATATACAACCTTGGGACCTCAGATCCATACCCACACATAAATAATAGCTTAGTTTTGAAAATACTATTAACTGAAAGGGAAAGGGGGTTCATCTATTAAAAAAAAGTTTACCAACCAAAGGTTCATTTGCTTTGTTCATTGTTTTTAAATGGCATTTAAGAAGTTTGCAGATGTGATTAGACATGTTTATTGCAACATCTAGACTCCAGGTATGCTCAACACAATAGTCTCACATCCCTCACTGATACCCCCCAGTGACAGTCTAGCGCCTGCAAGGGAGTGTTCCAAAGCTATGCGCCCTTCTTTGCACATATATACAAGCTAACGCTGCCACCTACTTTATCTAAGGATGACAATAACTGAAGATGTGTATTTTCAGTGAAATTTGGAATTGTATGGCTGTTTGTTTATATTTCTTCTAAAGTGTATTGAAGAAAAAGCCTACAAAACTGTAGTATGAAAATAAAAAAAGTCTCTTCTAAGCTCCCTCCAGGTCTAGGACTTCCTACCTCCCTATCAATCTACCTCCAAGCTGCACGGGGATGTGGAAAGAGGTGAGATGGAAAGTCAGAAGACATGTTCTTCTGCCCAGCAACAGCCCCCTGGCACTCCTGCCTCCCTGGAACTGCACAGCACATTGACAGATCCCACTGCTTGTCAGGGCTGTGGTTCAAGATATTACTGCACAGGCTCTCTGCATCGTAGCTCCTTCATCTGTAATAGGATGCTTTAACATGACTTCCAGATTTCCCTTTAATAAAATCTGAAATGTATTTTATTACTGTTTTTTAGAGATGATGAATTCAATTCCTATATGTGCAACCATTTGTGTACCTAACAGCCACACGCAGCACCCTTTACTGGAGGTAAAGGTGTTGCGAGCACCCACCAACTGACTGCTTCCTGGGAAAGGTTTGCAGGAAGAGCTCTAAGCAGTTCCTGCAGCCTGGCGGGCAGAGGCACTGTCCGAAGCCCCCAGATATTCATGCTCACCTGGCCCCACAACATTCCTGTGAAGTAGGGGGTGTCCCCCTCTCACTGATGTAGCAACTAAGGCTGGGAGAGGTTAAGAATTTGGCCACGGAGCCTCAGAAAGTGATGGTGTGAAGTCAGTGCTATTAGTGAGCTGGCTGTAACACAGAAACATCTGGCAACTTAACACAGAAGCGGAAGAGCTGATGAAATACGCAGAGGTCAGTGACTTTTTAAAAATTAGATAAAACAAGCACACAGAACAAACTTCAAATAAATAACTTTCAAAGACACCCAATAAAAGTGCATTTCCCTCCTATCCATTCTCTAGTTCCCCCTTCTGAAGGCAACAACTGTTGAGGTTTTGGTGTATCCTCACCAAGATACAGAATTAATGATTTCAAAAACATTTTTTTAAAGTAGCTTAAAGTTATCCTGTATTATCTTGTAGTCCAAATGGTTAAAGGTTAAGGAGAGAAAAAAACAGCAAAAAACAAATTATATATGACTAAAGTTATACCCCTCCAAGGTGATTTTTAATGAGATGTGCCATAATTAAACACAAAAGCAAAATTACTTCACAATGGAGGGCAGCTTAGCAAGTTATTGATGAAGAGACTGTTAGAACAAAGTCTTTGGTACAAAGAGTTTCAAGATACTATTCAATATCTCAAAAAAAGGACTTAGCTGAAAGGTACCTTTTAAAATACCATCAAACAAAAAAAAGCTGAGCAAAGATAAACATGCATTGTTTTTAATAAATATTTTTGAGCACCTACTTTATGCCAGACACTGTACTACAATTCTAGGATTCCAGAAATAAAAGCATGAGGTTAAACAGCATCACAGTAAAACATTACATTCAATAACCAAAACAGAATCCATGTTGGAAACTTCTGACAAAAACACACAAAGTCAACAGACCTCCACATGCGCTATGAAACCCTTCATCTGACATAAGCCCTGACGTCTAAATTTGGTTTCCCAGCTGTGGCCTCTTTTCTAGTCTTAAGTGTTCCAGAAGATAAATCTGTCTTCCAAACATACCCCCCTGCCTCAATCTTTATTTCTGATTTACCAGGAAGATAACTACAATAATTTCTTTAATCAGCTCATATAAAATCCAATCATATATTTTACAAACTCGGTTTTGTTTAATTGAATAGATATTATAAAACACTCATTTATAAGGAAAACACTGGTGTTTTATCCAATTTATACTACAATATGTATTTCTGACATGTTGTTACTAATTTTAGATGTTGGTTCAAATATTTTTTCAAAAAATATCTGATTCTTTCCCATAGCCCTATGGGGGAGTCATCCATAAGAACAGTATATGATACACTGGAATTTAGTTATAAGCATGCTTTTTAAAACAAGCTATTTCCTGAAGAATCATGACAACTGATAACATTCTCATAAGCGGCTCTGTATTTCACTGAGTGTGATGGAACACAAAAGCAAATACCAGGTGTTCCTTAGAGTTTCTAAGGTACTGAAACAGAAAATTCATATGAAATGACAATACTTAATAAAGAAACAAATTAGCAGGTGCAAAGACATATCATGTAAGGGAACATCTACTTATTTTTTCATGAGATATGTATGTACCCACACTACTAATTCAGACTAACATTTTTGAAAACATAAAAAATGTGGAATTCTTTATAAAAAAAGATTTTCTTTCTTTTGATGAAAAAAAATCATCATATACCACAGTGCATTAAAGAGATTTGTTTTAATAAATGAAAATGATAATTGGTGTATACATGGCTTATAAGCCAGTGGATGAATCTAAATGTTTGAAAGCACAGTGCTTGCCCTATGAATATTGATGACATCATTAACAACACTAATATCATTTGTTAAGAAAATTTAAAAGGACTATCTGTTTCTTTAATAAATACTTATTTAGGTTCAGCTCTGTTCAAGACACACTCTTTTGTTCTGAAATCATACAAATTTCTAAATTTAAGGAGTCTATTAAAGGCTTTAAAGCCTTTTCCAGAAAAATAATTTTAAATTTCAACGGCTACAAAATGCATGTTCTACAGTTCAATTCTCTAATTACTCCTTATGTGAAAGCATGAAAGACACAAAAAATATCCTTCAGTTATTGTTATGGAAGAACACAGAAATATGAGAACAAAAAAGACAATTTAACACTTCAGGGTTATTAACAGTTATGAACTCAGAAAGTCCACAAAAGGTCTCAGGAATACCCAAGTGTCCCCACACCACACTTTCAGAATCACAGCACCATACACCAAACAGCTTAGATGTAAAAGCAGAACATTTTAAATTCACTCTGTAATAGACAGACTGCTGTCCTTATTTTATACTCTGTACATCCACAATTCACCTGACAGCGTGTGAATAAAGAACAAATTGATCCAAACAGGTATCTGAATTCTAGCACAGATTGCTCTCTCCAGAATTTCATGTTACACTTCATAAAGCACTTTGGTGAAACAAGTTCATTTGGTAAAATCTTGAGGGAAGTAACTGCAGCAGGCTGGAGGGAAAAGGCCATGAATGTTGAGGGCCAAGTACTCTCCCCTGCTGGGACTGTCAGCAAATCCAGTTCAGAACAGGGCAGGATCTAACTCCAATAAACCCAGGCCCCTTAGATGGGGAACTCCGTCAGTCTCTCCTGCAATCAAACTTATGCCCCAGATTCCCGGGTTGATCACAAGGAAATGAAGTTCAACCAAGGAAAATGATCAACCAAAAAAGTAAAAACAAATAATTTTGTGTTGCCATTCCCACATAAGAATCTATCAACTCTGGTCTCCAGACCTTCATTTACTGTTCAGTGAGCTGGTTCTAAATCTGCAGATGATTTGATCCAGTATTTTCTAGGGTCACTAATTTATTCTCTTTTGCTACACCCTATTAGTCTTTCATCAAAGAACCCAAAAAGTTTTCTGAGGCATATGGAGAGCTCTTAAAATGAGAACCTCAAGTATCAAATAGAGACAGAATAATTAGTATGATGGTGAAATTCATTTCTTAGAGCAACAAATTAGCAAAATCAAAATATGCCACAAACTAATTGATTTACATTCAGCAAACACTTAGATAACAGACTTCCCTTTTATTTTTAAAAATAGATTTAACAAGCATATTAATTTTCCACTGGCCACTATAAATAACTGGAACTCCAAAACCTCTTTCTTTGCAAGGGTGTTCTGGCCAGTCACTGTTAGCCTGACCCTGAGTGGAATGTGTATTTACATTGCCAAGAGGCGGCATTGTATGCTGGTGGGAAACCACTTCTCACAAACCTCCCATTCAGTGGAGGGCTCCCACAATAGGTACTCACACAGGAAGCAGGCCTTGCTGAGAGCACCTCTGGCTGTTCCAGGGAGAACTTTCCAAGGCAGCAGGATGGTGAACCACTGTAAATGCTCCGCTCACAGGCCCTAACTGCCTACACTTCAGGGTCAACAAAGCGAGTGTTGTCCACAACCATTCCTTCTCAAGTCCTTCCCAAGGTGAAAGGAAAACCGTCAGCAATTCCATTTCATTTTTCTAGCTAATCTCTCAGGGCATCACTTTGTTAAAAAAAAAATTACAAAGCCATGATGTTTTCTCAAACTAAAAATACTTGGAGTTAAGCTACTGCTTTTTAAAGCCAAATAAATGGTGTTAATATTGAATATGCAATTTTAAAAAACCAAAACTTCGAAGATCACTTCATTATCTCCACTGGAAACTCTGGTCCCTTGAATACTGACCATTTTGTTTAACTGCAAAGCAAAAAAATAACAATTACTTTAACTCCTCAAATAAAAAAGTGGGCATTGTCAGCATTGTCACAATAATGACTTCTGCACAGATATCTGAGGAAATAAAGATAACGGTGACCACTCACACCGGCCATCAAATTAGTCAACTGGTGGTGGGAAAACTGCAGTAAGAAAATGGCTTTTGTCAATTCAATACCAAACAACTGGTTTGACTCGCCCCCGCTACTTGAGCATGTTAAAAAACATAACCTGGTTCTTTAAAAAATGTGATTACATTATCAACCTGCCAAAAGAGAGGTAACAGCTGCTTCCTATGATAATATTTTTAGGCCATTAAATAAATTAATGATGTTAGGCAAAGGGTAACTCCTCTGGCTTACTTTTTCTCATTTCTCTAATTAAGGGACTGGACTCCATGATCAAAGTCCCTGCCAGCTCTAATAATCAATGTGGGTACAGCAACAAAGAATATCACAATTAACATACATCTTAAGGGTTCACTAGAAGTCTAATACTTAAGGCAGCCATTGTAAAATAAAAGGTATCTGTACTCACTCCAACCATACATAATACCACTTACTAGCTTCAGGAAATCACTTTTGCAATACATAAAAAGTTTAAGCAGAAATACCACAAGGAAAGGCTCACAACACAGTGTTTAGTGAAATGTACTCAGAGTATGTATGCATATATAATTGTTGAAAAGACTAAAATGAAATAGAACTAAAATGTTAACACTGGTTAACATATGGAATATGAAATGAGTTATATTTTTCCTCTGTACTCAATATACTTGTAAAGTATCCTACAATGAGCATCTGTAATTTTTATAATGATAAAAGTTAACTTAAAAAAAAAAAACCTGTAATTCAATTTACTTCTTACACCATGTGATTGTTTAAATTTTTGTGATGAGACACTTTGAAACCACTGTACAGCATAAAGACCTGAAGAATATGGGTTTACTCAAGTCTCAGAACTACTTTCCACCATTCATACCACTGAGTGTGGGACACAAAAATGGAAGAACCCCTGTGCATAAGTAACAGACTTGGTAACATTAAAGTACCAGCCCTCAGAGGTCATGCTTGCTCAGTAATCCCTAGATTAGGCACTCTCACTGGGACCCAGCCGAACATTTTCTTTTTTTAAGAAAGGGAAAGGCAGATTCCCCAGCCTTACTTTTTTTTAGATAACAAGCACTCCAAAAAATCCTGTTCCAACTGCCAAAATGAATCAATAAGACTTGGTAAAGATTAACTAATAATAGAAATCTGTTACATACTTGCTTAGCTGTGCTAACTATGCTAGTCCCTAACTAGCACAAAGCCTCCAAAAAAAAAAAAAAAAAAAAAAAAAAGCTGGCTATGAAAAGTACAGGGTGGGGTCAGAGAGTTCTCTTGGGGTTGGCAGGCCTCATTCTCAGTGGATCAAGTAACTACCCACTCTTATCTTTGTGGGTTTTCTCCACCCCACCCACCCTCAACTGAAACCTTCTAAAAATATTTGTCCCATATTTTTATTCCCACATCCCATATATTATACAATATAGTACATGTTCACTCTAGGAATCTGGAAATACAGAAAAGCAGGAAGACAGTTTCAACTATTTATAATCACATCACACAGAAACACCCTCTTAAAATGGTGATGTGTTGTTTCATTTTTTTCTATGCACATGAAATCTATAATGTTAGAGGCAATAGTTTACACAGCAGTAAAGATCTGCCTATTGTTTTTATTTTTGATATTTTAAAATTATAAGTGACACTAACACCTTTAAAAATTAAGCAAGAAGTTGTTTCTAAGTCACATTTTCAGAGAAGGTGGCAAAATCTCCTTCCAGGGTCCCTAACCTTAGCAGAAAGATAGGGGGCCAGGGAAACCATGACACTTACCTGGCATGCCCAGTGAGCAGCCAGGGGTATGATTCCTTCCTACATGGTAGCAGGTGACAATGGCATAACACTCTTAGATTGTGTACACATAGTTAAGTAGGACTATAAAATGAATGATCCTCACAAATTACTACAAATTCTATTCTTTGTTTATATGTATGTGCTTCTAAAAAGTAAAGTTTTATTCTCTACCTCCTAAGAGCTATAGAATGTCTTATGTTAACTGTTCATAAAACCTTCTTCATGCTATAAACTTGCCCTATTCTCTCAGCAGAATGCATATACCATAATCATGGCACTTTGCCACAGAACACTTAACCCTGAGCATCCAGGTGTATTGCTGCCAGTAAAACGATTAACAGAGAACCAGAGTGGCAAAGTGTATGACGTGACTTAAAGTATCTTAGTACAAAATATGAAGACATACACTGCGGCATAAAATAGTAAAATGCTGGAAGCTAATTCATCCATTCAGTAAAAGACCGTGCAACCAATTTTAAATGCTGTAGAAATCAATCTGCTCACAAAGGAAGATGATCGCAACACAGCGTTTATAGGAAAGTAACAACAGAGGGAAATAACAGGTTAACAAATAGAAGGTCTATGCTGTAGTCTTGTTTTTGCAAAACCAGTATGTTTATTTTTCATATAGAACAAAATAGAATAGAACCAAAGTGTTCGCAGTGATTATGGTGAGGAAGGTAGAATGAAGAATTTTTTCATCAACACATTCTCATATTTTTAATGATGCTTTTGTTGGGGGAAAAAGTATATGGAACATAGAGCATCTTAAGGGCAACTTCATCATACTTATCAAATAATCTGATGGAAAAATGAGAAACAAATAATGGATATCTGGTCAATGACAATCCCATTACGCAAAACACACCTTATGACTTCCTGAAACGACTCACTGATTGTGACAGCCCCACCTCCATGCAATAGCTCACAGGTGTGGTTTCCCCTTCGTGCTGGGTATAGCTGGGCTTACCAATGGTGACAGTGAAGACTCTGAACCTCCACCGCCTAGAAGCTATGTCATTTTCAAATTAATATCATAGAATCCTACATCTAAAAAGAAACCTTGGAAAGTTCAGTTGTGACTCAAACTTGTATAATATCTAAACATTCCTAATAGACTAGAGGCTTCGAAATATCATAACCCAGCATTTTTTTATTATACTATATCCTTCAGTTACTTATCTCAGGATTTCCTCTCTTGGTCAGTAAAAATACATTTATTTAGAATAACAGGATGATATGAATAAATGTGGTCAGAATTAGACATAACTGTCTCTGAGTGAGTAAAAAATGCAAATTGTTTAATATTTTTAAGTCACCACTATTGAAAGGATTCTTCCTTTGATAAAGTCTGGCACCTCTGACCCTTCCTTTTCGTTACTGCCATCAACACCAGCAGCACCTTAGTTTAGGAATTAAATCACTTCTAGATTCTGGAAACATCTGGAACCAACTCACTCTGCCTACCATCTACCGTTTCCCTTCTGTGCATGACAACCTGCACACTCAGACCACATCTGCATTTCTGGAACATCACTTCCACTAAGCCACTACCCCTCACAAACCAGAGATTCTTCAAGAAGCTAGAGAGATGCAGAATGAGGGACTTCACACTGTGGGAGAATGCAACCGACAACGCTAACCTCTCAGAGCGCTGTTCCCACAGGTGGTGCAGGGCCTGCTGCACTAGCATTGAGTGGGGAGCTTGTTTCAAAATTCATATTTCTCACAAATGCTCCCAGCAGCATTATCCACAAATGCCAAAAAAGTAGAAACCACCAAGCCTATTCCACTTTAGAATAAAATGTGGTATATCCATACAACGAAATGCTATTTGGCAATAAAAAGGAATGGGGTGCCAGCACATGCTACAACATGGATAAACCCTGAAAATATGACGCTAAAGTGAGAAAAGCCAGTCCCAAAAGGACACCCACTGTATGACTTTCTTTATTTGAAATGTCCCAAATAGGCAAAATTTAACAGACAGAGGTAGACTGGGGGTTGCCTGGGGCTGGCTGGATGGGCGTACCAGTGGGGTGGGAAGCGACTGCTGATAGCTAGTACCGGGTTTCTTCTAGAAGGTACAAAAATGTTCTAAAATTTGAAAGTGGTGATGGTTGTATAACTCTCTGAATATGATAAAAAAGCTTATATTGAATTTTAGATCTTAAATGAGTAAACTGTATAGTATATGAATTTAAAAAACTGTTTAAAAATAACACAGATCCCTTAATTCAACCTCAAAGCTACCAAATCAAAATCTCTAAGAGATCTGGATATCTTCCCAGTGAATAAGCACAGGTGATGTGCATTTCCACTAAGTACCCAGAAATACACTCAAGTAAACACTTCCTTAGATCCTTCCCAACATAACATACAGGCTGTACAGGTGACCATCAAATAACACAGGCTTGAGCTGTACCGGTCCACTTATGCATGAGTATTTTTCAATAAATATATAGTCATCCCTCCATATCCTGGGGTTTTGCATCCATATATTCAGCTAACTGAGGTTAGAAAACAGTATTTTCCATCCATAGTTGGGAATCAACAGATGCAGAGGCCCAATTATAGGCTTTGATTTAAATCATTTTATTTATACAAGAGGGACCTGAGCATCCACAAATGTTGGTATCCACAGGGGTCCTGAAATCAATCTCCCAGGGACAACAGGCGATGACTGAAGTTTTGGGGACATGGATTTTTGACTGGTTGGTACCCCTAATCCCTGCGCTGTTCAAGGGTCAAATGTTTATTATATTCTGTACCTCAAAAACCCTCCTCAGGGCAAACAGATCCTCTGTAGACACCTTCTCTATAGAAAGGTATTTCCTCCTCTGCCCACACAACACTCCCTTCTAACCGGGGTCAGACTGTCAAGGCAGCATGCAAATGCCCACCTTTGCTCTTGTTACTCTCCCTTCTTTCCTAAGACACCCACCCACTCTGTCCAGGCCTTCTCTGCTGCTTTAAGACTACTTCAGTGTTACTCCAGTTCACAGTGAGCTCTACTAAGAAACCCCCAGGCTTCCCTATCCCCAAGTGTGAACCAAGGATAATGAACTGCTAGACTTTCTTCCATATCTCAGAGTTAGAGCCACTCCAAAGAAAGACTCAAAAGACATCCGAGGCAAGCAGTCTTTCCTCCATTCAATCACTCATTACATCCAAAAAATGTCTTGCACACACAACCTTCTGCCTGCTTAATGTATGGGAAAGTTAAATAACTTAAGGATTATTTTTTTAAGCTGGAGAAAGGGTACATGTCAACAGGGCCTCAGGATACTGGTATATGTTCTGGCAAATGGTGGTGGTGGGGGGGGGGGGGTCAGGTATTTGATGAATTCCCTGATGGCTGCAGTCTAGGCACAGACTTCTCGGTTTGCTGAGGTATGGATGCTGAGGTCTTATGTGTGGGGAGACCTGTCCTTTCTATACTGCTGCTTCTTTTCCAAGACAACACTAGCAGCTCCTATCAAAAGGACCTGTGCTGTGTTTTGGTTCTCCTGTTAGGAATGAGGGCTTTACGGCAGCATTTGACAGAACAGCTGATCAGGTTAGAGGTGCATTCCATGGTCAAGAAATGCACCCATCTCATGACCAATCTGCAATGCCATTCTCTGAGGCAGTCTAACATCATTTGCTACAGCCAGACACATGCCCCCACCAGACACACACATAAGGTCAGTAAAATGCCAACCACTCCAGGCAATATTTACTGGAAGCAACACAATTTTGAAAATGGCTCTTCAGTAACTACACTTTTCAATATGAATAATACAAATTCCCCATGAAAATGTGTTTTAAAAGGTATTTCCTATAACAGCCAAGTTTTTGAAGATGCTAATAACTTTTACGTCACAATTTATAGCTACAAATATGCATTCTTATATTTCCAGCAATTATAGTGAGAAAGTTAATTTCATTAACACTGAAATTAAGATGCTCCAAAACAAATACAAACACAAATAACATACGTGTGTGTGTGTGTGTGTATATATACTTTTTAGAGTACTAGGGAATTAGTGTTTGATACACTACAGTACAATGGCCAATTGTAAACCTTTAAAATATCTGACTTCTATAATTTCTAACATTTTTTTTCAGATGTTTACAAATATAGGGGACATACCCACCTTTTCTTCAGATTGTACTATCTCACTTTTCAAATTTTAATATTATAAAGATACAGTAAAACCTTAGTAACTCAAATTAATTGGGAAAAGGCCTGTGTAAATATATGAAAAGAAGCATTTGCCACAACAAATTTTACTGTGACTAAAACTTTCAACAGCATTGCCAAGTGGAACTCCTACCTGCTCTACTTAACAGATAAGACATACTAAGACCTCTAAAAATTGCTACTTTAAGAAAAAAATTTTTCCAAGTACTTCTGAAGAGTTTTATCACATTCCATTCCCTCTTCCTGGTCCCCAACCTCAGCCTTATTTCGCTAAATTATTTCTTGGCCAACGAAGAGATGAGCAGGATGAAAAATTAAATCAGCTCCATTAACTTCAGTACCCAGATCAAACCAGATAAAGAATGATTTGGTTTTAGTTTTGTGAGCTAGACTCTAAGTAAGGATATCATTTCAGTTTATTTTCACGACCCTATCCAGCTACATGAGAAAGCAAAGTGATAATGGATACTACATCAGAGAATCAAGAAACCTGAGTTATTCTGATCCCACCAAGAACTATTTTTGTGCTCCTAAGCTCAAATCTGTCTCCGGCTCCCTAACATGAGCTGTCTGGTGAGGGCCTTAGGTTTTTTCCTCATATGTTCACTCCAATCCATTCAGTGTCTGCCTGGAGTGTAGTGCTGAGAAAGACTGACTGCCCAGGTTCAGTGACAGAGACAGACATGAGGAGATCCACATCAGTATTTACCATCCACTGGTTAGAAAGAGCACCGAGGACCCTCCCATTCAAGGGTTCTCAGTCAACCAAGAACTGCAGTAGCAGAAAAGAGGAAGTCTCTTATCTGTGCCTCTAATTCTGCCTTTTCAGAGATGATATTAATGTCTGAGAATCAGATTAATGAAAAAAATATTAATATACAACAATTAAGGTATTAGATTAAGCACACCTACTCAACTCATTTAACAGGCATTACATCTGACACATGTCATAACCACAGCACCACCACAAATGAGTGATACATATTGAAATCATATGTGTGACTTAAGTAATGAATACTCAATTGACAAATCCGGAAATTCACTTGGTCTGTTGTTCAAACATTTATCGGGTATCTTATGTGTCTGGCACTGTGCAGACACTGGAAATCTAGTTTTGCATATTGGGCTAACTTTGTAATTGAACTAAGATTTCAAGAGACCTTTAAACAGTGAATACAGAGTGAGATTTTCAAACCTCCATGACCTTAATCTTTACAAGACAGCCTTATTGGAATTTTTTTCATATGTTCCAAGATCCTTCTGACAAAGATATTAAGATATTGCTATAAACAAAATTATACTCTAGAATCATCATACTGCTGAGGGCTTAGTAATTCTGACATTCAATTTGTGTGTGGTATGTTTGGCTACCTACTCCCCACCTTCAATCAAGTGGTGACGTGGTACTGGCTGTCCCAGGGAAAGCCTCCAAACCTCTGCAGATAGCTGTGCCATATCACATCCTGTTTCCAGCAGTCACTAAGGAAATTTCCCCACCCCTAATGAATTCTTACTGTTTCTTCCCCAAGATAAGAAAATCCTGTGGTAAAACAACTTGCCCCTAATCTTATATTGTGCTCCAATAACATGCATTCTAAAAAAGTTTTCGTACACTCGTACATTCTTCATTCATGTTTAGTAAAATATTAGTAGTAAAAAATAATTTGTTCTAAACTAATTTTTACTTCGCAAAGTGCTATGGGTATTATTTTCTCACTATGAGTTTCAAAAGCTCACAGCATATTGAAAATCCTACTCATTCAAAGCTACTTCTCTGAAATTCAACACCATGACAAGTCAGTTCTCTCTCAATGCCTTTTCTGTCCGTAAAAAGCTAATTTCCCTATCACTTTAACCAGAGCCCTGAATATTATTTGGCCATTGTCTATACATCTGCAAAATGTTACTGCTGGATGAGTAAAGATACTATTTTTTAATGCCTTCTGTACAAGCTAATCACTTTAAGTATTATATATTTCCTCCGAGAATGCTGTTAACACACACAATGAAATCAGAGTCTCTCACAGCAGCTACCTTTTGTAGAATTAATTTTTAAAATGGTTTTTAAATGATCAATTACATCTTAAAATATAGTTGTGAAGATGCAGAAGTGTGTGATTTGCAGTATATAAATTATATTTCAATTTAAAAAGTATTTCACAAGGAATTCTAGCACTGGACACATGGCCTGAAATCTACATGATATGAGGAAGGGGGATCTCAGCAGCGATCCAAGGATTTGGATTTAAGCTCTATTATATATACCAGCTGTGTGACTTCGGTTCCTCAGAGCCTACATTTATCTGCAACATGAAGTGGTTGAACTAGATTACCTGTAAACTCCCTTCTAATTCTAAATTCTGTGATCCTAATACAGCAATTTCACTGATTTGGGATCAGAATCCTAAACAAAGATCAAGTTAGAAGAAATTTTCCCTAGAAAGTGTCTTGTTTAGCCACACATCTTTAAAGAAAAATCACAAGAGCTGTACAACACTCATTCAGGTCACACCTTAAATAATAAGCATTTCTAGGCTGCCAGCTCTTCCAGGAACAAGATGTAGCAAGCACTTCCCTGGTTCTAAGCTTCTTTGAAATGTGAATGGCTGAGATGATGAATGGTAAAAACTTCAAGATCCAAAGACAGAAGTAGTATATATTGCAATATTATTTCTTGCTAACATGGACTGTGTCCTACAGATGTCTGAATGAGGTTTCCAGATTCTATAGGGCTCTCAAATTCTCCTGCAAGCCTTCATGTGGTATAAGAAGATCACAAAGGGAAAACTACTGGATTCCTGTAGCCCCTAGCAAATACCAAAGATTCCAAATCACATTTTTACATCAGCATTAACTTTTCTACCACGAAGGTTTGAGTCCCTTTTCAGCGTGTTACAACCTACATTAATTTCAAAAATACAACCTCAGCATTTGAAATTTGCAATGACTTTATTTTTTGTATTCTTTTTTTTTTTTTTCCTTAAATAAGCAGCACCTTGAAAACTGTCTAACCCATCTCTATCTTTGAGAGGTCACATTGCTGATTAAGGGAAGGAGAAGGTCTCTTGACTCAGATTTCTGTATATATTTTCTATTGAAGTTCACAAAGGAAACCTAACCAAGTCATAAGCTCTTTACAACACCCACACACATACAACCACTCTTATCAAGTTCCAAAATGTTAATTATCCCACTGCCTTTTCCCCAATTCATCAGCTTCTATCTGCAAAGTCCCAGCCCTGAAAACTACTCAGGCTCTCAGGGAAAACAAGTATTATCTACATTAATAACAGTAAGTCTCCAGAAGAGCCACAGCACCAGGAAAAGATGACCACACCTAAAATGACGACAGTTCAGCATGGTAAATTATGTGCCTTCACTAGAAGCATATTAGCTCAAAATAGGAAATCAATAGAGAGATATTTATTTTCTAAACAGACGAAAGTCACAAAATTATCCTCTACATTCCATCTAGATTCTACACTAAATGTTAAGTGTGTCACTACCTGCCATCCCTATAATAGCAGCCTAGAAGAAATGAAATTGCAAACCCAGGTAAATAAGTTGACCAAAATGGATAAACCCATATGGACACAAGAAATGACTACATGTGGTATCTTTTTTTCTAAATCCGCCCAGGTGAGAATTTCCAAAGTATATGCCACAGAACAAATATTCTGCTTTATGCTAATATGTTTTATATAAGAAGTAATCCTACTATCAAAACTGTGTTGAACAACCAAGGTTCTTTAATGCTGGTCTTACATTATCAAATAATTGATAATATAATACACCAAGAATCTCTCCAGAGTCAACTGGTTTTGAACACAATCTTTTCTCAGGACCTAGTGTTCCCAAATAATGCTCTTTGAATAGTACTATTCTAGCTACTTAATTATTTTCAACTAACCTAATAAAATTATGTGAAATCTTTATTCTATAGAGATTATCTAATGATAGAAAATGTTATTAGCATTTCACTCACAATTTCTTCACATAAGAACTTAGCCCAATTTTTAGGTAAAGTCAAAGAAAATTGGATCCACTAGTTTACTCCATAATCAAATAAGCAATTCATGACTCTAAGGGACTGATTGCACAATCTTATGCATCTCTATAACAACAAAATGTAAGTCACATTTCCACATGGAGCATGGTTTGAAATTGTCTAGTTATTCAAATTTCCCCTAGGAATAGTATGCCATTTGCTCTTTCTGTTAAAAGGGATCCCAAACTTAATTTTTAGGTCTTTAAGGCAACAACAAATCTAAAACATTCACCTTTCCTGGATAAAGTATCACTTTTTCCAAACAGAATGTTTTTTCAATCTTTTGCATTTCCTGCCATCATTACAAATGGGGGGCAGGGGAGCTCTCAAGTAGACAGGAAATGGTACAAATAGAGAATATACACCTTAAGGTCCCTTCTAATGCTTTACCTGACCACCAAGCAATGAGGCCATACACTTTCAACATCTAAACCAATTATACAATCATAGTTCAACAAAGGAAGCATTTTTTCCTCCAGATTCACATTCCACACTACCACTTCCTGTCAAAGCATGGAAGTTGTTCCCTTAAGTCTGAGCCGCTAACTCTTCCTTTTGCATACCATCAGCAATCATAACTACAGTCATAAAAATTATAGACCTAAAAAGATATATAAAGGTCTTAAAAAATCATCACATCATGTTCAAATGCCTCCACAAGCCAAGGACATACTATAATGTGAACGAGTGAAGTGGCCTGCCTTTCCTTTTTTCCTATTTTGGAGAACAGAGAAATACTTCTTCATATTTAAAATGTAAACTGTGTACAAGGTGGCAAAAAAAACAACTGACAGTCAGTTCAGTATCTAAGAGTTGAGAGAGCGAGCGGTGGGGGACTGCTGCTAACTGGATAGCAAATGCCCACCTAAACTCAGTGAGCTGATTGATACTCAGCTCAAGATTTTCACTCCCGTGCGGAATGCAGGCTGGCGCTGCCAGACTTCAAGAAAAACCAAAAATATTGTTTTATGTGAAATCCTTTAATTTTTCAATGTTCCTTCCAATTAAAAAAAAAAGAAAGAAAAAAAAAAAAAACTCTTCAAAGCTGAAAACAAAATCTGCAGGCCACATCTCCCGCCAACAAACTCAACCTCATCAAGTCATGAGTCAATCAGTAGTGCCTAGAGATGTCTGATCACTTGGCCAAAGCTGGAAACATAATCAAAGCACTGTCATCAATTTATAGCACCCTGTATATACCACATGTTGATTCCTCTTATTACCAAATTTACTGAGCTCCTAGTATGGGTTAGATGCTGTTTCAGAAATTGAAAATTGACCAGTGCACAAGAGAAAAATAAGACAAAAACCATCGTTCTGGAGTTTACATTCTAGCAAGGGAACAAACAATGACCGTAAGTAAGCTATATGGTATGTAAGAAACTGATACTTACCATTAAAAAACAAAGCAGTGTAAGTGGACTTAAGAGTACTGCTACGTACTTAATGTCACATCTTACAAAGGTTCTGTTGGGAGCCAAAACTTTGTCTAAAAAGTTAAGAAGCCTACCATGGCCAACAATAACAAAGCAAATCAACTTTCGTATGGCTCAGTTTCCTTATCCATAAAGTAAGGATATTGTTACCTGAACCCTTAACACCTACTATTGTAAGACAATCTTTAGCTACTCTTTCAGAAAAGTGAACATAAGAATATTTCAGTGACAGCATCATACTACTGTCTAATAAATCTTTCTAGACACTCAGAACTCTTAAATGCCCCAAGCACTTACTAGATTCTGATTCTTCAAAAGGAGCACGTAGCCACTAACATCACTAACATTTCCTCTCCTTTCCAATGGTGAGTGATCCATAGGCCACAGAACTGTGGCAACCTCTACGAACTTTGACCAATGTAGGAGAGACTGTGGTGAAAAGAAGGCTTTTACTTTATATATCCCTATTGTTCTTTTTCTTTAAAGAGAGCAAATAACTATTGTAATAACTGCCCCTCAAAAAACCCTAAGGCCACAATGCAGTGAAGAAACAGACCTACACCTACGTCTGAGTCCACCTGGCTACCACTCATTTCACAAAAGATGTATGTACTTAATAGTGTAGAAACAAGATTTGTAATTCTTGATGTTTTGGCTGAAGTACTGTAATAAGATGTCTATTTACATAAGAAGTAAAACTAAGTCCCTCATATTTTCCTCCCATTTTCATTCCCAATTAACCAGCACCTACCACTTTCTCTTATAATGAATTTGCTTCCTAACACCTAGCTACATAATGTCTTTTGCCCTGTGAAGTTGTTAGTACTGTGTTTTAATCATCTCTAATAGCACATAAATAGACATAGTATATGGTTACAGGACATTATCATTATGAGACACCCTCCATTCGTCTCTTGTCCTACAGGTATGCTAAAAATGGATGCCCCTGACCGTCAGGTGTCCAGGCTATTTCTCAGAGTTGCCTGCAGTGAACAACCCTGACATGGCACAACGTCTCCCCCTCTGGACAAAGAGCAAGTTGTTTACTGCATGCTACAAAAATAGTGGGTTCCCCCAGACTCAGCGTTCCTCAGCAGGAGCACACTCCCCCTGTGTGTGCAGCTCCATCGGGACACTTCCTGTCACCCCTGTGAGATTTGTGGGCAAGGAGAAACCAAATACACTGATGTTCATACTGCTTGTGTCGCTCACTGTAGTGTAGGAGTCCTTGTCTTCTGCTACTATGAAGGAAATAATAAAAGAGTAACTATCAGCTTAGGGTAAAATCAAACCCCAGATTTAACAATGCCAAATTAAAGAATCATATTTATTCAGAGATGTCATTCATGGTAAGCTTACATACAATACTTGCAAGCCCTCTCACCCAAAACACTTGCCTCATTTCTTTTGTACTTGATCACTAATATATGCAAATATATACAAGGGGGGGGGGACCCAAAAAAGACTGCAATTATCTTCTGGAGGGTGTGTCCCTTGTAATACAGACTTCCCCTGCTAGATGAGTATTCTGGGAATCCATCTGTATCAGTGTACCAGCTGGCATTGTTGTGAGAGGCTGCATTCAGCTTCAGTTAATTTTTTTTGACTCTTTCAACATGTTTGCCCATTTCATGATGGGTGATTTATGAGCACACCTGCCCATGTTGCACTGAGTGTTCAGCCGTTTTTGACCAAAAGTGGCACGACCCCCCGTGAGCCGCCCTGACAATTCACCTAATCTCACCAGGAGCAACTTTTCTTTCCCTGCATGAAAAAAGTCTTCAAAAGGAAATGTTTTGCCGATGTGGGAGAGGTGAAACAAAAAATTGCAGAAGCACTAAAAAGCATCAAAATTAACGAGTTCAAAAACCATCTTGAGCAGTGGAAAAAAATGTCTCAATAGACATATTGCACCAAATGGAGATTACTTTGAAGGTGACTAAAGTTTAAACATGTAAGAATACACAATTTTTTAAAAATAAATTCCAGGATTTTGGGGATCCCCCCATGTACACATACTATAATGAAATATCTCATTCTGTATAGGTTTCAGAAATAAACTCCAATGGAATTCAGCTGTCACTAATTCATTAGCTCTTACTTCTAAATGAAGAAACTAGAGTACTATGTCTGGATCTAAATCCAGCATTTCCAGTCAAGTCTCCCACATTCTGTCCCTCAGCACAAGCCAGTTAAGAAAAAAGCAGAGGGCCCTGCCTGGGTAGTTCAGTTGGTTAGAGTATCATCCCAATATGCCAAGGTTGCAGGTTTGATCCTTGGTCAGGGCACATACAAGAATCAATTGATGAATGCATAAATAAAGAGAACAACAAATTGATCTTTCTCTCTTTCTCTTTCTTATTTTCCCTCCCTTGTTCCCTCCCTCTCTTTCTCTAAAAATCAATAAATGCATTTTTAAAAAAGAAAGAAAATAATTTTTAAATAGAAGAAGAAAGCAGAGGAACTTCTAGGCAGTCCTAAAAGTCCAGATTAGGTCTAACTTCTCTGAGCCTGAATCTGCTTACCCATAATGCAAGAGAGCTGGGCCAGAGGGACTCATCTTTTTCCAGTAACAGCTCTGATGATTCTACATTCAGCCTATACATGCATGAAACATTCTTTGCTGCTTTGTTCAGTGCTACAGTAGTTTATGAAGTGTCGTCCTGCTGAAAAGCTGAAGAATGAAATAGATGTCTTCTCAAGATGCCTCCTGGCCCTCTAATCCCATGATTGCACTATTAATGGAATTTGGCTATCCTTATAATTAGAAATGTAGCTTGCTGGTCACACATCTGGATCAGATAAATCTGCACAAATAGCATTTCACCAGAAGCAGAAATGCCAAGCATAGAACAGCTGTGTTGTTACATCAGCCTTGCAAATAACAAGGAATACTATTTATCCATAGAAAATAAAAGACTCTGCAGACAGGAATAAAGCTCACTTTATTCAAATTATTTTGGGGTGGGAGAAATGTTTATAAAAGAAAAATATATATAACGGCCAGACTTCCATTTTAATTTACAAGAGTGGTACACAAAAGAATTCCCACACATTTAAAAAACCATCAAATACCAAAACACTATTTCCTTATTTCCTGCAATCCTAGTTAATGATGAGCTTCATGTTATTGAACTTTTGTAAATACATCATGCTTCCCTGACTTGCATGTCAACATATCACATGGAACTGTGAACCTAATCCACAATTAAGTATTGAAGTGTCAAATGGACTCTGGGCATATTCACCTCCATAGAAAATAAATGTGTTTCAAGTTAACAATTAATTTCACTCAACCAGTGCTGGATAATATGAAACAAGAGGAAATTATTTTCCTAAAAAGAAGTAAAAGCTCTCCTTAGCCAATCAGGTAAGCATTAACCACCTTACACTTTGAAGCACATTTCTTAAACCCCAAACCCTAATGTGCTATGAGGAATAACTGACAAAAGGCGTGACTAATGGCAAACAGGTATGAACACAAAATCTGTCACCTATTACCAACCTTACTAACACAGCCCCTCATCCTCCTAACTTACAATGCTGCTCACAATTATATCTTTCACACTGAAAAATACATTCAGACTTTGAGCGATAACGAGGTGTCAGTACAAGTTCAATTATTAAAAATGCACCATTCTAGTGCAGGGTGCTGATGATGGCGAAGGCTGTGCGTGTTACGGGGGCAGATGGGCACATGGGAAATCTCTCTAACCCTCCTCTGATTTTGCTGTGAACCAAAATCTGCTATAACAAAAATAACATCTTTAAAAATGTGCTCAGTACATTATCAATTTAGGAGACAGGAAGAAAATAACTTTTATATCTAGTCAATGTCCTACACTGAAATGCATGTATGGAATAAGATCCTAAGATTTTAACCTATAAATTGTAAGACTTAAAATAATCATTTTACATATAAAATCCAATTATGAAAAACCACAATACATATTAGCATGACTACCCTTATCTCAAAATTCCAGACTCAAATCAATGATTTTTGTGCCATGTAGAGGAAAAACAAAAGAGAGACCCTCAGACAAAAGAAATACCACAGAAACCAGGGTTACGTGTCTGATTAATGGATAAAACAGCTATGATTGAAGAAGTAAAGACAGAAACAAGTGGAAGACTCCAAAGGCAAACTGTCTCTTACTTCACATTGTCTAATATTTATTGAAAACTACTAGTAACAGTGTCTTTGAACCATTCCTGAAAGGAATACAGATGATTACAAAGTGAGTAGTAAGATGAATTTTTGGAAAAAGAGTTAATAAATCACAACTTTCAATGTTTATATACCAAATATTAAACTAAAACCTTAGATTAAAATGGTACCCTGATGATCAGTTAATGAATTTGCAAAAGAGAATTAATCAACTATTTCCAAACACTGGGACATAAACTTAACTCAGCCGCAGTTCTTATCTGATTCTCGTTCCTAAGGAAGTTCCTACGTGGAAAATGAGTTAGGACTTCAAAACACCTAAGAGCTAGATTTAGAGTCTCTAATAGACACAAACATATATTTTATGTGTAATCATGGCATGTTTTTGATAAACTCAATCAACAGGAGATTCACAGTCTAACCTCACTTTGAGGCCTGGAAGGTCTTTACTAAGCAAACATCAACTTTGAACTCATAATGGGCATATCAGTGAACTACCATCAAATTACGAGTGAGAGGCGGGCCTTCTGGCTTTATGCTCAAGTGAAACAACAGATGGGGAGGTTCCATCCCTTCAAGGATACTGTCAAAATTTTGAATATTTGAAAGGATGTCTTCAATTGTAGGGTGAGAACTCTCAGAATAAGGTACCTGAACCACATTAATTTCAATAGTCAATTTATGAGACATCCAGTTTCCCTCTAAAGCCCTGAGTGCAAGGAAGTAAGTGAAACTAGGTAGTGCCCACCCCACTTTTTTAATAATTCTTTCAGGTAACTGAATGTTATTAGCAAAGGCCTTAGAGTGAAGCATGAATTTTTGTAAGATAAGGTTTCTGTTCTGAGTTTTTCCATAGTTCTGTTTTCTTAATTTAAGGGTTTAAAAAAGCTCCTAATTCACATTTAAAAAATAATAACTGGGCTATTTACCAATCTTTTTCTCTTTCTCCACCCTCTATTATTTAAAGTCATTCTTTTCAAATCTGTGATTTCAGATTTAAAAGGAAGCATTTGAAATTCTGCATAGCCAAGTAGACAGGATTTCAGTTACCAAGGCTGCTGAATCTACACCAAGTCCAGCAGTGCACAAATCCACTCACCCACCCTCCGTCTTTTTAAAAGAAAAAATATAGATTTTCTGCTTCTATGCCTTTCATTTCCCAGAATAATACCTTTCTCATAGCAAGCAGAGGCCCAAAACCAAGGAGCAGTGCAATCAGAACTCAGCCTCATGTCCTCCCTTCACCCGATGCCTTACTTTAAATAATAATGTACTACCCTTCCTTACTAGAAATTGAATTTCATCATCTTACAGGATATTGACACTTTGTGGCCATCTAGGTATTATTTACCATCTCCACAAATTTCATTGTGTACAGGACTGAGTGCTAAAATAAGACCCCAACAATGGCAACAAGGGAGTAATTCCAAATACCTCTGGCTTTGGTGGTAAAAATGTCCTGAGTGTAAAATTTCTTCCCATTACCTTTTGTATCAATACCTGCCCAATGCACTTGACTGTACTCTGTGGTTTCTCCTCTCACTAAACTAGCAGGAGCACTTGGAATCATTTCTAGCTCCCACTACAAAATCCCACAAAAGGCAAACAGCTGCTTTGGAGGAAGGCAGAGACCCACTCTGGATTTAACAGGCATGAGGAGGACCTTGCAAATGCTACAACTTCACAACAGATTTACTCATTTACCCAAATCAGCACAGAACAGAAGACGCTGAGGCTTCATTTCAGTGTCTACGCTAACTGTGTACTTTAACGGCATGATATTTGTAATGCTTAATACAAGACACCATGATCCACATTTTTATATCATTTCTTCCTAAATCTGGGGAGGTGCTGATTTACACAGCTGTCAATCTCTGCCAAGGCCCTACAACACACAATTTCTGTAGGATATGGGTTCTATTATCTCAAAGGTAGCTAAAATATCTACGTCTGCGCTTATAAAAAAAAAAAAAAAAAAAGGTCAGCGTGTCAAAATGTCAACAGACAGTCAAGTAAACACGTTCCCATGGCAATCATTTAACACTGATCACCAGAATTTCCTGCGAGAGGCTGCCTGGAGCAGGAATCTCCAAAACTTAACCTGATTTGCTTCCCTCACTTTAGGGAATGCCCCTGAAACCATTGAGCACACGGAAGACACAGGGTGGCAGTAAGCCATCCTCAAAGTCAAAGCATTTTGTACAGATTGCCTTCAACCCAGGAGAGGACAGTGTTTTCATTTTCCGCAATGTACGCACTTCAGTATAGTTAAACATTTACCTCCATCCACCTACTGCTCGGTTCGAAGAAGCTAGGATGCAAAGACAATGTAGACTTCTTTACAATCTGAAATTTATGATTTCCAAACAAATGAAAATAAATACTATCTACATATATTGTGGTATTAGTCAAATGGGATTCCTTTGGGGGATACCTATGCTCACCCTCCCAAACTATAAGATTTCATTACATATGACAGTATTAGGAAATAAATATTTTCATATATTTACAGGGGGGGTGCATTTTAAGAATTAGTACAAAGTGTCACCTCATTTTAAAGGATGTCAAAGTGGCAGTTCCCCAAGTTTAAAAGATGGTATCTAATTAAGATATTTGTCTGAAATCACATAACTAGACATGTTCTCCTTTCTGTGTATTTTCTTTTGATCATTATTTTTGGTTTTGAGTATCATTCTAGTATGAAGATAAAAATGTGATTTTTTTAAGGTTACTTTAATACTAATTACCCAAATTTTTTCCCCTTCTACCTTTGTGAACTAATTTACTAGGCAACTTAACGGTATTCAAGCTTTTTTCGATTGGGAAAAAAAGAGTCAAATATTTCTATAGTGAGAGTCTTTCTACATGAGATCACAGAAAAGAATTCATTAATTCTCTTTCAGACAACCAGAGTGAAGGCCAAAATCTTTGTTCAGGGAAGGGCAAGAGCATTCATCAATTAAGTGTAGTAATGTTCTATGGCTTTGTTTATAAGTCCAGCATAAATCGCCATCTGTTAACTTGGACTAGAAAGCTTTAATTGATGTTTATGTAGTCCAGAATAAAGTAAAGGAAGAGGCCTGTGTGAAAATACCACCCCATAAAGATTTTCACACCCCTGGATCAATACAATCCCATTCTGACTGAATAATGCCATGTTTAAGGCTTGCTTCCCATGATCTTTCACTTTAAACATTAAGTTTCTCATGTTAGCAACATTTAGATCCTCAATGAAAAGTTCCAAATTTGCAAATTTTTCAAATAGAAAAAAATTCTGACTATTTTTAAAAGGTAAATAAATTGAAACCTCACCTCAGCACAGATTTTTAAATGCTTCAGATTCCTTCAGTTACACTCAATTTAGAACAGACATGATCTTTTTTACCAATCAGTTCTCATCTGCTTCAAATGCTAGATCTCCAGTTGTTCTTTCTTGATTCATTCTACTTTATATAATCATATTCAAGTTGTATTTATGTGGCTTGATCACCAGTTAATTCAATTTTAGGTACATAAATTTTATTTTCTGACTCAAATGCCAACTCTGAAGAAAGGGACCCTATCTTTATTTATTTTGTTCCCTTAAAACTCTTCCCCCCAATAAATTACTTTACATACAACAGACATTTTAAAAAGTTAATTCAATCTCTAAAACTATTAACATTGATCCAAATTTACCCATGCCCAAGTCACTCTAGAAATAATTATAATTTAAGTTTAAAAGTATACTTCACTGTCCAAAATAGTTAAAGATCCCTCTTGATGCTCTTGTGACCTGAATAGAATTCACAGGCTTTCGTCACATATAATGGAAACTTTAGTATGTTTGTATTTTGATAATTTTTTAACTCTAATTTCCACTTAATGTTTTTAAAGAATTAAAGGAAAACTTCACACATACACTCTCTCCCTAGATGCTGACATTTCATCTTTGCTGAGATGTGCACTCAAGTAGAAAGGCAGGAAGAACTCACAATTCAGAGGGGAAATGCCTAACAAGCATACAACACAGAGCCATAAAAGACCACATGCAACTCAGCGCTAAACGAGAGCTCTGTGGGCAAGGGCCTGGTTATGATTCATCATCATACTCCTAGAAGCTAGCACAATTCTCTGTAACACACAATCTCTGAAAACAGCAATTTTTGCTTTGCTCACTGCTGTGTCCCCAAACACCAGAAACAGTCCTAACACACAGAAGTGCTGTTAATATGTGTGGAATGAATACTCGTAGAAAAACTACGCAACATATAGTAGACATCTATAGGAGAGCAGGTAAGCAGTAGTTGAATTTATTTCAACATTATATTTCTTCTGGTAACAATTACTTTAAGTGGGACACAAATAGATAGTATCCAGAATATAGTGAGGCAAGGAAAAATTTCAAAAACTGGGACCTTAACACTGTAGAACAGAAGGTATAAAGGCAAACAAGCAAGCCACAGTTGAATTCAGGGAGCTGCCGAGTGAATGAAGAAACAAACTTGCCCTAGGTTGCCATGGAGTCGCATTTTTTGAACTACAAGTCAAGACCCATTCTTGGGTCATAAAATCAATTTAGTGGGTCAATGGTTGCCATTCTTTTAAATAACAGAATAGAACTGAATAAATAGAATAGAATAAAGGCAAGTACTGCTTTATAAAACTTTTGACTCAATTTAATGTACATAAAATTTTTGTATATGTGTATTTACTGGGATACAAGGTAAAACGTATTCTCAATGTACGTCCCAATAAAAATGTATGAGAAAAACAGTGCTACAGAAAGCCTACCTATAACCGTGACAATTTGGGCTAAGTATGAAAATGAGAGAGGTCAAAAACAAAAAATTAACTGGTTACTTCTTAACACTGAAGCTCTTTGTCAGTGGACAGTCACAGGGATCAAAAACTGAAAGAAACCTTAGTTACCACCTGGTTCACTTCTCTCATTCATCATAAAGGTGAAGAGACCTGAAACCAAACTGGTAGTGAAGGGCAGAACCAGGAGTGGAGGCCAGTCTTCAGAATCCCAGTCCCACTCTCTTGTTAGGTGGTCACAATGACTCTAATGGGCTGGTGACGAGTCAAGATGTCATACAGAGAGTCTTGGCACTAATTGGAATGATCTCTCCGGTGTCGACAGATTAAAATTCTTTGATGCGAAACTACAACAGTATCATACTTATCTTTTGATGGTGATCAGGTCTATACATTTTCAGAAAGAAAAGATAATAGGGGACTCATTTACATATATGTCATTATTTATAGAGCTCAGGACTTTAAACATTATAAAAGCCATTAAGGAAAAATTAAGATAAAGACCTCTTCTTTCAAAGTTTTAGACAACATGAAGGCAAGGATAAACATCCTTTCAACAAAAAAGTATTAGATAACCCTTAACTAAAAGGAAGAAATTCCACCTTGAGAAAATTTGCAGAACGTAAAAGTCTTTGAAATTGGAACACCCCTTGCCATATTTCCCCCCATAAAGAGAAGTTAACACCTAATCTTCAAGTATCTGTAGCAAAGTAGAAAGGAGGCATTAATAAGACCGGCTCACACCATTCCCTCCCTGCCAGTCCAGTCCCACCCATGTTTTGATGACCCTCCACCTCCTTTCAGAAGAGTATAAAATGACTCTGAATAGAAAACCCCTCAAAACACAACCCACTGACTTCCATGAAAATTAGAAGCAAACATTTAAAATTTATATTATTTTTGGTTTTTAAGTCACTGCTCCAGTTTAGGAGGCCTGTCTGTCCCTGTCTCTTTTAGGCCCTCTAAGCACAAGGCAACATAGTTCAGGGCAATCTCTTTCTCTTCTTTTAACTTGGTGAGAAAAAACCCACAGGATTCTCAAATATAGACAGTGGACAAGTGATGGCATCTTCCATTTTTCTCATGTTTAATTAAAATCAAAAGGTTCAAGGAGTTGCATCTGGATCATGGTTAAAACTCTAATTCTACACAAATACATACAAGCATTCACACATGCAAGGTAAGAAACTTTTGTTATTGGAAAGAAGTTGGCAGAACAGGGTGAGTAGTTTGACACTGATGACAACATCAATTATGTCAGATGTAGGTCTGGAATAAGCTAACTAGCACCCCGACTGGTAATCAATCATGTAACTGTGGCTGGCCACTGATGGACATGCATCCTGCCAAGTTTCACATGCCAGATAGTTACAAAATAGCGTCTTTCCTGTGTGCCTCAAAACAGACTTAAATTATCTTACTTTTCTAGCCCTTAAAACATAACCCATGCTATAAAGTAACAAACTAAGATATCGGAGACATTTTCCACCATGAAAGCATCCTCTAGAGCCAGAAGACAGGATGCTATAGTCACAAGCAACAAATCTTCACTGACTTTAAAACAAGTTACTAACATACAAAAAGCATGAAGGGTTGATCTTCAACAGAACTAATCTGACATCTATACGTTAGTAAAGTTTTAACTTTGTGCTAATTTTATCTTTTTAAGAAGAGTTTAAGGCTCAGTTGTCATTCCAAATCCTTGGTCCATGCTATTCTGTGTGTGCGCATGCAGGTTGGTTTGATGTGTGTGAGCACACAACACATGTATGGTTTCTAGGTTACGGAATACATAAGACTTGTAAATAGAAAGCTAGATCTGGATACTGGCCTAGTGGAATTCTGGAACCGCTCCTACTACTTCCGCAGCAAGAGGGACACCTCAGTGATAGTCAACTACAGCCACAGGCTGGTTTAGCACCAATACGTTATCAACTGCATGGAGACATCTCTCAGGACAGAGGTGTATCTTCCATTATGTGACTGGGAAAACAGGGTCCAACATATGTCAATTCATTTGTAGGCAAATATATTTCAGTATATCTTTTGCAAGGTCATAAATAGATAAAGTGCTCCTGCACAGTTATCCTGTAATAGAAAGAACCCTTGCTTGAAGATACAGCACAACAGTGTTCTTAAGACTCAAGACAGAAGGCTGGGCTTCCAAACAGAGAACAGTTCTTAAGGGTCATGTGGTAAGCAGACCAGCTGAGGGGAGTGAAGATGTACAAAAGGAAGGTGATTTTATTTTTCTGGCTAAAATAATAAGTTTCTCAGTGAAGAGGAGGACATAAAGCAAAGTGAGTTAGTAATCTTACATAAGCTATAGAATCATGACCCATCCACAAGGTCAACATACTGAACATGAGAAAAATTAATCACAAATGCCTTTAAATAATCCTCAACTGCTAATGAAATCATCATTAAAAAGGTAAATGGAGAGCTTATTGGCAATGAAGCAGTCAACCAGTAATCATGGGAACTCACTTATCATAGCTACCTTTTATTCTACAAATAAACCATCATTCTCTTCAAGAAGTTAAATCACTTTCTAGTGATATGCGGTTTCCCACCCCAAAAGAAGTTTAACCAAGTGGAGAAGTCAAAGTCCACAGTAACTAAATGATTTTCTCCACTTCAAACAGTTAGAAGCTGATACAGGGGCCAGGAACAGGGTATGTTTCATGGGCTATTCCACACTTTTGCCTTGCAGTCCCAATCCACTTTCACGTCCAGTCCTGGCTCTACACATTCTAACTTTGCTGCATTCAGGAACTACAAATAAAAACTGAGCAAACAACCTACAGAAAACACCCCACAGCTATGCTAATTCTCAGTGTTTGAAGGAAACTTCTCTTCATACAAACCCTTTAAAGCAGAGTTCCAGACCTAGCACTGAACACAGTAGCTGGATTACAGCACCTGGCTATAGTACTTCAAGTCCTTCACTTAAATGCTGATGTAACAGTTCAATCACATAAACAAAGAAAATGTCTGTTTTAGAACAGCTAAATGTGGGGACTGCAGACATGTTTAATTATGTCTGCCGAGTGGCTAAGGTCCAAAACCCGCCACCATCTGGAGGCTTTGCTTGCCTGCATTTCAGATCCACCGCTGTGGATGGAAACAGCCACTCTGGCCCTTTTCATCAACATAAAGAAAAGATTAAAATAATTAGGTTTAAGTGCCTCATAAAGGTTCAGATGAAAGCACATTATAGGAAGCATCTATACTATAGTTTACATGGTCTCATCTGAAATGAAGCCTGGCTTCATTAGCACGGAATTTTCTTGTATTTTCATAGATGGGAACTCTGTCAACACAATTCCACTGAGGAGGAAGATGAAAAGCTGAACACTCTCTTCTTAACGGCTGCTTTTGGCCCACGAAGTCCATTTTGCTATCTTACCATCACCCCTTGATGTTAAGCTTGACCAGGGAGCTGGACTCTTCACAAAGCAAGAACTCCTCTCCAAGGCTGACAAGCTAAAGGGACTGTTAAAGCAATTTTTCCTCCACTACAGAGGAATAATGAGGGGATGCTTCCAGATGTGGTAGGCTGATGACCTCGTATCAGTGATCAAACAGGATTTTGTTGTTAGGCATTATAGTTCTAAACACTCGATCATCTGATTTGTAAAATCCTTACTATTTAATGATATAACCATTGACTATACCAGGGTGGATGAGACACTGACAGTCATAAAACATCAAGGTGTTGTCATTACCCCAGGAAAACCCAAACTATAAATTTGCCCAGGTCTCTTAAACGTCAATGTCCAATTGCAGCCACTATAGCTACATGTAGCTACTTAAATTTAAATTAATTAAAATTAAATAGAATTTAAAATTTTCTCCATCACATAAGCCATATCTCAGGCACCCAATGTGATTAGAGGTTATCCGATTAGCTAAGGCAGATAGAATATTTCCATCATTTCAGAAAATTCTATTGGGCAGCACTGCTCTAAAATGCCATATTCTCACTGATGAAAATGCAAGGGGCAATTTTTTAGCATATGAACTATCAGTATTTCACCTTATAAACCAAGAGAAGCACTCTAGCAGCGCTGTTAAGAGCCAACACTCTGGACCCCAACTGCTGAATTCTAACCAACCACTCCCTAGGCTCTGGGGCTAGGACCAGTTGCTTAGCATCTCTGTGCCTCACAGTTTCCTATCTGTAAAACCAGCATAATTACAATACCTACCCTCAGAGGACTGTAGTTAAGAATTAAATGAGTTAGTTAAGTGCTCAGAACAGCAAGCACTAAGCAAATATTTGTTGTTATTATTATAAAGCCCTACAGTATGCTTCAGAGCCTTGAAAATGCTCACAGCCTTTTATAGTTAATGAGTATTTTATTTCTTTTAGTATGTGTGACTGCCTGCCTGTAACAACCAGCCTCCATGCTATCTTGGGACATTTAAGAGAAAAGATAAGATTCGTTGGCCAAATTTGCTTTTAAATTTCACCACCTTTCATAAAGTAAGGATCTTCACTTAGCATAAAGATTAATTCTGATTTTATTTATTTTACTACTTACAATAAAATTTATATTTTAATATGTCAATTAATTGAATATACAAACTAGGTTAGTTTTTCCAAGCTGGGTAAATTCATAGCATAATAAATATATTTTTAACTACATACATATAAATAGAACCCATGAACCCATTTATTTATTCTATAAAAACCTGAGAATTCTAATAACCATGTACAATTACCAAGTACATTCCTTGAATGGAAATCATTTATTAAAGTTATATCGAACTTACTGAAAATTCCAAATCAGCAGAGTCTAAATTAATGACTGCATAAACTTAAGGTACATTCTGTTTAACCTCTTTGAAATAGCTGAAAAGTGTAAAGATTAAAAACATTAAAACAAAGCTAAAGAACACTCTGGTCCTACATAACAGTTTAAGAGTTTATGAAACATTTTTTTCCTATTGAAAAAAATTAAGTCTGAAAAATAAGCTAATTTTTAGCATTACCAAAATATACATTTGTTTCTAACTGTGGATAACTTTTCCCTACACTCCCCAACCTAACCTGTTTCAGAGAGGGAAAAAAAGTTTTTCAGCTAAAACCAAAGTTAACTTGAAAAGTGGTGACTAGTTAGACATTGCATAAGCCCAACTACCAATTTATATATCAAAAAAATCCAATATTTCATTTGGAAAATCTTTTTAAGTTAGAAGAAAATATACCTCTGAAAGACCTTATCTGAAAAACTACTGAAACATTTAGAGATTAAATGACAATGTCTGGGATTCGCTTCAAAATATTAGATCAGAAAGTGGGGAATGGTCAAGGGTAAAGTGAAACCAGATGACCGTAATTTGACGATTGTTGAGCCTAGATTAGGGGGTCCCCAACCCCTGGGCCAAGAGGGAAGCTCGCCTGAGCTCCACCTGAATTCTGCTCCCTATCGCTCCAACCCTGCCACATTGGGCCAGCAATTGAATAAACTCCACCCTGCCACCCCCCCACCACCCCAACCTTCCATGAAACTGGTTCCTGGTACCAGAACGGTTGGGGACCACTGGCCTAAATAGCAAGAGCATGGGGACCTACTGCTATTTTCTCCTTTTGTATATGTTTAAAATTTTTCATAATTACAATCTTAAAGAAAAAGCTAACCTAAGAAAAGTGTAAGGGTTTTTTGTGGGGGGGCGGTTCTTAAAGTAAAAGGTAAAGGTTAAAAGTCATAACAATATGCTTAATATCACAGTCAACAGGCTAAACCAGTCAAAAGTGCTACAATTCTGCTATTCCTCCTCTCCTGTGAGCCACTAGAGGCAGCAGAATTTATGATCATCCCAAACAACTGTATGCCCAAGAGTGTTAATTCTCCCATGTGATTTGGGTTTGGATTTTGTTTGTCTCTTTCTTCACCAATTCCACAGAAAGAAAACCACAAAATAGATTATCTAACACTCCAGAAATTGCCAACAGTCTTGTTGACTCCTATGTATCATAATTCTTGACTCCAAGATATGCCTTTTTTAGGCTATCAAGAGGATGCATTATGTTGATGGGTCCCAGTTTAGTACTAGAACATCTAAAATTACACAATTCTGGTAACTTGAGTGATTTCTAACTCCATTGGCCATTTATAAAAATAAATGTCAAAACAGTCTAATAATCTGAGAAATGTTATCGGCATGATGAAAATATTTTAACATTCATCTCATTAAAAGTACAGAATATATGCACCTGCAGATTTTCAGAAGTATGACAATTTTGAGACAATTTAATACATCAGAAAGAAAAGAGACAAGAGGTTCAGAATGGGAATTGTCTGATTTTTTTTCCCTCCTTTTATTTGCTGAGGAATGGCACACACTCTCAGGCTTTTCTTATTTGTAAATTGAGACAATAAATACTTTGTTTATTTCATGGGCTCCTGTGAATATGTCGTAATAGATAATCATATATATTGTAGAAAACCTCTTTGAAAATGAAGTGTTATTTTTTAAAAAGGCAATGGCTTATAAACTGCGTTAGTAGCCCTTCTAAAAACAGTTTCAGGCTACTCTCCTCCTTACCGGAAAGGGAGAAAGAGCCAGTGAAGAGGACAGAATGGAACTGTCGGCCAGACTCCACACACCCTTCCTGTGATGAAACATGAGCCACCTGACCAGAGCATTTAAGCCCAACTGGGTGAGGCCTCCAAGGTAACCTAGTGAGTGCAAAAGGGAGTCCGAAGTTTTCAGTACCTCCTGCAGGTCCATCAGATCAAAGACACATACAATTACTCACTAATTCACCAATTCTTTGAAGATATATATATCAACTTGTGCCCGAAAGCGCTAACCCTATATTTGCTTGCTCTGGCCATATGAAAGCCAGCAAAAATTTTACAAAACAGTTGCTCAGCAAAGTAAAATGAATAAATACTAAGGAAACTCTGATTTGATCTCATTAAGATAAAACTGTCTCCCTCACATGGAAGGAATACCCAACAGCAATGCCATCTCCTGAGGCCTTAGTGCTGTTACCCTCCTGCCAGGCAAATCTCAACAGGTAGTTACCAGGTCAAAGAGGCGGACAGAGACATTTCTCAGCAAAAGCACAAGAGGATAATCCAGATAATTCTACAAAGAACACTGCAATGTGTAACACAGAAAAGATCTGCAAAGCAATATGCAGTTTCAGGGAGAAGATATCATTTTGCCCTCTCCTATCCCATGCATCTTACCCCAAGACCACAACTGTCTGGGTTCAAATCCTGACTCCACAATTTAGGAGCTTTTAATCTCAAGCAAGTTGCTTCCCCTCCAAGAGCCTCAGCTTCTTCAATGACAAAATGGAGATGATAAAATACCCACCTCCTGGAGCTGTGAGGATTAAATGAAGAAATGTACACAAAGCACTTAAAACAGTGTCTGGCGCAAAGCAAGCACTTAATTTTTATTATTATTACTACTACTAAATTTCCTTACAAAACACTTTTGTCTTGCTATTAGTGAATCCTTCTCAAAAAACATTGTGACTCAGATACTTGATCAGTTGTTCAGAAGAAGAGAAGCACACACTAATTCAAATAAAATGTTTGAGGAAACAGAAAGGATGAGTATTAACAGGATGGGAGCCATGCCCTAGCCAGTCAACCACTAATTTCTTGTGTTCTTCTTCCATGTGCTTTCTCACTCAGCAGAGAGGTGAATCTACCACCCCTTCGGAGGAGCCCAGAGTCTGAGTCTGGTGGATGGGAGACAGAAAGTCAATGATGACAGTGTCAAAGACAAAGCAGAAGCACATGGACAGGGCTGTGGGGCCTGTAATATGAGTTCAGCAAGAAAGGGCCTGTTAGGAAATGCAGCTAAAATTAAGGCAGTTTCCCTGTGACTAAGGGGCAGAGGCAGAGTGGGGGAGGCGTGCCAGGCGATGGGCACACAGGACGGTGCACTGCCCGAGCGACACACTGACTGGCATTCCTGGAGCCCCTGGTCACAGAGGCAGTGAAAGAAGCTGCCCTGAACATTCTCTGCTCTCTGGAGCCTTCAGGTAACGCCACAGTGCGCAACCTGAACCGGTGACAATGCCACATCCTCTGTGTGAGGGACACCTTCACACAAGTATTCTACCATTAACTCTCAGAGGAAGTCTCTTCAAAACAGGGGGAGGGAGAGGAAAACCCTTCAAATTTGAAGGGAGGGGGAAACCCTTCAAATGTGTCAAATAAGTCATGAGGGTAAGCAGTAGGGAAAATTACTCGTATCCCAAGGTCTGTGAAAGAGCCTGCTCTGCAGTGCTAACTACTCCTGAACCACAAATCTCTCAGAAGATACAAGCTTCTGTTGATTCTTAACTTATTAAGACCCTGAAGTCATTTTTTCCAGGGTGAGGACATTTCACTCCCCTGATACAGGTGCAAGGACTGCACCAAAAAACTACTCTTCCACACAAGATGTTCTTGTAACTAGCTTTATGACTTTTGGTGACTGCCTTTTTTTAACATATTAAAACAGTAAGAAAATGTACCTCTTTTTTATGGTCTTTTACAAAATAATAGTATTGATGTTTCATTCATAATTGTAATAAAGTAACAACAACAAGCCCAGCGCACTCTGGTGCCTTTGCAGATGTGGAAAAGCCTTAGAGATCAAGATTTACGTTAAGCCAGAGTAACCTGCCTCCACTCCACTTTGATCCTTTTCATCAAAAAGTAACATGACTTCAAAAAGCAAATCAACCTGAGCACGGTGTTCCTGCAGTTTAGGACACAATCCCAAAAGAACTCGTGAACTAATTATAGTGCCATACTATATATAGAAAAATAATACTATTTAAAACAAAAACTAGGAAGCAGAATAACAGCCTAGTGGAGGATTCTGGTAGCTCTTACAAGTCTGAGTCAGGGCAAGAGACTGCTGACAAGTCTTAGGTCTGCATGGGAAAGCACCAATTTAGAGACTCTCCCACCTGGAGCAGAGACTCTGGAGGAGCACAATCTGAGAAGAGAAAGCTGGCACAATCCCCTGCAGCCCATGATAAGGGAAAACTCACTGTATGTGTGCTAACTGAAGAACACAAATCTACGCTTTTCACTCAAAGTGCTTCAAAAGCTACTGTGTCAAATACCGGCTCAATCACCAAGAGTACAATAATCAAAATCATGGATTTTTTTCATTGTCTTCCATTTATATACCAACATCTCAAAATAAATAAAAATTCCTTTTTGTGGTATGCAACTTAATGTCACTTCCTCATGTGCAGCATTTTCTTCGAAGACAGAAAAGGTTGTTAATGTTCTTCAAACTCACCAAGTTACTCAATAACCACAAGAATAACCGAAAGCAGTGTGGGAGTTGCAGCCAGTAGGGTGAGGTCTCAATCTTTGCCTTGTGACCATGCTTTACTAAAAGGCTCAACTTGAACAAGCCCCGATTTTCCCAGAGGAAAATGAGCTCTGTTTCCTGAAGCCTGCAGTCCCCTCTAACCTGCAAGGGCGGGAAACTTGTAATACATTTCTCCAAAATTGTATGTGAGTAGACAGCAACAGAGAATCACCTTGGACAGATTATTGCCACTCTGAACACTCTGAATCTTGGTTTTCTCACCTAGAGTAATAGGCATCACATCATTCCCATTCCAGGTTGACATGGAGGTTCGTAAGGTCATGTGTGGAACTTACACTCTAGTGCCCAGGAAAGCACAGCCTGGTAGTTGTTGGTAAATACCATGACCTCCTCACTGCTCATCTCACCAGGCCCCACCTCCCACCTATACTGGACACCTATACCTATACTTCATTGTTAACCTATGACCACAGAATCATGGGGAAATGTGAGAAGCAATGCAGTAATGTCTACCTCCCATCAGAGATGGGTCAAATGACTAAGGAAAGCCACTAAATAACAGTTGTGGGCTAACAGCCAGTTTACCTGATAAGCACACACAACCCAAATGAAGCTTCTGACCCATTTCCAAATCAGCTAGAATGATCTTGACATATCTCTACTTTCCAATTGTTTGTGAATCCTTTGTAAATACTATTAAGGGCACAAAGCAGCTCTATGGACCACACTTCATCATTCACACCTCTACATCATTATCACCAGGAAGAAAGGTAATTCCAAATATTAGATTCCATGACTCTAAAGTGACGTTTTCTTCCTGTTACTCTCTTGGGGGGAAGGAAAAGAAAAAACCTACTTTGCAGAGGGATAAAGTGGGAAGTCAATGTTCTAGTATAAACATGACAAGCCCAATTCTGCCACTGCAATATACTCTTTGACTTCAGCACAAAAATCTTTTCTGACCATCTGGAGCTACTCCAGGCATAAGGCCAAACTTTGTAATTTCTTTTCAAAGTAAGTGACAGATCAGTAACTGCCACGTTACTAATGCACAGCCCAAAGGGAGCACCTCATATCCTATTCAGCACTCCCTGGAGCCTGACACATGTAGTAAAAACAAAGTGCTTCCAAATAAATCTGCCCACTTATCAATACTTGAAATTGAACAGAGATCATGTCACTTCTGAACAAAGCAGCTTTTTTGAGGGGTGTGATATTGTTACCCTATTTTTCATACAGGAAGTAGGATATTCTGCCAAGTTTCAATAAAAAGAGCCATATCTAATAGAATGAAACATATATATGTCAATTAGTATTTCAGTTCTCCAGAAGTGACACATGGGAGTCCACCAGAAATTTTAAGAGTTCATCCTCTGCGATGACTGAGATGTCTGTAAGGTTGCAATAAAGACGGAGCCACATGATATACAGGGCAAAAGGGGTGATCAATGATAATCTATAAAGTTGGTGGAGACTTCTTTATAAATTCCACTGACCAGCAAGATCACTTTCTAGGCAATAAACCAACTGGAGAGTCTACTATGTACCAGCTAGGCACAGTGATGGCGAATGAAAATCAAAGATTTCAGTATCTCTGCCAAATATATAAATCTAAAAAGTTCAAAGACAAGTTCATGTAATATGCCACTGATACTAAGAGAAGCTTGAAAGCTCACAGGCATAAATTTGATAATCTTCCCCTCAGCATACTGAGTGAAAAAATGTGAAAAAAAAGAAAGAAAGAAAGAAAGAAAGAAAGAAAGAAAGAAAGAAAGAAAAGAGAAGAGAAGAGAAGAGAAGAGAAGAGAAGAGAAGAGAAGAGAAGAGAAGAAAAATGTGAACCAGCAGCACTGGCTATAGACTTCTTGCAAATATTTTTTTCCAGATTTCAAAGACATGAAAGCTATCTCTGAAGGCACACTTTCCACTGGTGAGCTATCTTATCCTTTCAAGTAAAATATTTTAAACTGAACAATCTGAAATTTTATCTGGTAGCAGACTGTTTCTTACAAAGATAAGTTGTAAGTAATTTTACAAATGAGTAAAAAGTAGCTAACCACTGACTGCAAAATTAAACTGAAGGCAGATTACAAATACAAAATATAAAATAGGCAATGATGGGTTTCTCCCTTCTGATGAACAAACTCCTCCTTGAAGATAAATTAACAGATTCAGAATAAGAGAGTTGGAAGTCATTAGAGATCATCTGACCCTGATTTACCCAGCTCACCTCTTAAAGAAGCTATTTTGTTTGTTTGTTTGCCTTCAAAGCATCCTGTAATCATTACAAAATTAATGGTATCTGAGAGTCCAGAGCCAATTCCAAATAGAACCCTTGTGTTTTATCCTGAGAAGCTGGGGAGGGGGTGCTGTTGGATGATCTTATCAGGCCCCATCTGCAGAGAATTCAGAGCCTGGTAAGAAAATGAGAGCAGAAACCTTAGAGCAGATTCCTCAGCATAGGAATGCATACGGAGGATTCTTTGTCCTTAGTCTTTTGGAATGGAAGAGAAAGCAAAGTGAATGCTGACAGAATTACCTTTCCCAAAGGGTTTAACAGGCTCTAGTAGAAATTCCAAGGCAAGTATCACCATCAAAGGAAACTGCTGGGAGGAAGGGAGTAGGTGGAGAGGGCACCAGCTGCAAGATTCTGAAGAGAAAGGAAGATGTACAAGGAAAAGCAGGACTTTCTGAAGACATGGGGGGGGGGGGGGGCGTGATCTGGTAAATGGCAACAACAAAAAAAAAGACTGCAAGAAAAGGCCAAGAACACTGTATAATTTAAGGAACTATAGAACACCTGAAGAAAAATAGGGAAATCCACAAAAATCAAGACTTTCTTTGAAAGTATTTAAGCTAGAAAGGGAGCAAAATATACAAGGAAGGAATAGCAATAGATTGTTCAAAAGAAAAATTCTAATAAACATGACTTTGCAGTAATAGCTTATACAGCAATATCATTTCTTTCAAAGGAGTCACCAATAGCTAATGTTTTAAAGACACTTATTTTCTGACTCCACCTAAATTCACTTAATTCTTCATTCATTCGCCTATCATTTTGAACTCTCTGCACTTAAGATTATATTTTCTTTCCATGACACAGAGGTTTCAGGAAATAATAGAAGTCAAAATGAAAAGAGGGTCAATGAATGAACAGGCAGAGTCAGAAAAGTACTTAGAAATACTATATATAAAATCAGCTCTGCTCAAATTGCAAAATGCCAATCATTATGCTTAAAGAATCTCATCAAAGAGAAATAAATAGAAAAATTCCACTTTTAGGAAGAAGAAAAGTACTAGGTGACTAGGGTACTAGAGACAGGTAATAGGCATGGGAGATGGGGCTGAGGGAAAAGAGACAACATGCCAACCACAGGGAAAAAATAAATAAATAAATTTATGAAGAGCTGGTATGGGGGTACTGGGGAGGACGAAGTGGGGGTTGACTCGTCATGGTAACACCAGCAAGGTACCAGCTTTAGGACATCTCCTTCACTGCATGCACAGGAAACAAATGGTTAAGAAGGAAGTAAAACTGCACAGACTTAACCTCAGTATCAGCAGTGACCATCTCATGCAACCACTTTTCTCAGTATTCCTAAACATCCTGGTAAGTAAAATAAGTTATGATTTTTGGTAGGTGTTCCCTAGTAACCTGGTTCATGCATCATGCAGAAGTTCATGGAACTGAATGGTTAATGCTAGAAAAAAAGATCTGAGACTTCTTTGGTTCCTTGCTCCGACTAAAGTGAAGATTGTGTAACTTGTACAAACACAACCATTTCCTGCCCATTGAATAAAGCAATTAATGGACTGCGCAGTTTCTGAAATGATTTAAGGGACGAAACAACCTGTCCATGTCTCTCTGCCATTCATTTTAAAGAAACACACAAGAAAATACAGATTATTGTAATTTTGTTGAATAAAAGTCATTCTTCCTTTACATCATTTTCCTCCCATAAACAGCCTGTAAATGACACACAGCTCTAAGAAAATATATCTATTAAAATTCATACCTTCAATGACTAAAAAGCAACATGTAGGCTCTGCCACTTTGGGAGGAAAAAATAAAAACTGACAAAATTTTATGAGTTTTTAAGTATCCAGCATTAATATAAAATAAGCATCAAAGAAGAAAGGAAGGAGAGAAAGAAGGAGGAAGAAAAGCAACTTGGCTCCCAGCGACTTCCCGGGCTGCT
Source organism: Anoura caudifer (assembly GCA_004027475.1). NCBI lineage: Eukaryota > Metazoa > Chordata > Mammalia > Chiroptera > Phyllostomidae > Anoura > Anoura caudifer. The sequence continues at coordinate 263,728 of PVKU01000280.1, read as the reverse complement.
TCCAAGACCTCATACGGTCCAGGGACACAGCCCTCACTTCTGGTCCAAGGAGTCCAACCTTTATTGCTGAAGCTAGTTTGAGTAGGTTTCTGTTATTTGCAAGACAAGTAGTTCTTGACTATTAATAAACACCAAAAATCTTTTGAATTTTCACATTTTCAGTGATCTCAGTTATCCTAGATCAAAAATTTCATACACTTCCAAGAATCAGAATTAGAACATTGGTTTAAAATTAAACATTAACCTGGCTGGTGTAGCTCTGTGGATTGAGCATGGGCCTGGGAACCAAACAGTCGCCAGTTCGATTACCAGTCAGGGAACATATGCCTGGGTTGCCAGCCAGGTCCCCATTAGGGGGTGCATGAGAGGCAACCACACATTGATGTTTCTCTCCCTCCCTTCCCCTCTCTCAAAAAATAAAATAAATCTTTTTAAAAAAATAAAAATTAAATTAAATTAAAAATCAAGTAAGTTTTCTCCTGGTTCAAACACATGGTATCTTGTCAAAACGTCATGCCTTGCTCCATCAAGTCATTAATTAAGTCAATGACTTTATTAAGTCAAAAACTTACTGAACACATGGTTTGCCAAACATTTATAAAAAAAGGAAAGGAAAGACATGGTCCTTGTGCTCAAGGAATTTGTATATTAATGGAGAGACAAAGAGCAATTGGAAGTCCCCCTGTTCCTTTCCTTGCTGCATCTTTACAGTCAGACTCAACACAGACTACTTCTGACTAAACTTGGGCTCCTAAGCATCAGGTAAGTGGTTCATGCAACCCACTGGTTCTCACAACCTCATACTTCTGAAGGGGGAATAAACTGTGGAGTAGTCCACTAAGGTTTTCTCTCACCACAGTGAATGAGCAGCCTCATGACTGGAGGGGACACTCTGAAAAGCCTGAGTGTGAGCCCAGCACATAAATGGGCCTTATCCACTGCCTGTCACTCACCACCACCAATTCTCTTCTGAAGGCCATCTACAACTGTGACCGCCCCAGGCCCGCCGCCTGCCCCAGGGCGATGGGACTGACTGACAGCCAAAGGAAGAATCTATCATTTCAAATTAAAAAGACACCATCTTCCATTACTTGTACTTATTCAGAGGTTCACTACAAGACTGAGTCCTGAAAACCCTGGGACAGCATTATAGAGTGCCAACTGGTTCAATATGTGGGTTCACTGTTCACTAGGAGAGGCTTCTCTTAATGAAGCACATACTGCAAAAAACATGTATTTAAATAAGCATCAGTCAAGTAAGGCTCAAGACCTCTGACAACTAATGAAAACTGACTACCTGGCTAAATCTTCACATTCTTGCAAATCCAAGTATGTATTCCCGAAAGCTGAAAGATTTAGGTCAAAAGATGACCAATTGGTTTGAAACATTTCAAAATGAAGGCTCTCACTAATCAAATCATTCAAAAGAGCAGCAGTAGGCATAAGTAACACAGGTGCTCTATTTGCTTATAAGTGTTAATTCCATGAACTAACTACAGACAAACATCCTTGTGCGCAATCATCTGGTCAGCATCCTGGAAAAAAATGTCATTATGCTAAAGGTTAAGCAAGTTTATATAGGCTATCAGGTGTAATGCTTCCAATGATTACTTTTCCAAGGCAAACATGAAGTGTGTTACTGACTTAGAAAAATAAATAGCGCCTAAATTGTATCTTTGCCCTGAGTTCTTGCCAAACTTAAAAAGACCAGATATATTTCAAGTAAATAGGTTAGACAATCCATAACAGATTTCAGCTAGGTTAATAACCCATACAAACATTTCAAACCTAAATTTCCAATCACAAAAACAATTTTGTCAAATCAAAAAATTTGACTCCCACTCTCTGAATATGGCCTGAAGTTTTTTCAAAGCTCTTTATCTCTTTATATACAAGCTTCAAATTCCCCCCACCATGGGGTGCAAATAGTGTCAGGAGTCCTGAGGAGGACTAATCTCAGAGGTGTCAAAAAAAGAGAAAAACACTGAGATACTCACTATGGAATGGAAGACACAACTAAAAGGCGCTCTTTCTTTTATAAATTTGGATTTAAAAAATGCCCCCCATGTGTGTACTATGCCATGTGCCCAAAACTTGTGACAATACACACACATAATATTTATAATACTATAGTTACTACAACAGTCAAGAATCCCATGCTTAGCTTCTTCTTGTAAGTAGTGACAAATGAGAAAAATAAACGTTATGAACAATGTTCACATTGATGACAACCAGAAGCAAAATATCAGAGGCAAAATGGTCACCACTAGAGGTAAACTGCCAAAGGTTTTAGGAATTAAGACATAGAAAATTTGTAAAAACTCCCTTAGTTTGCTGTTCTTTCCTATGAAACTATTAGAAACTCTTTTCCAATATCTCATTTCAAAAAGCAAAGAAAAATCTCTAACTGCCTACTAAATGCAAAGTGAATACAATCACCCAAAGTTATGGTGTTACCATCATATGGTTCTGCTCAATATGAATGACAGATCCATTGAAGTAGGATGATTTCTTTCACCTTCCCTGGACACAGACTGAAACATCTGCTTCTTCCAACATTAGCTACTCCTATGATTCCCAGCAAGTCCCTTCAACTCAACATCTGATAGATGCATTCTCAGAAGAATGAATTGTAAGCCCACTGAAAACCTGTAATCAAATATCCCAATAAATCAAATATCAAAATAGCAATATAAATCTTTTGCCTTGTTAGAAAAAGTAAAAATACAAGAGGGATACCAAACTACTAAAAAAAAAAAAAATCATTTTTTGAAAGATCTCTTTCTTAAACAAAGGACACAAAAGTAGTGGAACCCAACAAGTGAGCGGTGAGATTAGGAAATGAAACTCTGAAAGGCAGTGATTACAATTTACAAGAACAAGCTCCCACATTTTCTCTGTAACATTAACTAATACCAATTTTGTCTTCTTGTTATTGAAACCACAAAGTAACTGACTGCCTTAATGAATAAACAAATATTTCTCAACATGAATGTTTTTGAAAAAGCAAATTTGTCTTCTGAGACAAAACTGTGACAAAGCCTTCCCTTCAAGCAAGTTTCCAGTGGCCAGTGGGACAGATATGTGAGAAACTGGGCAGTTTGCAAACGTGGTAAGAAGTCCAAAACTGAGCCAGTTCTGACCATATTCAGACAGGTTTTCTATACACCTAGTTTGCATGTAAGTCCATTCATGATTTCTGTGTGGATAGTGCCAAATGTCCCTACAATCAGGATTAAGAACATCAAGTTTTTTCAAATGACACTGTTCTTACTCCAGCCCAAGAATCAACCTCTGAGCAGCATTACATGATTTTTTTTTCCTCTTCCTGCAAGTTAGAAATTAAATTTTCTTCATTTCCAGCCCAGGGCCACTCAAACAAACCTAATGGGTGTAGACAGCATTTCCTGCCTACTGCAAGAAAATAATAGGATTGTCATTATTAACACGGCCCAGGGCATGCACTGAGGTGGGGCACTGAAGAAACTGACCTCTAATTTTCATCAGTAAGCCCGCACTGAGTGCCTGGTTTTTGTTTTGTTTTGTTTTTTAAAGGTGACTGCTATTTTTTTTTCCTATAACATTCAGGTCTAACACTGGCTCATTCACTCTCATGGAGCAAGACAGGCTCCAATTCCTATTATCCTTTCCATTCAACTGTGTTTAGGTCTGGCACAGCCCTACCAGTAAACAACGAACTAAAATTCAACTTTATTTTTCTTCTCTTACTTTTTTGGAGCTGGTCTTCTAATGTACAAGGAGTTGGTGAGATTCAGGCAGTGCCACAGCCAACTATTCTGGTCACTGACACCTCCGCAGAACAGTCTATGTCGCTCTAAAGAAATGAGCATCCGAACAATAACCAGCAAAAGCAGCTAAGGTTTCTAGAAATACTGAGAGTCTCACCCCACCATGCACCACTCCCAGTGGTGGCATCCTGACGCCATTACAGAGATGAAGAACGCTATCCGAGGTGGTGACCCAAAGATGAAAGGCGGGTCCTGGAAGCCCCATGGTTTCGCCCACTAATGTCAAGGCCTGATCTTCTCTCTTAAAAACAGAACAACATCCACAAAAAAGGGGGGGCAGGACGAATGGGAGGGAGTGACTCTCCTTTATTATTAACTTTCCTTTGATCCCAGACTTAGGAGAGGAAGCTGAGTTGTCATATATCTACTTAAAAAGGGACAACCTCTCTTTGATGGGGCAAGGAAGAAGAAAAAGACTGGTAGGAGAAGCACTTATAATAATTAAGCACTGTGTGGCATTCAGGCATGCTTTTTGTTTCCCCAAAGTGCTTCTTACACACATCCTTTCATTTTATGCCCATACTGCCTTACCTTACTAAGGTAAACAGCTCAATTAAGATTTTAGCATGGAGCTGCAAAGCTGTCACCTGAACCAGGGACACTCAGGGAGTTCGCGGCAAGGCCAAGACAAACTTGATGGCTAGTATTCCTATACTCTTTTAAAGTAACTGGGGAATAGTTTAAAATAACTATTATCCTGTTAATAAGTATGTCCAACAGCTAAATCTGTCTGTAGTCAGTGAATAAAATAAGATGGTAACTTGTTCAAAGTACTTGCCGAGCCAAATAGTTCTAACAATTGCTTTCAACAGACAAAGCCACTGAGATTGAGAAACTTAACCAAAGTCAGAGTTAGAAACCTGCCCAGTCGGATCTCAAATTCAGGTCTCAGTTTCCAGAGCCCATCGACTTAATCATCCCATTATAAATGATGATTAAGGATTTACCTTCTTGCCAAAAATATTAATTCCAAGTTAAGTATTTTCCCATGCCCTCCAATATGAAAACAGTATATGATAAACTACTATTACATATTGACGGCAGCTAAAGAATAGCTTCTCTAAAAAGATGTTTCCTTTAAACTAACATATCTTACAATTAAACTTTCTAGAAAATCATTCTATGCTTTCTCATGAAAAATGTTATGAAAGTTACTTCTTGGCTAAAATTGAAACTTTTTGAAGATATACAAATACAGTGATCTATATTTAAAAGTGTTTTTTTTAACACTTAAAAAAAAAAAAAAAAAAAGGTTGGTTCTTCATTAATTTGCCAAGCAGAAAATCTGATGGCAGAACACAATTTAATTGTCCCTCTACTGAATTCACCGATGACTCAGTGGAAACTAGAATTTGGAAAACTTATTCCATGTGAAACAAAACAGAAACAAGCTCGCTCACCCTCACTGGGACTACATCCTTCCCCAGCTCCAACCCAGTCTCCCCTACTCACTCCTACAATGCCTGCCATCACAAAGGCAAGGAAGGAAACCTTGCAAAACTCCAAAGTTAATGGCAAACAGTTGGGGCATAAAATTATTCCAAATGAATTCAAGCTAAGGTAATTTGGCAGAGAAATTTATTTGAATCCTCAATTCTTTCTCTTTTTAGCCAGCTGCTATATACTCTAATAGGTTTAAACAAATTTCTGAGAACAGTGCACTAACTTAAGAGCGTGGGAAAGTGAAACATAAATAGGAAGTAACATTGTTTCCATATTCAAATTTACCATAACAAGCAAATGGCAAAAATGTAAAAAGCTATGTTTTAAAAGTATTCAGATTGTCAAAGGTATAAAGATTCAGGTAAAACTACAGCACAGTAATCACACAGCAGGATTAAAATATGTTAAAATCAAATAAACCTAGAAATAACTGTTTCATCATTCATAAAGAAATTTGAAGGTAAATTATCTGATGCTAATTAAAGCCTGAAATAAAATGTAAACCTTAAAAAGTGTTATCCATTCCTTTTCCTTCCTCCAGTAAACTCTCTTTAAAAAATTTTAAAGACAGCATTCTTAAAATTGAACTTCCTTCCTAAGAGGCTTAAGGCTACTGATTTTATAATTTCCTGGAGCTTAAGTGTACACACACAGGCACGTTTTAGTGTCCCTTACCCAACATTATAAGTAAATCTCCATTTTTAGGCAATAGTGGTAGAAGTGCATGAAGGGTTACATATAAGAGGGTCCAAGCAATTTAAAATGAATATAAGCAAATAAAATGCCCAAATCCTAAAATTAAAACATATTCCTTTATTTATAGGTGTTTACAACTGTTTTCTTTACATCTTAGGGTATAAAATAGGTTTTAAAAACCAAGTACTCTTGAAAGTTAGCTCCATTCTATGGCAGGTAATGTGTGCCTGATGATCGCCCCAGGACTCCAAGAAAGGGTGATAAGGTGAAGGTCAGATCAGTGTTGAGGAGCCTTTTTCTGCAGTGTCGCCCTCAGGGAGTTTTAGCATGTATAGCATCCCTCTTGAACAGAGATTTGGAGCAATAAGAGGAGGTGGCTCTAGCAGTCCTCACCGCTCCATGGAGACACAACCCCCAGAGCAGCACACGGCTCCTCCTGGGCCATAAGAAGCATTTCTGTGAGGCAGCAAGAAAGAGTTTTTAGTAATACTGCCTCTGGGGCTGCATCTTCATTAGTCTCTTGTCCACACCGTCCCACACAAACACAAGTAAAGACAGAAAGCAAGTCAGGCCCCACTTCAGAGCCTTGTCCTTAACTCACCTTCAGTGAACTCACTTTCTAAAGATGGAGTAGAGAGTTACATGATTTCTAACAAAGGAAGCATTTAGGGTTGCCAGCTCCCCAGGTTTAGCCTGGGCCATCTGGGAAAGCACAGGGCTCCTCTGGATCCTGAGGTCACCTTTTATTAACCACACGAGCTGCTCTTTGAGCTCAGAGATGAGGCAGTTCTAGTCAGTTCTGTGCTGTCTCAACCCCAGGGCTGCCTTTGGTGCAAACCAAAAGCCACAAGCTATTAACCTTAAAAGAAGAGAAAGCGTTAGCATTAGCAATAGGAGGACTTGCTTTTCCAGGTGCAAATTATAATACAGGATCTCTACATAAATTAACTTAAGTGAAAGGCACTGAGGAGAGGGACGCAAGATGGACAAAACTGTATTGCCACTAAATGAAAAGGACTCTTTCACAGAGGTTTTCAAATGTCTGAAAAAAGTAGAACACTATCAGTTCTTAACCAACTGCTCCAGATTCTTCCCATTCCCTTTATTGAATTTCTTATATATTACATATATTTCTTATATATTTCTTCATATACTTCCATATAAAGTATATGAAGTATACTTTTATTCTCTGCTTTCTCTCGTTTCAAGGTTAAGTTGCTATTACTGAAAACAATCTAAAAAAACCTTCCTCCTGGGAGAGGTCCAGAATATTATTCTTGTTTCAAAGATAAAGTTTAGGTTTCTGGACAGTAGACAGGCTGAACACATGAAAGGCACTCAACTGACACTTTGCATTCAGTACCTGGGTACACAGACACTGTTCCAAGTCTGGAGATACGAGTAAGAGTTTTAATGTGAACTACTGAGAAGCAGTGTGACACAGCTGAAAAAGTTCCCCAGTCAGTCTAGGAAATCTTCTTAACCTTTTTGGGCTTTTTGAGCTTTTTGAGCATGTCTTCTAATCTTAGTTCACTCAACAAACATTCATGGGACACCTGATATGTACCAGCTTCTGCTGAGAAGACTGGAAACCCACATAGAAAAAGAGAAACAAAACCTACCTTACAGAGTTAGTTTAATGAATTTGGGTGGGGGTGGGGGGGTGTGGGTGTGTGTAAGTAAGTGCCTGGCTGTGGTAGGGACTCAACAACTGCTCATCACTACTACATTTTACATCTGACTTGTGGTCAGAGTGTTTGGAAGTTTAGCGCACAAATGACAAGTATCTGCACTTCTATATAAAACTATCAAGATATGGTTAGCATTTTACCCCAAAGAAGATGATAAATCCTTCTGAGAACCCTTCAACTCTGCCCTCATTCCTAACTAGAGTCCTCCAGTCTCCGAAGTACTCCTTCCACATCACTTCTTTCCAGTCAAAAAAAGTTAGAAGGACAGATTACCCAAAGGGCTAATTTCCCAAGCCTGGGTTTCTCAAACTTCTCTGATCATCTCATTCACCTGAAACACCAGATAAAAATTTCCAGATTCCCTCCAGTCATAAGGAATAAGAGCCCTCTGTACCCTCCACCCCACATACATACCCCTGTAATGCTCCAAGAGATTCTTCTCTTCTGAGGCATGCTTTAACTCTCCCTCAAATAGCTGAGGCCATTCTCCTCAGGTTTCCATGACATGCTCTTTGACCCTCCTCCAAGGCTTAGTTTAGCATGAAAGACTCTGGCCATTGGTCTAACAGAATCAGCTCTCTCAGCTGGGCCCCCAGCATCTCACCAAGGCACATTCTGTTTGTTTTTATTCCTGTCCCTTAATGTCTCCCTTCTAGAATTTCCCTACAAAAGGATCATTTTAAATTACCACAAATCTCTGAAAAGTTGCCTTTTTCAAAAAATAATTTTCGTAATTTATAATTCCCAGCTGACTCCAATAGACAAGGAAAATATACAAAAGCAAGGGCCACATTCTTATGGAACAGAACTAAAAGCTATTTGTTCAAATTTTCAAAATCAATTAGCAATATGATAAAGACATGAAAAAAGCCCATGTATTCTCTGCAGAACTTTCTTCCAAAGAGCAGTAAATGAAAAATTAGGTTTACACTGAGGGTGACTCATGCCTTTGCTTTAATTTGTTTAATGTTAGATCTCTACCATGACGGGGAAAATAAAAACTATGGAAACACAAAAAGGTCCACAAGGCCCATGTTTCAAAGAAATCATTTTCAGTAGAAGCACCTGAGGAGAGTTACTAAGTTTAAATAACTCATTCAACCTAGGAGTTCATCCATCTATCCATCCATCCATCCACCCAATGGACATTTACTATGCATTCATCATGAAAGACCCTATGTTAAATCAGTAATCACACCCACATGCAAGTAAGGGTGACAAGGAGATAATCAAACAACACTGAAATGGACAAGTATTCCAAAAAGGTATAGATAAAGTTCTAGAAAAACTTAAAGGAAAAGGTAAATTACCTAAAATGATGATTCTAGAACATAATGCAAAATAGAATTTGACACTCGTTTCTTTTGAGCACGCCAAAAATCAATGAAGATGCTTTGTCAGCATGACGCTTTCATTCTTCCTATCTCTACTAGATATAGAGATCGTGACTCTCAGCAACTTGTGATATAAGTTGCTAATGATTGTACCTCTAGAGTAACTACACCACAAAAATGATCCACTGTGATGTGAAAGCCATTTACATATATGGCTAAGAAAATATACCCACGTAGAGAGCAAAGCATGCAAATATACTAGCATCATACCCTTGCAACTTCATACTGTTTTTCCAGGAATTCAGAAATTAATAAACCATTATAAGTGGCAACTACTGTCTGGTACTCAGTATATAATCTTCCCTAAAACTGGTTATTTGTACGTAAACTAAATCTGTCCATTTGAATTTTTATCTATTTTCAATACTCCTAACATGCACTTTACAAATCATATTTAAGCCTTATAATCTTAACTACTTAAAAGCCTGACTCATCTTTTCATAAGTGATCTACCCAAAGTTAACATCAGTATCTCAGAACCCAAAAAAGAAAAACACCTCAGAAAGCACTAACATCTATGAAATTATCAGATGCTAAAGATAAGCTCAGATGAATGCAACAGAATGCTACATGCTTTCTTTCACTTGACCTCCTTCCAATTTGTTTTAGATTACGGAAGAAGAATGTTAATACCTAATGCATTTCCAATGAGTACTAGCTGAGATGACTTAGACTATTTCTCTGAGTGGAAATCAAAGTTTTTCCTAAAGCAATCAAAAAGACAAAATTGAATGCTTAAAAGTTAGAAAATATAAGAGGTCTAATTGTACTTCCTACCCCTGTTTTTTAAATAAGTCAGTGAAATTCAAGATAGATTATCTACATGTGCCTACATAGTCTGTGGATTGAAACTATTTGGTTGATCTAAATATTAAAATGTCTTTTTTCCCCTCAAGGGAACTATTTCTTTTAGATAATCTCCTCTAAAATTCCAATCAGTAAATAAAATAAGGGAGGTTGATCTCCAAAACTGGCCTAAGGGAAATCTCCCTTTATACCGCAGTAGTAGGAGGAGGAGGTTAAAAATAAAAAAAAAAAGCTATCTACACACTGACATGGAGAAGACCAAGGGGGAGCAAACAGATCATGCGGAATAAATCTCCTTCAATATGTTTTCATTTTTTATTGTGAAATATATATAACAAAAATTTACCATTTTAACCACTGTTAAGTGCGCAATTCAGCAGCATTAAGTAGATTCACATTGCTGTATAACCATCACCACTATTCATTTCCAGAACTTTTCCATCATCCCACGCAGAAACTCTGAACCCATGAAACAGTAACTCCTGGGCCCCTTACCTTTGTAATCTCTATTCTACATTCTGTCCCTATGCATTTACCTACTCTAGATACCTCATATGGTGGAAACATTACAATATTTATCCTTTGGTGTCTGGCTTATTTCACTTAGACAATATTTTCAAGATTCATCCACTTTGTGGCATGTGTTAGCATTTTCCTCCTTTTTATAGTTGAATAATATGCCATTGTACATATATACCACATTTTGTTTATCCAGTCATCTGTGAATGGACACCTGGGCTGTTTCCACCTCTTGGATATTCTAATAATATTAGAATATCCAAGAGGTGGAACACTGCTGCTGTAAACACTGGTGCACAAGTATTTAGGTCCCTGCTTTCAGTTATTTTGGGTAGACACCTACAAATGGAATGGCTAGGTGATTCTGTGTTCAACCCTTTGAGGAACAGCAAAAGTGTTTCCAACAGCAGCTGTGCCTTTTTACATTCCCAACAGCAATACAGTAGGGTTCCAATTCAATATACTTTTAAGTATTATCTGATTTATTAATTCAGAATGTTTACCTCCATTACTCTAAGTCGGTTATTTTTCCTAAGAAAAACTACAATAGAAAAATCAGAAACAGCAATATCTAAAGACTTTTAGTGTTTTACTCTTAAACAACGTAAACAATAAAAGCTAAAGAATGTGTTTAAAAGCACTTTTTAAAAAATATTTTATTTATTTATCTTTAGAGGGAGTGGAAGGGAAGGAGAAAGAGAGGGAGAGAAACATCAATGTGTGGTTGCCTCTCATGCACCCCCGCTGGGGACCTGGCCTGCAACCGAGGCAACGTGATTCACTGGGAATCCCTCTGGTGACCGTTTGGTTCACAGGCCCAAGCTCAATCCACTGAGCTACACCAGCCAAAGCTAAAAGGTACTTTAAAATATAAGAGAAAAGGGAGCATAACAGCCTAAAAATACATTACGTATCCTATACATATAATTCATACAGTAAAAACTGCTCAATCTAGCTCCTAAAAAGTCTAGATGTAAACACCCCTGAGATATTTTTAAAGAAATTTACTCCCCTAACTGCCAATTCACACAGTACCTAGAACTAACCTGCCCAGGAAGTTCTTCCTTTAGTAAAAGTGCAGAAGGAAACTGGGTTAAGGAGTTTATCTAAACACTACTCACAGGACTTTCTACAACTTTGCCCAAACCAGGAGGCAGTAGAGAGAAAGCAGCTAAAAGGAATAATGATGTTCTTAAAATCTTTAACACCTGCTCTCACCAATCTGCCATCAAGTGCTTACAGGTGACAAAGGAAATTAACAAATTGGAAAACAAAAGTCAACAGAAAACTCCCAAAACAACCCATAAGCATAGATGAGGTCTATTGATGGGGATGGGGTAAGATGGAGAAGGTGGATATTTCCTTGTTGTGGTGGTTTATTTTGCATACAAAAATGCAGAACCACTTTTGCTGGTAAACTGTTCCGAGTTCATGTGACGATATTGAGTGGATGAACATTTATTTCATGGCGGTCCAATGACTTCCAAGGGCCCTGCATCTCTACAAAGTTAAGCAATAGAACTAGCTTCAATCCATACTGCAGTTTTACATTGCTTTTAAGTCAATTGATTTTTTCCAAGGTGCTTAAAAGTGGTTTGTTCTCCTAATTAGGTAAATATCCCTCCTTATGATCTATTTAAACTTCTGTTACAATAAAACCTTTTCATACAGAATAGGAAGCCTAACTTTATGCTAGACTTGCCCGGATAATTGCCAATTCCTAATTAGTTACATCCAGAACAATGGAGTTATGTTAAGTAGAGAACCCTCTTTCACCAGCTGCAGAGAATCTGAGTCCCTTAAGAATAAATTAAACCATGTTATTTCCCAGGATTTTAAAATCTTCAATTATTTCTCAAGCACACTGCAGTTACTCATGTACAATGCCAATTTTCTAAACAATCATTTCAACAGAGAGCTTTTTATAATTTTATAATGCTAACTATAACTTAGTATTATATCAACTTCACTTAAACTTTTCTGATTAGCTAACTTTATAAAAATCTTTATCTCCCAGAGTCAAAGGGGATATATGAGAAGCCTTAAATTCTTAAAAAAAAAAAAAAGTTTTTAACAAAGCCTGCAAGTGCTTCAATTTTTAACATTTCTTAAATTTCAAAGAAAGGAGTAGAAATTAAAGTTGCCACCATCCTGCCCTAGGAGTCAGTGGTAGACAGTTCTCTACACAACATTCCAAAAATATGAGCAAAGTACCCCTTTTGTAAGTAAACAAAAATGTCCTGCATTTGCCAAAAAAAAAAAGAAGTCAGAACAGAGTAGAATATTCCATTAACAATGAAGCTAGTCTAAAACTCAATAAATGCCCTCTCAGTCAATAAACAAGTGAATTAAGTAAATTACATTTTAAACTTCAAATATAATCATTTAATACAGGGACATTTTAAACACTGATACTTACTGGAATCTATAATGCTAACTTTGGCTTAACACCGTCTCACTAAAATCTTCTCCCTCCAGTTATTTAAAAATTAACAAGCAGTTATAATGTTACAGAAACAAAACATATTAGGAGCTACTGCCTGAACTGACAGCGAGTATTGCCAAGGGTATCACCCAAGGGTATCAAAATTACAATCCCAGAGTTGCAGAATGCTAGACTTGCATATCTCAACTAGGGACAAAAAAGAAGAAAAGACTCAAGAATTGATCCATTTTTTAATTTAAACTGAGAAACATCTCCACCTGCAATGGCTAACCACAATCTAACCTGATTTACACCTGGTGGTTTAAAAACTTCCCAATCCCATCCCCACCTCCACCGCACACACCTCTGGTCACCAGAAGTGGATCCTGAACACTAAACCTGCATCATCAACAGCTCCCCTCCGGATAAGCTTCTGACTAGGGACTGACCTCCAATTGGCTGTACCTTGCAAGAGCTCAAGTATCAATCACCAAGGCACCCTTCCCACGTGAGCCTGTCTGGCCTCTAAACAAGTCTGCCTCTGTTTAGTGACTATGATTCAAGCATTCTCTGCCTTTTTAAAATACATAATGTCATACTGTATAGTTTAAGGCAATATATACATATATGCTTATGAATATTTTCCTATATCCAAAGGCATTCAAAGAAAACTGAAAAATAAAACTTCTCCTCAACCACCTAAGTACATTCCCAGCAGCTATAAGGATGAGAATTAAGCTTTACTTGAAAATACTTTACCACAAAACTTCTGATTTGATGGAATAACCTCATTAACGTGAAGAAAGGCAACTATACTTTCTAAAGTGGGAACAGGAAGGTTGCAAAGGTTCCCTACACTGAAAATAAGTCTTTTTCCCTGTGTCTAGCTGTCCTTAAAGAAAGCTCAAATGAGAGGCTAAGATAATATACAAGGACTAAAGCCTACACCTCTATCATTCAATACTGGCATTTCCTCTAAGACACTACTTTTTCCCCTTCACCTCAAATAATGACCCTGAATCAAGCAGACTGTCCCTTCTACTGCAGCAATGCTAGCCAGCTACAGGACACATCGGAGGAAAAAATTCCCCAAACTGTGAAGCTAGGACAATTTAAATACAACTTTTGAGACATCACAAGCCAAGTATTCCATTAGGAATGGGGGGAAAATGAAACACTGCAATCTAAAACCTGAAACTTTATTTACTCATCGCAAAGAAAAATTAAATGATTTCTCAAGCTGTCCGAACACAAATTGTAGGTTTCTGAAAACACAAAGTATAACTGAGAATAGCTCAGCTTTAAACTGTAGGATATAATGAACTATGGAGTTTGTACAAGGCTTTACCAAACACTTTTCAATACATGGACTCATTAATCCCTTGTGACAACCACTTGAAAAATTGTGTGCGAGATGTTTTCTCCTTAAATTAAAATGAGGAAACCCAGACTAAGGGTGGTTCAGAAGTTCATCAAAGACAGACAGCTAAAAAGTAAAGGCTTCGACAGACTAGACAGTCTGATTTCCAACTGATGCTCAAACACGGCCCTCGCAAGAGGTATAAGATTTCTAATCTTTGCCCATCATTTCAACATCTTTATCTTTTAAGATTTACTATCTTTCATTTGTATTAAGCACCTTGATGTTTTACCATTGGAACTGTATATCATGAGTTAAACCATGCTTCTTGTATTTACCACACTCGCAAGAACACTATAATCCTATTTATAACATGGTTCTCTCATCCTTGTTCCTCGAAAACAACTATGCGCCCAATGATCAGCAATGGGTAAGAACAGTCTGTTTAAGCTACCTGAACAGTCTCATTGATGGATTCCTTCCTTACCTATAGTGGAATTTATAAATTTCAAAGAGTTAGAGGCCACACAATTCACATCACACTAAAATACAGAACAATTTGAAACTGATTTACTAGTATAGGTCCTTAGGATCATAAAGCTCTAGGGTCAGACTTATGAACTGCAATTATCCCTGGGCAGTATAGCAACTGTGGAATGTACAGCAGATTCAGATATATTTACACTGAGGTACAGCAGATTCAGATGTACTTTTGCTGAACCTGGAAATTACCCCTTTAAAAATCCTAATAAACAAAGATTAATCATTTGTCTTTTCCTGATAAATGAATGCTTACTTCAGCAGTGTTTGGAATTTTCACTATTTCTCACAAAATTAGAGTTGTTGAAATTCCTTTTACCAAATGAATTCTAAAATGCAATAGATTTAAATTAAATCCTCTAATCAGAAAACTATTTGACCATTTGCCACCAAAAGAATGTTTCTTGCTGTTTATTTTAATTTTAAACATATTCTTCCCAATTCATAGATGAATCTAGTGTTTTATATTTGAATTTTAGTCCTTGATAGCAAAGCAATGACTTTAATCTTTCAGATTAATTGTGCAGCTACATAAGGAAAATTGAATGATGGTTTGGCTGTACTATTCACCTGACACTTACGAAGTCATTTGAGAAGAAGAATCACTCAATGAACCAGTAAACATGGGTATTAGGGGGTCATTTTTTCCAACTCCCCATTAGTGATTTTTCATTCTGCCTCCTAGTTACACTCCTTTATTACACTAAAATAACCAACAAGCTGACTGCCTTTTCAGCAATTCCTATAAACAATTATTTCAACCAAAGGAGAAAACGTCATATAAAATTTTTGTCTATCAGTTTTTACCATGACGTGCAAGTATTTTTTTAAAAAAGTACTTATTTGATTCACTCAAAGTGTGGAAGCAAAAGTGATCTATAGATAATTCAGCATTAAAATTTCATTTAAGCATCTCCTGGGGAGGTGGGGGAAACTGAACTAGGAGAGTTAAAAAGCAATACGACCCAGTTAAATCATGAATAGATTTGGGAGACAAGTTCTACACTGCAATATGGTAACCACTAGCCACAAGTAGCAGATTAAAATAATCAATAGTAAATAATTTAAAATGCAGTTCCTCAGTCCCCACTAGCCACCTTTCAAACCCACAACAGCTTCATGTACCTGGTGGCTGCCATATTGGGCAGCACAGACACAAAACCATTTCCATCAGTAAAGAAAAGTCTATTATGCAAGCCACTTAATTTCGATGACCCTCTATACCCATGCCTGTAAAATGTCCACAACATCGCTGAAATTGAAAGAGTGTTATTAGAATTTTTATAACATTTAAAGCACAACACAAAGAACTTAGATATCCAAGAAGGAGTAGCTGTTCTTACAATCCTATACTGGGTTTTAATCTCTGACAGTAATCCTGGACAGGTCACTTCCCCTCCCTGGGCCTCATTCTCCTAAAACTGAAAACTTTGGCAGAGTTCTCCTGGTTAACTTCTAAAGATTCTATCAAATTCCACCATGTTAAATGAAGTGCTAAGCAGAAGGGGCACAAACTCCTAAACTACTACCTAGGTTCCTAGAGCTTCCTAGCTGATCGCAAGCCATTCTTCCCAAAACCCCAGAAGACAGGCTCTGCAATATAGCCATGGTCTGATGTGTGCTATTTATAAAGTCTGTCTTAAAAGGTTACCAGAATATCTTTCTGAAATTGTATATACTGTAATTAGAAGCTACAACCCCCTATTCCATGATGATATCTTGCAGTTTTACCATCTCTTTTAAATAAACACTATCTTTACAGATGATTTTTTTCTTTTAGAAGCATTTCAATCAAAACGCTTTCAAAGCACATGCAAGTTTAAGTACAATTTTTAATGACTTTTTCTTAACCAGCTATGCTTCATTCAGAGTCAGCTTGTGGGTGACCCTCTAGTGTCTAAACAAAGTGAGAACTGTAAAGGCCTTATGGGTGAAGTCCCCTTGCAGGGACAGAAACATGTCCAAAGATTTTACCCTCACCAACAGCTGCTCCCAGGGAGCCAGGATATTCACTTAAGACTGGGTCCACACAGCCCGCTTCCAAAGAGGGGGAACCAGGACTCCCACACAAGGCACAAAACCAAGGTCATGGCTGCTATTAGCTCACCCCCACCCCCCGCCCAGAGTTGACCAGGCCCCCATAACCACAGCTTTAAGAGTGGAAGAGGAACTCAGGCAGCAGAAATCAGAACAGAGCGGTGTATTTTTGCCCAAGGCCTGAAGCCTCAAAAATAAGTGTTATTCCAGAGCAGATTTCTTTTCTTCCGGGTCCGTCTGCTCTCTCTCTGACTCTTTGCCCACAACCACTGTGCCTCCCCTTTCCCAATGCCCCACCTCTCTCCATACTTAAAGAAAAAAAAAAAAAAGTGCCATATTCCCTCTCCCTTTGGTTTCCTGAGCAGGGCCTGGAAACTGGAGGAAATTCAAATAAAATTAACTGCACATTAAAAATTAAACGGACAAGCAATCAGGGGGTGCCCACCCAACAGAAGACGTCTCCCGTTACAAAAAAAAAAAAAGAAAAGATTAAGCCTGAGTGGTAGAAGGGGAGGGAGACTAGAAACCTACAAGGATGCAGAGATAAACGTGTGGATTTAGGGCCCCAGCGTCGGCCCACCCTGGCCAAATTCCAAATTTCATTTTAAGAAAATGCTGGGCTGAAAAGAAAAAGTTGTAACTTTTAAGGAAGTCCGCAAACGGCACTGTCTTGGAAAAAATGCCACTGCTTCCCTTCATCAAGGATGGCAGGGTAGGAGTTGAGATTCCAAAAGCTCCAACAGCGCACTCCTCCTGGAAGCCTCCCCGCCAAAGGGGCCGCGGGGCGGCCCTGTCCCGGTCTCTCAGGACACCCAGCCCGGGTGCTCGGGCTCCCATGGGGCGCCGGGACCTGACCTTTGCAAAAGTTCGTGGACACAGCCCAAGGCCCCAGTTTCCGCCCCGAGTGACAGGCCCTTCACGCGCGGCCGGCCCCCGCCCCGCGGCGGGCACCAGACGTCCTCGCCGCCCCTCCCGGCCGCCTCCGGGCTCAGATTCCCCCGCCCGCCCCACCCCCGGCGGGAGCCCCTCGGGGTAACTGACTAACCGGAGCTACGCTGGCCCACACACCGGGTCACCCGCTGCTTCCCGCCGCGCCTCGCTTCCCGGCCCGAGCTTCCAGCCGCCTAGCTTGCCGAGTCCCGCCGCGGCCGCCGGTTACCGCCCCCAGCCCGGGGGGAGCCCGGGGGGCAGGACAGGAGGGAGGACGTGGCGCGCCCAGAGGTGGCCAGCGGCGAGGCGGGGAGTGTCCCGGAGAGGCGGGGGGCGGGGGCCGGCGCGGGCTCCAGACCCTGTGAGCATCCCCGGGTCCCAGGTCCCTGGCCGCCCCCGCCGGGCGCGGAGAGGCGGGCCCCAACTTTCAGCCCAGTTCGCACGCCCGCCCTCTTGCCTCCACTATATGGAAATCTACAGCCTCATAAAGTGACACGTCGAAGATTCCTCGGCCTCCCCACCCGCCCTCCCCCTCCCGGGCCGCGTTCCTGCCGTGGAGATTCCGGGAGGGGGAGCGGATTCCTAGGACAAAATCTGCTGGGAAGGTTGGGGGGCGGGGGGAGAGACCGGGAGCCATTGCCCAGATTTTTTTTTTCCATCAAGAAGAATTTACCCGTTTTTTTCCCTCCTTCAAGCCCTGGCAAGCTGAGGGGACCGGACAGGCACCGGAGCCCAGCCAGACGCGGCCCCGAATCGGAGGCCGACCCTCTACCGGGCCCCGTGTTACCAGGATACCCAGGCGAGCGCCGGGCGCCCCTTCACTGTGGCGCCAAGTTTTCCCCGGGAAGCCGGCACGCCCGGAGCTCTCCGGGGCAAGAATGCACTTTGGAAGACACGGCGTCCGGCCGGGGCTTTCCAGCGCGCCGGGACCCGGCGGCCGAAGCGCTAGCTCCGGGTCCCCTCCAGTCTCCGGCTTCTGTACGACTTACCTTCCCTAGGGCTGAAAAGCGGGGCTCCGGGCGCGCCACACACCGGGTCGCCACGCCTTCCCAACAGGCAACCCAGAGGCTCCCTGCCGTCCGCTTGGCAGCTCCCGCCGCCGCCGCCGCTCTCCTCCTCCTCCTTCTCCGGCCGCCGCCGCTCAAATAACTACCAGGAGGGTGTGATGGGGGATTCCGCCATGTCAATGATGTCGGGACCACATGGGGATTTGGGACCCGCCCACAACCGTAAACAACCGGATATAACCGCAGCTACAATCTCACAGCCGCTGGAGCTGTGGGAGCCGCCTTTACATCTTAGGTCCCAAATCATGGAACCACAGTCATAGCCATATGCTTTGCTCCAAAAGCAGCTTGGGACTTACTCAAATAAAAAAAATAATATCCAAATAAAGGTATCTGAAAGTTAAGGCCTATAAGAAAACATACAGACATCTAACCCCTTTCATCACCCAAGCAATGTAGGCTGAGTCATATAAGAAAGATTTGAAGTCATTCTTCTGGATCTCAAATAACTGGCATTACAACAACAAGAAAAATGCAACTTTAACACGCTGGAAAACCTGAACGTTGAAACTATCATTGAAAAGGTCTCAAACCATTAAACTCCAGAATACTTCTATAAGTCTAAATTTTTTTTTAAATTTAAACTTCTTTGTCAAAGATCACTGTGGCCAGTAATGTGTAACATGTAGTAGACCCAGCTAGGTTCTCAGTCTCAATATTCTTCCTCTGCCTAAAGTTGGAGTTATTAGATCCTCACAGGCAGGCTCAGTCTTGCCTCTAATCTTGAAACCCAATCTTGACCTTAGATAGAGGGCATTAACTCTTTGCATCTACTTTTTGTTTCAAAGCCCTGAGCCAGATCTTATGTGGCCTTCAAAATGAACATTGACAAAAAAAGCCAATTAATCCTGTTTTGAAGAGTGGTCAGAATTTACTGCAGTACTAACTAGAGTAAAGGACGGCCTCCTCAGTCAATAACACAATCTAAGTGCAACACTGCAACTTCAGTTTCTCCAGGGCAATTTAACCAGTCAAAGCTGTATTTCACCTTCTTTTCTATTGTTCAAAGCAAGACAAGTGCAAATTGCAGCTCAGTATGTATATTTTTAAGTCATTTTAAACGAGAATATCTGCCCCACAGTTATTAGAACTATTCAGGAAGAAAGTGAATGACTGTCAGGACTCATAAAATCACAGGCTTGATAGGGAACTAAAGAATTTCAACCTGCTCTCCCTTCCAGAACAGAGTCTTTGCTCCCATGTCCATGACAGCTAAGCACCCAGCCCCAGCGTGAACACCACCAGGAAAAGGCAAAAAATGCTTCTTGCTAAAACAGCCTATTGTCAACCACTCTAAATCTAAACCAAGTCTTCTGAAACCCACCTCCTTGCATCTTAAACCCACCGGTCCTGTTTCTGCCCTCTAGAGGCAGACAAAATAACAGATACTTCCCACATGGCTCCCCTTCCAGTTAATTGACCAGACCAGTCAGATACTCTGGAAAAAGTCTAACATGTTGAACTCTGTATCTATTCATATGTCTTCCAGTTCTCTCTCCATTGTTTCCTTCCACCACCTTTGGGGGCCTACTTGTTCAACAATATTTCAGACATAATCAGAATGCAACCACAGAGCAGTACCCTTTCCTGCTTATATTTGGACATAAGGCTCGTGTCATTACAGTTTAATATTGGACTAATTTTTAAGCAGTCTCCTCATCCTGTTAACTCATGCATCTTCCATGAAAAGTCGTTACGCTGGGCGTATATTAGGAACACACTTGATTTTGTCTTAACTGACTTTCATGTTAACTGGTTGAATGTTTAATTTTGTTCAATTGTATTTGTAAGTTTCCTTCTCACATTTCAGCCTACCTAGAACTTTCCGGACATTGAATCTATCATCAAACAGACTTTCCCAGCTTTGTGACATTGATAAGTATGATAAGTATGCTTTCCTTATTGCCATCCAAGTCACTGATAAAAACATGAAACAAGACAAGGCCAAGGACTACCGCTAGTAGTTTTTCTCCTATTGGAGGCAAATTTAAGACAAAGTTATTTTAAAAATTATAAATCTGTCCATCATACTGACTTGCCCTGAACTACACAACCATAAAAGAGCAAGTTGGGTCTGACTTTCTAGATAGTCATGGTTAGCACTCTTGCCAACTCTCATACCTGATATAATCCTATAGACATCTTCTTCTTTCTATGAGGATAAGACCTCTGTATTATACCTGGGTCTCTTCACAACATGTGTGCTAAATACTGTCTTTCTAAAACAAATTCAAAATTTTCCGCGCGTGTGTGTGTGTGTGTGTGTGTGTGTGATCCTCACAGAGAAATAAAGCAAAGAAATATTTTTAGCTCCTGCTACACACTTCAGATACAAACCATTTTAGTCAAGAAAAGATTCTGAGATTGACCAGAAAATAATGAATTGAAAACAGAGTAAACTTATTAGAGGCAACTGGGTCTATTCTGCTTGTGTAGGGTCCAGTATTACACTTGAAATTGATTTTTATCTTTTGTGTAGATACCACAGTATTTCTTTTAGTTCCTGAAAGCACACTCTTTGGTATTTCACATTTAATCTCACTAGCCAGGGGGTTAAATTCCAATCACATTAACATTAATCAACACCCCTTTTCTGACTGTGGCAGCCAACATGACTGTAGGACTTCTCATTCCCCTGGTATTCTTCCCAGTTCTTTCTAAAGTTCATGAGCACATTTTTTCAGGTTGCTTCAGTAACTTGCTAACTCCAGCAGAATTGCTACTGCAATACCTTCGTTTGTGCTGAACCTCCCGCTGTTGGAAGAACCTTGGAAGAACCATAGAGAGCCCACCCCGGCCACCTCATAAGGCCAGCACCACCTCCAGGTAGACTCACTTCTCCCTCTCTCAGAACAAACTATGTTATATAAATCATCAAGGACAGGGTCCCTGGCTCCCAGTATCTCATAGTCTTTGAATCATACATTCTGGTTCCATGAGTTTTGCTTTTTTAGTTTCCATATATAACTGACATCATACAATATGTGTCTTTCTCTATCTGACTTATTTCACTTAAGGTTCATTTACATTGTTGACAATAGCCTAATTTCCTTCTTTTCCATGGCTGAATAATATTCCATTGTGGGTATGTATGTGAAGCATTTCTTTGTCCATTCATCTGTTGACAGCCACTTAGATTTTTTCCAGATGTTGGCTTCCATGAATAATGCTGCAATGAACACGGAAATACAAGTATCTCTCTAAGAACCTGATTTTATTTCCTTTGGATATACACCCATAAGTGGGATTGCTGGGTCATTGTGTAGTTCTATTTTTAATTTTTTAGGAACCTCAGTACTGTTTTCCATAGTGACTGTACCAATGTACATTCCCACTAAGAGTTCCCTTTTCCTCATATCCTTGACAACACTTATCTCTTGTTTTGTTGCTGTTGTTTGTTTGTTTTGATAATAGCCATTCTAACAGGTGTTAGATGATATGTTATTATGGTTTTGATTTGCATTTCCCTGATGATTAGTGATGTTCCCCACCTATTCCTATACCTGTTGCCCATCTGTATTCTTTAGGAAAATATCTATTCAGTTCCTCTGCCCATTTTTAAAATCAGATTGATTGGGGTTTTCTGCTATTGAGTTATATGAGTCCCCTATACTTTTTGCATATTAATCCTAGTATATGTACACAAGCACCTCACTGGCTCTGATTAGGTCATATGTCAATCCTCAAATCCATCATGGGGACCTGGGCAATGGGGAACCAATCTGAGCCCACCTCTGGAGCTCAGAGTGAAGTCTATCCCACCAAAACCAGTGGCAAACAAAAGGGCAGGAAGCTACTCACAAGAAATTTGAGGAAATATTCCCAGAAGCAGAGGAATGGATGTTTGGTATCAACGGACATTAGGTAAGTAGGGAGGATGCGGAGATCATTCCAGTAATAGATAAGCAAAGGAAAAGCATGAAGTGCGCATGATAGAATGTTTAAAAAAAAACATGCAGTAAATCTTTTATTGTTATAATACAGGAACATTTTCCATGTAGAAAGCCAAGCTAAATTTTTTCTTGATAATTTTTTCTTTTTCTAAAGAGAACATATTTTGCTCTTAGACCAAAGAATGTACTCCAGAGCCACAGTTTCTTCGGATCGCAATCATTCCTCATCCTCAATTTACTGCAATCAGAGTCTCCTCTCAGCACTCCATGGAAATAAATGGTTTCTGACTCCCAATCAAGGCTTCCCAGAGGTCAAGAGAGGTTCAAGCACAACAGCCTTAGCCAAGGGGGTCACCCCTAAAAACCTTCCCCCGAAGTGGCACTCTTCAATGAAAGCTCTCGGAAGAAGCAGTGTGAAAGGAAAGCCAGTGTGTTCGTTATTTTTACAACAGTGCTCAGATCATGAGCCAAAGGGTGAAAGGGGCTGGGGGACCTTTTAATGCTGTGATTTCCCACCAACTACTGAGTGGTGTAGCTCCAGGCCGTGAGCTCAGACGTGTCTTCAGACTTGTACCAGCCGATGGTGGAGCCTGCCTAACTGTGGGAGTGTGTTTGTCCACTGAGGATTGGGCATTAAATTTTTTTAATCCTCACCAAAGGATATATTTATTGATTTTAGAGAGAGAGGAAGGGAGAGAGAGAGAAAAACATGGATGTGAGAAAGAAACATTGGCCAGATGCCTCCCATATGTGTACTGACAGAGAATTGAATAGGCAACCTAGGTATGTGCCCTGATCAGAAATCGAACCCACAAAATTTGGTACACAGGACAATGCTCCAACCAACCAAGCCACTCCTCCAGGGCTCATGAATATTTTACTGATTATATCATTCTAAACCAGGTCATTAGTCTTGCCATGTCTGGGCTCATAAGTCATTTTTATTTTGTAATTTTTCTTCAGTTTAACTTAAAAAGTACTTTGGCAAATCTATACTAATAGGCTCATCTTACCCAGAGTAAACAGATATTTATTTTGGACAATTGAGACTTCTCCCATCATCCACATATCATACTGCCTGAATTTTACAAATAAAGACTCACTGCTTCTGGCTAAGGGTAGCCCTCTTTTTGCTGTTTTCTCTTAAAATGTAAATAACCTACAGAAATGTAGCACATTGAGGGAGAAAAAATATCATGAGAACATTTGTATGACTTAAGGTAAATGAAGAGCTACACCAGAAAAATTCTGAATGGAGTAAGTGAAACGGAGTTGGAGCTTTGCCCTGATAAAGAAGAGCCATAGAAAAGGGGACATGAAGAACAAGTATTGGTTCTGCCTAATACTTGTTCCTGGTTTCACCTAAGGTCTGCCTTGTTTGCGACTTAACATTTTTTTTTCAGTGAAGTTAGTTTCGTTTACTTGGTGTAGGCAACACAAGGTACCCCAATGGCTGTAAGTCCAGGGAACAGGAGCCCTGTGCACATGTTCTTGCTCTCGCTCTCTCTCTTTCTCTCCCTCTTTCTTTCTTGCAATAAATATTTATTGAATGCTTACTTTGTGCCAGGCACTATTCTAGGCACTGGGGAGACAATGATAAAACAGACAAGATCCTTGTCCTTGTGAAGCTTACTTTATAATAGGGAGGAGACAGACAATCAATGATAAACATAATGAATAAGTAAATGATATACTATATAGAAGGCGACACATTCCAAAAGAAAAAAGAAATATAGAACAGGGTGAAAAAGATCAGGTGTTACTGGTGTATAAAAGGACAGTTTGCAATTTTCAACAAGGTTGATATAGACTCATTGAGAAGATTTCTTTTTTTTATTATTGATTTGGAGAGGGAGGGAGAGAGAGAAAAAGAGAGAGAGAGAGAAACATTGATTTGTTGTTCCACTTATTATGCATTCATTGGTTGCTTCTTGCATGTGCCCTGACAGGTGATTGAACCCACAGCCTTGGCATATCGGGATGATGCTTTAACCAACTGAGATACCCAGCTGGGACCGAGATTTCTTTTTGAGAAAAGAAGGTAAAGTTAATCATGAGGATATCAAGAGGAAGAACATTGCAGGCAGAGGAGAGAGCTAGTGAAAGACCATAAGGTGGGGACATGACTGGCTTGTTCAAAGAATAGTGAGGCGATCACTATATTTAGAGTGCAGCAAACAAAGTTAAAGAAATAGAAAATAAGATTGGGGGAAATAGAAGACCAAATGGTGGAGAGTTCTGTGGGCACTACCTGAGTGAAATGGGAAGCTATTATAGGATTTGGACAGAGCACAAATATAAAATGAACTGACTTAGGTACAAAGGGGTCCCTCTGGCTACTGGTTGAGAATAGACCATTAGGGACAAGAGCAGAAGCAGGGGAGGCATTCAGAGACTATTGCAGTAATCTAGGAGTGAGATGATGGCAGCTTGGACAGTGGCAGACGTAGAGGTGATAGGAAGTATTAGGATTTTGTATCAATGTTGAAGGTAGAGCAAACAGGAGTTGTTGACAGATTAGATTTGGAGGCATAAAAGAAAAGAAGATATAACAATGATTCCAAGGTTTTTGGCCTGAGCAACTGGAAGAATGGCATTGCTATCCACCAAGCCAGGGGTGGCTGTGAGAGAAGTAGGATTCAGCGTAAAAGGGGTTTGGGGCATGTGAGCCCTTTATCAGTTAAACTATTCCTGAATTTAACTGGTTAAACAACCAGTTAAATCTGAGGAAATCCATTTATCCTGTTTCTAGGCTTGTCTGTAAAATACAAAATTGGGACTAGAAGAATTTGAAGGTTTCTCTAACATTTTTTTTTTTAAGTTTTACTTGGCTAAGTCATTTTTGTGCTAATTTACACAATTACTTGTGGGTGTTGTCACAGATTAAATTTCATTTTTGTAATTTTAAACAGGGTGGTCAGGGTAGACTTCATGGAAAAGATGTCTTCTAGATAAAGGAAACAAAGAAGTTAACCATGAAGTTATCTAAGAAGAGAAAGGACTTAGTACAAGGACCTTGAGGTAAGAGTGGGCCTGTTCCAGAGATTGCTCCATTGGATAAATACGAGTTAAGTGGAAGGCAAAGAATTAATTCATAATACCAACAAAAAGAGCAAGAAGTCTTGAATGAGGGGAAAAGGGAACATTGAAAATATTTAAAAGATTTAAATGCTAGTGGAACAGCAAATAGCTTTTAGAAAAATAACAGTTTGATGATTCAAGCATAAATGAATCAAAAACATAAATATCTTTTCCCTTAAATTATTAGGTTAAAAAATTCAGACATAAAATTCTTGACAAATGTGCTTTAGATAGATTTTTTTAATCCTTTTCTCCTCTTCAAAAAAAGGTCTAAATTTAAAAATTTAAATTGTTGTTTTTATAAACAATATTAAATTTAGCAATAAGGAAATAATTTGGTTTTTAAAGAAATAATGCCAATCAAATCAATGAATGGGGAACTACTAGAAAAATAATTCAAATCACGAAATAGCAAACTTTCTAGTTGTTTGAGATCCTTTTTGATGTAGTTAGGAGTTTAAAAATTAAGTGAAAGCCAGGAGACTTCCTCATGAAACAGGCAAAATCTTTTCTGATTTTGATATTTTCCAGATTCTTACATTTGGAGTAGGCCAAATATACTCTTTTTTTCTGCTCTCCTAATAGAAATCTGTGGATATGTAACACAGACCTGGCAAAATGGGAGAGATACTTCATTAATTTAGATGGAATGTGAGACCCTTCCTGGCTTCCTGGGGCTGGAATAATTGAAGTGTAAGTGGGCAAGAACAAAGAGGAGAATGTGCCAGGAGGAGTGTGTAAATGGCGTGTGTGGAATGCAAGTAGAAGATAGTTACAATCCAGGATGGTAGATAGAAGTCTCAGATCATGCCCCTATGTAATAATAACAACAGAAAATCCTTACAGAGTGCTTACAATGTTCCAGGGAATGTACTTTACATATATGATATATCTTTTCTTCTGACAAGTGAAATATATAGCAACTGGTCGTAGAATTTTAAATTTGAGGGTGCATTCCACTGCTTTTTACCTTCTGATGTTGCAGAGTAAAATCTCACTGCCAGCCTATTTCCTTACCCACATTTCTCCTTTACAAAAAACTTATCCATTTTTGTCTGGAAGCATATAAGATGTTTCTTTTATCCTTGGGTAAATAACAGAAAATACTTAAAGAGTGCTTACTACATGCCAGGAAATATTCAAAGCATTTCACATATATTAATATATTTAATCCTCCAGCAACACTTTGAAGCTATTACAATAGCTATATTCATTTTACAGGTAAGAAAACAGAGAAGATAAATAAGGTGTTCAAATCAAATAACATCCGGGATGATGGGTTAAGAGAGGAGACCAGAGGAGATAAAATGTAAAAGCTGTTTGAAAGCCACTGTGTTTCACAGAGTGCAGGGAGTTTGAAAATAGAAATTGTGTCATGGATGACAGAGCTAGTGAGATGGTAGAAGCCTGGAGTGTGCAACAGAGCAAACTAATTGAAAGAAATGTTTTGGGCCCAATGCAGGGAGAGTGGCCTGGGGCAGATCACTTCTCTCCTAAAACAGGCCTAGGAAGTGACAAAATCTAGAACCATGGCTTACGTGGCCTTCCATGATTTGGACCCCTGTACACCTCTCCACTGTAAACACTTACATTTTTTTTTTTTGTTTGCTTTGTTTTGGTTGCACAGCCCTTTGAATACTCTCCCTATGTTTGAGGAATTCGTGACCTTCCAGATATTGCCTCCCTGCACAAGCCACACAGTTTTTCCAGCCCCCGTTTTATCAAGGGGAGAAACTACATCAAATGTGAATGGCTGAAGAACTGGCAATGTTTAACTAGGAGGAGAGGAGACTTTGGTGGGGATGGGTGGGTGAAGGAAACCATTGATGAAGACCTCTCCAAATATTTGAAGAGCCGGCAAATGAAAGAAGGCTGTGACTCAAGAGCAGAAGCTGGGATGTGGGGGAGGAGAAATCCAGGGAGAAAGAGAGAGCTGAGTGGTTGAGGAGGAGGGTGCAGGGGTACAGGGGAGCAACTTCAAACACATTCTCCAAAATGATTGCCTTTTATACAATTCTTGCAAAAATCAACTTTCTTAAGGTATAGTTGGTTTACAGTTGGTTTATAGTTGGTTTCTTAAGGTATATTAAGGTTTACATACAATAAAAAGCATCTATTTTAAATATACATGCTCATGAATTTTGACAAACGAGTACACCCATATAATGAATCAAGATACAGCACATTTCTATCACCCCACAAAGTTTCATTTTCTCCATGCAGCCACCCACTCTCACCCCCAGACCTAGGCATCCACTAATCTGATATTGGTTACTAAATCTAGATTGTTCTTGCCTCTTTTAGAATTTCATATAAACATAATACTTACTACCTTTTATGTCTGGCTTCTTTGCTGACATGATGGTTTTGAGATTCATCACTGTTATGGTATGTTTCAATTGTTCATTTCTGTTTACCATTCAGTAGTAGTCTATTGACTAGATATATTAGATTTGTTTATGCATTCATTTATTGATGAACATTTGACATTTTTTTCCAGATTTTTATTATCTTGAAGCTACTATTACCATTTATGTACAAATGTTGGGAGCACCTTTTCTTTTTTTTGTTTCTGTTGGACAAAGACTTAGTGAAGTTGCTAGGCTAAATGGTCAGTCAGGGTATATTTAACCTTATTTAAAAAAAAAAAAACAGAATGCTTCAGAAATCTGTGTGTCATCCTTGCACAGGGGCCATGCTAATCCCTGTGTTGTTCCAATTTTAGTCATGGTGTGTGCTGCCAAAGTGAGCTCCATATGCAACCTGTTAAGAAATTGCCAAGCTCTTTGACAAAAATGGGTGTGCTATCTTATTTCTCCAAAAGTTTTTTAAAAATTTATTTGTAGAACGAGAGGAAGGGAGGGAGAAAGAGAGGGAGAGAAACACTAACGTTTGAGAGAAACACCAATCAGTTGCTGACTGGGGACCTAGCCCACAGCCCAAGTGTGTGTCCTGACTGGGAATCGAACCAGCGACCTTTTGCTTTGAGGGATGACACTCAACCAACTGAGCCATGCCAGTCAAGGTGGGTGTGCTATCCTATATTTCTACCAGCACTCTATGAGATTCCCAGTTGTGCCACACCCTTGCCAACATTTAGTATTGTAAGTCTTTGAATTGGAGCTCTTCTCATAGGTATACAGTGGTATATCATATCATCACAGTTTTAACTTGCACTTCCTTAATGACTAATGATTTCGGATGTTGAGCCTTTTTTTCATGCACTTATTTGTTGTTCATATAACTTCTCTGGGGAAGTGTTTGTTCAAATCTTTTGCCCATTTTCATGAGCTTTATTAATTGTAACATTCTATTTTCTGGATAGAAGTCCTTTATCTGGATTACGTTTTGCAAATATTTTATAGAAACCATGGCTTGAATTTGATTTTCTTAACAGTGTCTTTTTAAAAAATATATATATTTTATTGATTATGTTATTATAGTTGTCCCATTTCCCCCCTTTCATTCCCCTCCACCCTGCACACCCCCTCCCACCCACATTCCCCCACTTTAGTTCATGTCCATGTGTCATAAGTTCTTTAGCTTCTACATTTCCCACACTATTCTTGCCCTCCCCCTGTCTATTTTCTACCTACCGTCTATGCTACTTATTCTCTGTACCTTTTCCCACTCTCTCTTCCTCCCTCTCCCCTGTTGCTAACTCTCCATGTGATCTCCATTTCTGTGTTTCTGTTCCTGTTCTAGTGTTTGCTTAGTTTGCTTTTGTTTTAGGTGTGGTTGTTAATATCTGTGAGTTTGCTGTCTTTTTACTGTTCATATTTTTTTATCTTCTTTTTCTTAGATAAGTCCCTTTAACATTTCATATAATAAGGGCTTGGTGATGATGAACTCCTTGAACTTGACCTTATTTAGGAAGTGCTTTATCTGCCCTTCCATTCTAAATGAAAGCTTTGCTGGATAGAGCAATCTTGGATGTAGGTCCTTGACTTTCATGACTTGGAATACTTCTTTCCAGCCCCTTCTTGCCTGGAAGATCTCTTTTGAGAAATCAGCTGACAGTCTGATGGGAACTTCTTTGTAGGTGACTGTCCCCTTATCTCTAGCTGCTTCTAGAATTCTCTCCTTCATTTTAACCTTGGGTAATGTAATTATGATGTGCCTTGGTGTGTTCCTCCTTGGGTCCACCTTCTTTGGGACTCTCTAAGCTTCCTGGACTTCCTGGAAGTCTATTTCCTTTGCCACATTGGGGAAGTTCTCCTTTATTATTTGTTCCAATAACTTTTCCACTTGTTCCTCTTCCTCTTCCCCTCTTGGTGCCCCTATAATTTGGATGTTGGGACATTTAAAGATGTCCTGGAGGTTCCTAAGCCTGTCCTCATTTTTTTGAATTCTTGTTTCTTCCTTCTTTTCTGTTTGGTTGTTTCTTTCTTCCTTCTGGTCCACTCCATTGATTTGAGTCCCAGTTTTTCTCCCATCTCTATTGGTTCCCTGTGCATTTTTCTTCATTTCACTTACTGTAGCCTTCATTTTTTTATCTAATTTGCGACCAAAATCAACCAATTCTGTGAGCATCCTGATCACCAGTGCTTTGAATTGTGCATCTGATAGGTTGGCTATCTCTTGGTCGCTTAAAAGTATTGGCTTTGTGCTTTGATTTGTTCTTTCATTTGGGCCATTTTTTTCTTTTTTCTTTCTTTTTTTTTTTTTTTTTTTTTTTTTTTTTTTTTTTTTTTTTTTTTTTTTTTTTTTTTTTTTTTTTTTTTTTTTTTTTTTTTTTTTTTTTTTTTTTTGGCTTTTTTTTTTTTTTTTTTTTTTTTTTTTTTTTTTTTTTTTTTGGTCGGGTCGTGCCTGTTACGTATGAGGGGTAGAGCCTTAGGTGTTCACCAGGGTGGGGCAACCCAGTCGCATTGCTGTGACACTGTATGTGGGGATGGGGTCTGAGAGGGAACAATGGTGCTTGCTCCGCTCTCTCTCAGATTTCAGTCCCCTCTGTGAAGCTGGGAGTCTCTCTTGGCACCACAACCCCCACAAGTGTTTTAAATCGGTGCTTTTAGGTTTTATTTCCCAGCGCTGGGGCCATGGGTTGTGCAGTCTGTCTTGCTGCCTGTTTTCGCCTGGATTATCCGCACGTGAATGTGTGACCGCAGTCAGCTGCCTTGCCGCCTCGCTGGGTCTACTTGTTGCCTCCCTGCACCCGGTCACCGCTGCCTGTGCGCCTGGAGTGTGCCAACCACCACCTGCGCATCTGGGACCACTAGCCGCTGCTTTTTCCTGCCGCGATCCGACTCCTCTGGCTGCCAACTCCACTGGCCGCCAACTCCACCCCTCTTACCGGTCTGGGTGAATCTTTGTCAGACTTCCGTACAATTCAATTTTCTACCTGTTCTGTTTGTTTTTTTGGTTCTAAATTTTTGTTGTCCTTAATCTTGGTTGTGAGAGGAGGCACAGTGTGTCTACCTACGCCTCCATCTTGTCCTGAAGTCCTAATAGTGTCTTTTTAAGAGAAAACGTTATTAATCTTCATGAAGGGGGTGAAAGTTTATGTTTTTGCAACTGGAAATACAATTGTTCCATTATCATTTGTTGAAGGTGCAGTTATTTCATTATTAAATTACTTTGGTATGTCTTTGTCAAAAATCAAATGATCCTTTATGTGTAGGTCTGTTTGGGGGCTCTTTGTGCTATTTTATTGATCTCTATGTCTTTTTTTTTTTTAAAGAAGACTTTAAAAATTTTATTTATTTTTAGAGAGAAGAGAGGGGAGAGAGAAAAAGAGGTAGAAAAACATTGATGTGAGAGAGAAACATGAATTGGTTGCCTCTTACATGCCCCCAACCTGGGACATGGCCTGCAGCCCAGGCATGTGCCCTGACCAGTAGCTGAACAGGCGCATGACCTTTCAGTCTGTAGAACAACACCCAACCCACTGAGCCACACCAATCAGTGCTTCACGTCTGTTCTGACACTAGCACCACAATTGTGAGTGATATAACTTTATAGTAAATCTTGAAAGAGGTAGTGTATTTCCTCAACTTTGTTCTTCTTTTTCAAAATCTCCTTTAGATTTTTTGTATGTACATATAACAATGCTGAATCTCAAAAACATCATGCTGAGCACAGAAGCCAGACATAAAAGGTAGTATTATGTTTATATGATATTCTGGAAAAGGCAAGAGTAATTTAGACTTAGTAACAAAAATCAAATTAGTGGATGCCTGGGT
The DNA here is from genome assembly GCA_004027475.1 of Anoura caudifer. Lineage (NCBI taxonomy): Eukaryota > Metazoa > Chordata > Mammalia > Chiroptera > Phyllostomidae > Anoura > Anoura caudifer. The sequence goes on along the minus strand of PVKU01000280.1, from coordinate 231,854 downwards.
CTGGGGGTAGGAGTGGGTGATTGGATGGAGAAAATGAGACTTTGTGTGGTGATAGAAGTGTGCAGTAACTGCCCATAGACACAGGGTTTCTTTTTAGGGTGATAAAAATATTCCAGAATTAGATAGTGGTGGTGTTTACATAATCTTGCATGTTTACTAAATTACTAAATACCACTGCACTGTACACTAAATGGGTGAATTTTGTAGTATGTGAATTATATCTCAATTAAAAATAATAAAACATAATAAACCAACTTTACTTTCCTGAGATAAACATTCCTTGAATGTAATATGTTACTGTTTCTATATATTGCTGGATTTGATATACCCAAATTCTGTTAAAGGTTTTTCTGTGTATTGACATGTAGTCTTTTCTTGTAATTCTTGGGTTTTAAGCAGCATATACTATCTTCATAAAAACAGTTTTATTGAATATATTTATTTCCTCTTTAAATGTTTAGTAGAATTCACCAGTGAAGCCATTTTAATCTGGGGTCTTTGTGGGAAGATTTTGAATTACAAACTCAATTTCTTTAATAGACACAGATCTATTTCTTCTTGAATGACTTTTGGCAGTTTGTATTTTTCTATGAATTTTCCCATTTTACCTAAAGTTGTCAAATTTATCGACATAAAGTTGTTTCTAATACTCCCTTATTTTTCCTTTTTTGAGGGGTCTGTGATGATGTTCCTGTTTTCATTCCAGATAATGATAATTTATGGCTTCTCTCTTTCTTCACCAAGCAGGTTAGAAATTTATCAATTCTATTAAAAATTTAAAATAAATATTTTTGGTGTTATTGACTTCCTTTGTCCTATTTCATTGATTTCTGCTTTTAGTTTTATCATGACTTTTTTCTGCTTGCTTTGGGTTTAATTGCTTCTCTTTCTAGTTTCTTAAAGTAAAAACTTAGATTATGTATTTGAGCATTAAACTAGAAATTTCTCTCTGTATACTGCTTTAGCTATCTCACAAATTTTGATATGTGGTGTTTTCATTTTTGTTTAGTTCAAAATGTATTCTAATTTCTTTTGTGATTTCTCTTTTGAGTTATTTAAAAATGTGTTGTTCAATTTCAGACTATTTGGGGAGTTTCAGGGATATTTTTCTTATTCATTTCCATTTAATTTTGTTGTGATTTCAATGCTTCTAAATTTATTGAGACTTCTTTTAAGATCTAGAATAAGATCTATATTTGTGAGTGTTCCACTGGCATTTGAAAAGAATGTGCTTTCTACTGTCATTTGGTGGAACGTTAAAAAGAATGTTAGTGCTCAAGCCCAAGTATCATTAGTACTGTCTACTTGTTCTATCAATTGCTGAAAGAGGAGTGTTGAACTCTTCAAACATAATTGTAGATTCATGTATTTTCCCTTCTATTGTATCAATTTTGCTTCATGTATTTTGAGGCTGTTTTTAAGTGCATGAATATTTAATATTTTTATATCTTCCTGATGAATTGAACTCATTATAATTATGAAGTGTTCTTTTTTATCCCTTGTTCTAAATTCAAATTTTTCTTAAATAGAGCCATTATAACTCTTTCAATTAGTGTTTGCATGGTATATTACTTTATCTGTGTCTCTATATTTAAAATGGGTTTATTGCAGGTGGCATATAGTTGGGTCTTACTTTTATATTTTTAATGTAAAATATAACTGACACTGTGGAATTATGTAGTAAAATATACATCATGTAAAATGGACCATTTAAGCCATTTTTAAGTGTACATTTCAGTGCCATTCACATTGGTGTGCAACCACAACCACTGTTTCCATGATTTTAAAATTATTACATACAGAAACTCTATTAAACAATAACTCTTCACTGTCTCCAACCCCCAACCCCTGGTAACCTCTATTCTACTTTCTGTTTCTTTGAATTTCTCTATTCTAGGGCTTCATATAAGTAGAATATTTGTTGTTTTGTGTCTGCTTCTTTCACTTAGCATAATGTTTTCATGGTTCATTCACGTTGTATGTATCATGTATCAGAATTTTAATCTTTTGCACAGCTAAGTAATATTTTATGGCATACATATACCACATTTAAAAAAATCAGTTTGGGCCCCTGGCCAGTGTGGCTCAGTTCTTGGGCATCGTCCCACAGAGCAAAAGGGCACAAGTTTGATTCCTGGTCAGGGTACATGCCTAGGTCAAAGGTTTGGTCCCTGGTTGAGCATGTAGGAGAGACAGCCAGCTGATATTTCTATCCCTCTCTTTCTCCCTCCCTTCCCCCTGTCTAAAAAAATTACATTAAAAAATCAGTTCATTTTTGCTTTTTTTATCTTGTTTTATTTGTAGTGTTTGGACCATTTATCTTTTTTAATTTTTTATTTTTTAAAGATTTTATTTATTTATTCTTAAATGGAGGGGAAGGGAGGAGAAAGAGAGGGAGAGAAATACCAATGTGTGAGAGAAACACCTACTGGTTGCTTCTCACACACGCTCTGACTGGGGACCAGGCTGCAGTACAGGCATGTGCTCTGTCTGGGAGTTGGGAATCGAACTGGTGACCTTTTCCTTTGCAGGACAACACACAACCGAGCTACACCAGTCAGGGCTGGACCATTTATCTTTAATGTAATTATTAATATAGTGGGGTTTAAGTCAATATTTTGTTATTATTTTTCTATTTGTCTCATTATTATTTCTTCCTTATTTCCACTTCTTTGGGATTCTTTTTCTTTAGTATACATTTTATTTAAAATATTAAAAATTTTTATCTTTAGAAGTTCTGAGACTATTTGTATCTTCCTTGTGTGTGTATTGTCATATCTTTGTGAGCACACAGTGCATATTTATAATAGGTATTTTAGAATACATGTCTGTTAATTTTACTATCTCTGTTATTTCAGGATCTGTTTCATTTACTAACTTTTTGCCTGGTTACAGATCACATTTTCTTATTTCTTTGTATGTCTGGTGGTTTCTTAATTAGATAATGAAGATTATGAATTTTAGTTCTTTAGTGCTACATTTTGTTGTATTCCTTTAAAGAAACTTAGACTTTTTTTGGTAGATAGATTACTTTCAGATTAGGGTTTTGTTGTTTTTTTTTAAATCACATTGAGGCTTGTTTTTAAGCTTTTTAAAAAAGCTTCTAGAATAGCTTAATTTTAGAGTTAATTTAGCCTCAGTTCTAAGGCATGGCCCTTCTTAGATCTTCTCAGATCTCTGTTAAATGGCTGAGTATTCAACCAGATTTCCCCACTCCGGATGGAGGAAATTCAAATATTTTTCAATCCTATGTAATTTCTGGGAATTGCTCACTGGCTTACTTTATGGGTTCTCTGTTATTAGTCTTTCCTCATGAGATTTTCATGCCTAACAACAAGGGGTTACACAGATTGATATTGAGCAAAAACTTAAAGAGTTTCTTATGCAGATTTCTGGACCTCTTTCTCTGTTTAGCATTCTCTCTCTCTCTCTCTCCTTTTAAGATTATAGCTTCCTGGCCTACCCAACTGGTTTCCTCAGCTTAGCAAGGCACTGACTTCTTTTTCCCCATGGTTTCAGAAACTTCTTACTCAAGGCAGTAATCTGGGATAATCATAGGGATTCTCCCAGGGATCCAGTTCTACACTACCTGATGTCTAATGTCTGAAAATTGCTGTTTCATCTATTTTGCCTGATTTTTTTTAGTTGTTTGTGGTGGGAAGGTAATTTCTGTGGCAATTAATCCTTCATAGGGGGAAATGAAAATTCCCCTCTCAAAAATGTTAGAGCCATTAAGTTGACATGGAGATAAGACTGATGACAAGACATTAGAGGGAACATGGTGAAAGATGAGACCAAAACATCTGAGGTCAGTTTGTGAGACATTTACAAACCTATGTCAAGAAATAGTTCCTTTTCTGAGTACCACTCACGCTCACTCACCAATTGCCTGGGCTCTCTTCCCCTGTATACTCCAGGTCTTTTCTGAGGCCCTTTGTGACCTAAGGTTCTATTTCTTTTATATGTCTTTAGATTCCAAATATTTTGATGTCTATGATATCTTTCTATTCACAAAGATTAATGAGGTTCTCCAAGTTTATGTATCATTTTTTCCCTCTATGAAACTGTACATCCTGCAGGCCTACACTACTGCGCATTTAGTGAGGATATTTAATTACATTGAAACTCAAGAGTCCATAGCTAAAAGCAGCTAAAAATTGATCTGAACACAATGACAATGACTTTCTCAGTAGTGTTATCACATTGTCAAAGTTTTTTTGGATCTCTGGTTCTACAAATACATATTTGGACTTTTTGATTTGGTAAATGATAGTATAAGTTAGGCATTAATTCCCTTATCATACAAAAGGAATCATTCTTCTGTAAATGTAAACTAAAAAACAGCAAAATGAGATCCTCCCCTGACCCAGACTTTGTGCTGACGGAAGTACTGTGGTTTTTGCTACGTTCACAAGCTGACAAACTGGGCAGTACATTTCTCACATTGTTTTAGCCCATGTAAATTTTTCTAAATAAATGGTTCCTGCCTGCCAAGCCTCAGTGTATAACACTGACTTTTTTCTCAGTGCACGAAGCTTACCACATGGATTACATATATGCATTACTCATACAACACAATCATTGGCCCATATGCCAGAATGAAATATAATTTTACAGTTGCCTCTAGAGCACACATTTCCAGCTTTGATTCCACATATAAGGAGACAGATTTGCAACTTTTTTTTTTACACACATTCAAACACATTTCACCTCAAGAAGTATATGCTCTGTAGACTAGTTCTTTCGTGGTAGGAAACTCTCACTTCTTTTCAGACAATCTGTCACCTATGAAAAAAAAAAGAGCAACACTGCACTGTCTGCTTTGTTAAAACTTAAAACCGGTCCAAAGGAAAAAGTGCCTTGGAAATCCCTCACTGATTTGTTTTTGGAGAACAGCTGGTGATGAGGCTCACTGTACTAATCACGTCCAGTTGCTGCTGGTCAAGTTGCACATTCAGGAAATTCATAATTAGGTGGTTATATCCCCTGAGTTTCCCCTGAAGCACTCCTTATGACTCTCTTACAACTCTCGATTTGTCTTTTTCCATGCCATTCAAAAAAAGCAAAAGGGAGAGACAGACAGACACACACACACACACACACACACACACACACACGAAAGAGAGAGAGAGAGAGAGGAAAATTGAAGTGGAATTTAAAATAGTAATACCTCTAAACTAACCCAAAATGTCTTATGACTGTCGACCCTCTTTTAAGATAGCCACAGGATATATATGTATTTGTGTATGTGTGTGTGTACTTCTCAGAAACATTGAAAAAGGTTTAAAAACATTTTAAAAGTATGTTCTCCTGAAAAATTGTGCTCTGGAAGGTTCATCTGCTTATGTTTTGATTTTAAAGAGTGTGGATTTGAGATAAACTTGTACTACCTAAACTTCAAGAGTTAAATTTTAACATTTTATGCAAACTGCATATGTTTCCTTATTCTATTTCCCTCCCCATCCTCCTACTTGAGATTAATTGATAATTAATACAATGTTGGAATTTGTAGCTTTAAGTTTGTCAGCCCCTAGCTGATTATTAGCAAATTTCTCAGTTCTATATCAGAAGATCTGGTTTCTAATACATACATCGAAACAGTAGGGTTTCTTGGGTTCTTTATTAGGCAGTTTTAGTGAAAATGAAGAAAAAGAAAATGCTCCATGAGTTTAACTGTGGTGAGGAATATGTATAATTATTTTCCTAATAATCCTGTACTACTAACTGTTAATTCAGAGATATAATGGAAACAAACAGAAGTTCAAGTTAAGTACCATATACTAGTTAAGCAAAATGAAAACCAAATAGAATTCCTCAAAAAGTCCAACATAGGATTGCCATTTGATCTAGTAATTCCACTTCTTGATACCCCAAAATATTGAAAACAGTTAAACAAATATTTGTACATACATTTTTATAGCAGCACTGTTTCCAAATAGCCCAAAGGTGAAAGCAATCCAAATGTTCAGCAGTGGATGTGTCGATAAGCAAATTGTGATATTTATATATAAGAAGGTATCATTCAGCCATAAAAAGGAATGAATTACTGCCACATGCTACAACATGGATGCATCTTAAAACATGCTAAGTGAAAGAAACCAGACACAAATGCCACATATTGAATGATTCTATTTAAATGAGGTACCCAGAATAGGTAAATCTATGGGACTGAAAGCAGATTGGTTGTTGCAATGGGATGAGGAAGGAGACAATAGGAAATAACTGCTTAATGGATACAGGGCTTTATTTTGGAGTGATGAAAGTGTTTGGAACTAGACAGAAGCAATATGTTTAATGCCACTGAAATGTTCACCTTAAAATAATTTTATGTGGTATGAATTTCACCTCAGTAAAAAAAGTTCAAGTTAAAAAAACAATAAAACAATAAAGCATGTTTTCTGCAAGGCCCAGGTACCTCTTAGAGGTTATAGAACTTGATGTTCTCAACAGAATTGTAGGTAGAACCACAGTCTAGCAAAACAATAGAGCTTTGCTTTATTTATTCCCAAAAGCTAACTTAAAACATTAATTCATGAGTTAAAAACAAGACTTGTGAACATGGCAATGATCACTTTCATATGCTTTCCTCTAAAAATAGGTCCTTACATTAATTATTTTGTAATTATTGTGGTATCCCCTCATATCAAATATAAACTCCTTTTTCAGGAACCCTTTCTCCATTCCTTAATTTTACTAAATACAAATTGATCACTGAGGAATTCTAATATAGTCTTTTCCTATGTTAAGGAAGAAAGGAGCTTAGAAACAGGAAGAAAAGGGCAGTTGCATTTTGGATTAAATTATTCTTTTAAGAAATATACAAATAAAATTGTAGAAAAATAAAACAGTACACATAAGCAAAAGAATAAAATGGATGAAGTCAGGCATGAGCGATTGCCTTTAGCCTATCTGAGATTGCATGTCCTTCCTGGCCCCCAGGAGGGACTAGACAAGTAGACTGAGCCATCCTTTCCTGGGGGGAGCATGAGAAGATGGGACAGAGACAGACTTCCTCCTGCTGCCTTAACAGGGCACTGAGGGGCTGCCAGATGTCACCATGTGGGTCCTCAGGGCAGAGACTTCCAGGCAGGCCACCATTCATAAACTGTCAATGCTTGACATATACCAGCAGCTGGAGCTCAGCTCTGATGAAGAGATCACTCAAGACCAGGCAGCCAAAGAGAGAAGAACAAGCTGAACATTCAGAACAGACTCCCCAGGAGTCAAAGTGGCTGGAGGACAGAGAACACAACTTAAACTTGGACAGAAAAGATAATGTAAGTACCTAAGGAGACACAAGAGCTACACAATAGAGACTTTCTGGGTTTAAAAAAAAAACACATTATTTTTACACTTAAATTTCACTAGGGAAGAAAATGGTTGCTGTTGAAATCCAGTTAGTAGCTTGGACACTGGATGCAGGAAATATTCCAAAGCTCATAGCAATAATAATAATAATAATAATAAGGAGAAGGAGAAGGAGAAGAAGAAGAAGCAGCAGTCACGAGGAGAGAGATGGAAGAGGGTTTTTGGGAAATGCACATGCAAGTAACTGGAGTTCCAGAGGGAGAAAATGATGCACATGTAGGAGAACACATGTTTAAAAAAAAAACAGAATGAAAAACAAAAACAGGGGTAGATTTTCCTGGATTGAAGAAAGAAGTTTCAGGCAAAAATGATAAGAAAAGATATATGTGTATATAAATACTTATATAGATATTCTTTCACATTATCTATTTACCTATCAGTCTACAATATGTGTACATACACGTATACATGGCTAGACATATCCTGGTAAAATTGTTGAACTCCAAAGATAAAGAGAAAAATCTTATTCTTTTTTAAAAAATAAATTAAATAGAAAGAGGAAAAAGAAGGGAGAGAGAAAGAGAGAAACAGTGATGTGAGAGAGAAACATCGATGGTTGCCTTCTGCAAGCACTCCAACTGGGAATCGAACTGGTAACCTTTCGTGTTGTAGGATGGCACCCAACCAATTAAACCATGCTGATCAGGGCAAAAAATCTTATTCTTTCTGTGTAGAAGTTTGTAAATTATTTATAAAGGAAAAAGATTACACTGTCACTGAAATTGTCTTTTGCAATACTGGAAGCTAGAAGACAATGGAACACATATTTGGCTTAAAAATATATTTCACTTATTAGGGTACAAGAAAGATGTCTGCAGATATGTGAGGATTCCGAGAAGTCATACATCTTATTACTCATTTGAGAAAAAAACTAGAAAAATATTTTGTTAATAAAATTTTAAAAAAAACATAAAACAGAGACTTGAAGAAAAGAGAAAGCCATAGTGAACAATGAACTTCTGATACTTAATTTAAAATAAGTGGACAACGATAGACTGGGAATGTGTAACATAAGTACTAAGTGAAAATCCTAGAAATAGAGAAGTGTACCAAAAAGGAAACTTCTAATAATAATCTGGAATTAAAAAAACTAAACCACCTCAGCAAATCTAAAGGATTGTAGTGAGCGAGAGCATGAGAAGGAGGCAAGCAAAAATATTCTAAAGGCTTTGTCACTTGGAAGGAGACCAAGGAAGAAATTGTAATAGAAGTCTTCTTCAAGCTGTATGTGTATGATGGGTGGAGAGGGGCAATGGAGTAATAGAATTCCATTGGTGTCTTCTTTTCAAAGAATACTAGGGAAATATCTGATTTCATATGAGAGCTGGGAAGGGGCAGGTAACAATGATAAGATATAAAAGGAGAATAAAGTCTCAAAGCAAGTATGGTCATATTAACATTGCAGAACATAGAATTTAAGCCTTAAATTTCTAAACAGAAAAAAAGGAGAAACACTATAATAATGAAAACCAGAATTTATGAAGAAAATAAGACAGTCCTGTGTTTCTATGCATGAAAAAACATAGCAGTTCAGCAAATTAAGGAATTAGTAGAAATACAATTGTTGGATACAATATTATAGTAAAAGACTTCACCATCAGAGTTACACAGTTCTGGCACATAGACAGACAGATACAGGATGGTAGACAGACTGATAAAGACACAGAGTAACTAAATAATACAAACATGATGCTTATTTTATATGGATACAGTCATCTTGTTATTTGTGGGTTCCATATTTGTGAGTTGTCACTCCATAAAATATGTTTTAACCCCCAGATAAATATTTGTAGCACTTTTGCAGTCATTCACAGATACGTATAAAACTGAAACTCTGAGCTGCCTAACAGGCACATTCCCGGCTGAGGTCAAACAAGGTGACACTCCCTCTTCTTGTTTTGGCTCTCATCTTATAAACAAGTGTACTTTTTGCAGTCTATATAGTGTCATATTTTTCACATTTTTGTGATTTTTGTTATTAATTTCTTTTTTTTAATGGCTCCTAAGCACAGTACCGAAGTGCCGTCTAACATTGCTAAGCACAAGAAGGCTGTGATGTGCCTTTTGGAGATACTATGCATGGTAGATAAACTTTATTCAGCATGAGTTGTACTGTTGGCTATAAATGCAATGCTAATTAATCATCAATATGTATTAAGCAAGGTGTCTTTAAACAGAAGCACACATAAAGGAAGGTTATGTGCAGATTGGTTGATGTAATGCTGTAACCAGAGGCTCACAGGAGCTTAACCCTGTGTCTCACCTCGGAGCAACTGTTCAGCACTCACTGTGACTTTACAGGACATACCTACAGTATACAATGAAAATCAGCTGTATGTAGACTTAGAGAGAACTTTAAGTCCCTCAAATACAGAATGTACTTTTTTTAATATTTCATGGAAGATTTCTAAAAAGTACTTATGTGTTTTTTTTTCTTAAAAGCAAGTAGGTGGAGGTGGAAGACAGTATAAGGGGTGTAAATGGTAATGGGAAAAATATGATAAAAATCAGTAAGAAGAAAAGAAATAAATGAAAAGAATACAAAAACCTAACTACATTGGAATCAAGAAGCACATATCTTGGAAGGTGGGTGGTGCTCAGGGGATCAATCTCCATGAGCTGGGTGGCAGTGACTGACATGTCTGGTCAAGATGGAGGTGTAGTTGAACAAGGCTCACCTACTCGCACAACCGCAGCAGAAATTACAACTAAAATAAAAATAACTATCACCCAGAATTGTCAGAGAATTGAGCTGTATGGAAGTCTGACAACTAAGGAATTAAAGAATTCACATTCATTCAGACAGGTAGAAGGGTCAGAGACATGGAACAGATGGTCCAATACCCATGCGTGGTAGATAAAAGTTAGAAAGGACATCTCAGGAGCAAGGGATCCTACATCAAACCATCCAGCCCTGAGTTTTAGTGCCATGGAAGATAAGTCCCCATAATTTCTGGCTACAAAAATCAGAGGGAGTTGGGGCAGTGGAAGAAACTGCAGGATTCTCAAGCATCTCCTCTTAAAGGGCTAAATGAACTTAGGACTTACGCATACTCACTTGCTCTTGGTTCCAGCACCAAGGCAGCAGTTTGAAAGGCACCAGTGGCATATGGGGAGAAACTAAAGTGTCTGACATCAGGGTGAGGGCCAGGGGACAGCTTCCTCCCAGACAAAATTCCAGAGGCCAGGCAGTAGCCAATGTCTTTTTTCTAAGCTCTCCTCCACAGAGAGCCAGAGAGCAGCTGCACCATATCTGAGACTCCATCAACTTAGTTACAGGGGCTGCCCGACCCTGGTGATTATGTAAGGCTCCTCCCCATCCAACTTATGGTGTGCTTTTCTATATTAGGAGATGCTACTAAAAAGGAGAGTCAAAGCAGCTTCACCTAATACACAGAAACAAACACAGGGAGGCTGCCAAAATGAGGAGACAAAGAAATATGGCCCAAATGAAAGAACAACAAAATTCTAGAAAAAGAACTAAGTAAAATGAAAATAAGCAATCTATCAGCTGCAGACTTCAAACCACAGGTTATTAGGATGCTCAAGGAACTCATTGGGTATTTCAACAGGATAAAAAAGGCCCAGGCAGAAGTGAAGGTTACACTAAGTGAAATAAAGAAAAACTTACAGAGACTCAACAGTGGAGTGGATGAAGCTGAGAATCAAATCAATGATTTGGAATTTAAGGAAGAAAAAAAAAACATTCAATCAGAACAGCAAGAAGAAAAAAGAAGAAAAAAATGAGGAATGGGTAAGGAGCCTGTGGGGCAACTTCAAATGTACCAACATTTGAATCAGGGGTGCCAGAAGGAGAAGAGAAAGAGCAAGAAATTGAAAACTTATTTGAAAAAATAATGAAAGAAAACTGCCCTAATTTAGTGAAGGAAATAGACATATACATCCAGGAAACAGAGTACTAAATAAGTTGGACCCAAAGAGAACCACACCAAGACATATCATAATTTAAATGCCAAAGATTAAAGGTAAAGAAAGAATCTTAAAAGCAGAAAGAGAAAAGCAGATAGTTACCTACAAAGGAGTTCCCATAAGACTGTCAGCTGATTTCTTGAAAGAAACCTTACAGGCTAGAAGGGACCTGTGAGAGGTATTCAAAATGGTGAAAACCAAGGACCTACAACCTAGATTATTCTATCCAGCAAAGCTATAATTTAGAATGGAAGGACAGATAAAGTGCTTCCCAGACAAGGTAAAGCTAAAGGAGTTCATCATCACCATGCCATTATTATATGAAATGTTAAAGGGACTTATTTAAGAAAAGAATAACAAAACTATGAACATTAAAATGGCAATGAATTCACAAATATCAATAACTGAATCTCAAAAAAAAAAAAAACTAAGCAAACAAGCAGAACAGAAACAGTATCATAGATATGGTGATCATTTAGAGGATTATCAGTTGGGAGAGGGAAGGGAGAGAATGGAGTGAAGGTCCATTGGTAGGTACAGAATACAAATTGGTAGGTACAGAATAGGCAGGGTGATATTAAGAACAGTATAGGAAATCGAGTAACCAAAGAACTTATATGCATGACTCATGGATGTGAACTAAGAGGGGGGCATTGCCAGAGGGAATAGGGGTATTGGGTGGAGAGGGACAAAGGGGGGAAATTTGGACAACTGTACTAGCATAATCAATAACATATATTTTAAAAAATGTGAAGGATATGATAAAAGAAATCCCTTGCACACACTCTTTAAGGATAAGGCCCAATCTTTTTGTCTACCCATCATACTTGCTGTGTGCCAGCAAAAATTCAATATATACTACTTTCTAAGAGAAAAAAGAATAAAGATGTTAAAATATAGAAACTTTATCACAATTAAAAATATTTAAGAAACAAAAGAAGCAAAAATGAACTAGGAAGAAGAAATTAAGAAAGGTAAAATCTGAAATTAAAGAAATAAGAAACAAAAGTACAAAGAATAAAGCACTCAAAATCAGGTTATTTGAATGACATAGAAAAGGAGGAAACATTTTTAATTGAAATTAAGGAATACAGGAAGAACAAACACTGTGCGAGATTGTGAATGAGAAAAGGCATGTAAAGATAAATACCAAAGAGAAGAAAAGAAAACATTATGTGCAACTCTATAATAAATTTGAAATTTGAAACCTGCACAATTTCCTAGCAAAAAATATGACATAACAATAAACCCAGTAAAGACAGGAAACTTGAATAAAACCAATTACTACAGAAGAGTTTTTAAAGTGATTTAAGATCTAGCATCTAAAAAGCCAACAGGATCAAATGTCTTCCTATCTGAATTCTAGCAAACCTTTGAAGTAAATAATTGCAAGATTATCTAAACTGTCCCAGATCTTAGAAAAAATAGAGAGCACCCCAGTTTATTTGATGAAGTCAGAAGAATTTTAATAGCAAACCCAATAAAAAGAGTATCAAATAATAATTTGACCAAGTAAGGAACTCTAACAACACGATTTCTATTCTTTTTCATTTTAAACCATGTCAAATTCACAGAACAGCACAGAAACAGTACAAAGAAATCCCACATAATCTTCACCCAAAGACAGTGTTCAGGTTTTGCCAACTCTCCCTGTAATGCCCTTTGCAGAAAAAGGATCTGCTCAGGATACGTTGTTGCTTCTAGCTCTGTCTCCATTCTCTTTCTATTGGGAACAGATCCTCAGCCCTTCCTTGACTCTCACACCCTTAACATTTCAAAAGAGCATAGGCCAGTTGTTTTGTGGACTCCCCCACTTTGGGCTTGTCTGTTGTGTCTTCACAAATATGTAAAGATTATGTGTTTTGGGCAGGAACCTCACACAGTAATACATGATGTTGCATCCCTTTGGGTGGACTCAGTGTTGATTTGGCCCATGCCTGGTAGGCTGCTCACTAGATAGAGTAAGTTGGCATTGCCCAGATTTTCCACTATTAACTTTATCTTTTTCTCCTTGTAATTGATAAGTATTTTTGTAAGACAATACTTAGACACTAGTAAATATGCTGTTCCCTATCCAACTTTGACTCACTAGTTTCTTGCAGTGCCTTTGCCTAAATCATTTATTGCTGTGATGGTTGTTAAATGGAGCATTTCCAATTCCATAATTTCTTCTACATTTTACTATAAGGAAGAACATTTTCTTTGAATTTATTTGTTTATTTATTTATACTGGTATGTACTAAAGTGTTCCTTTTTATTCAATAACAAATACAATCCTTTATTATTTATTATAATTTAATAAATAAGTTACAATCCATGATTATTATGATTTATTTTGATGATCAAATTGTCCCATATTTTGGCCTGTGGGAGTACATACAGGCTTATATTTATGTCCTTTGATAGCCCCTCTTTCTTTGATCAGGTTCTTACTTTCTGTCACAGTAAGACCTCAGGTTTATTTTTTACTTTCCCTGCCTTGATCTTAAATCAGCCATTTTCCTAAGAAGGTTTTGTTTGCCTTAAAAGAAATGTACTTAGAAACCAGGATCTGTGTGCGAAATGTGCTTATTTTATTGAAGCCTCATTGCTCCTAGGCTATCTAAGTAGATAGAGCTAGGAAATAATGCAAATTAAAACCACAGTGATATGATACCACTTCAGACCAACTAAAATGACCGTAATAAAAAAGACAGACAATATGAGATGTTGAAGAAGATATGGAACAGCTGAAACACATACATTACTCATGAGAATGTAAAATGATACAGAAACTTTAAAAAACAGTTTAGCAGGTTAAATATATAATAACTATATGTATCACCAGTTATACTTCTAGATATATATTGAAAACATGTCCACACTGAAATTTGCATGTGAATGTTCATAGCAGCGTTGCTCATCATAGCCAAAAAGTAGGAACAGTGCAATTGCCCATCACCTAAAGAGTGGGTTAAAAATGTGGTATATCCATACATTGGAAAGTTATTTGACAATAAAAAGAAATAACGTGCTGTTATATGCTACACCACAGATGAACTTCAGTAGCGGATTGAATGGTGGCCCTCAAAAGATTGTTCACATCTTTATTTCTTCAACCTGTGAATTTTACCTTATTTGGAAAAGGAGTCTTTTTTTAATATATTTTATTGATTATGCTATTACAGTTGTCCCATTTCTCCCCCATCATTCCCCTCCACCCTGCACATCCCCTCCCACCCACATTCCCCCCTTTAGTTCATGTCCATGTGTCATAAGTTCTTTAGCTTCTACATTTCCCACACTATTCTTGCCCTCCCCCTGTCTATTTTCTACCCACCATCTATGCTACTTATTCTCTGTACCTCCCCCCCCACTCCCCTGACCCTCCATGTGATCTCCATTTCTGTGTTTCTGTTCCTTTTCTAGTGTTTGCTTAGTTTTTGCTTTTGTCTTAGGTGTGGTTGTTAATATCTGTGAGTTTGCTGTCTTTTTACTGTCCTATTTTTTATCTTCTTTTTCTTAGATAGTCCCTTTAACATTTCATATAATAGGGCTTGGTGATGAGGAACTCCTTGAACTTGACCTTATTTAGGAAGTGCTTTATCTGCCCTTCCATTCTAAATGAAAGCTTTGCTGGATAGAGCAATCTTGGATGTAGGTCCTTGACTTTCATGACTTGGAATACTTCTTTCCAGCCCCTTCTTGCCTGGAAGATCTCTTTTGGGAAATCAGCTAACAGTCTGATGGGAACTCCTTTGTAAGTGACTGTCCCCTTATCTCTAGTTGCTTCTAGAATTCTCTCCTTCCTTTTAATCTTGGCTAGTGTAATTATGATGTGCCTTGGGGTGTTCCTCCTTGGGTCCACCTTCTTTGGGACTCTCTGAGCTTCCTGGACTTCCTGGAAGTCTATTTCTTTTGCCAAATTGGGGAAGTTCTCCTTTATTATTTGTTCCAATAAGTTTTCCACTTGTTGCTCTTCCTCTTCCCCTTCTGGTACCCCTATAATTAGGATGTTGGGATGTCTAAAGATGTCCTGGAGGTTCCTAAGTCTCTCCTCATTTTTTTGAATTCTTGTTTTTTCCTTGTTTTCTGTTTGGTTGTTTCTTTCTTCCTTCTGGTCCACTCCATTGATTTGAGTCCCAGTTTTCCTCCCATCACTATTGGTTCCCTGTGTGTTTTTCTTCATTTCACTTATTGTAGCCTTAATTTTTTCATCTAATTTGCTACCAAAATCAACCAATTGTGTGAGCATCCTGATCACCAGTGCTTTGAACTGTGTATCTGATAGGTTGGCTATCTCTTGGTCACTTAGATAAATTGGCTCTGGGGCTTTGATTTGTTCTCTGATTTGAGCCATTTTTTTTTTTAGTCTGGTTGAGGCTGTTACGTAGTGAGGGGTGGAGCCTTAGGTGTTTTCCAGGGTAGGGCAGCCCAGTCTCTGGGTAGTGATGCTGTATGTGGGGATGGGGTCCGAGAGGGAACAATAGCACTTGCACCACTCTCTGTTGGATTCCAGTCCCTTCTGCAGCTTCCCCTTCACCTGGATTATCTGCGCAAGAATTGGGGACCACCTGGTCAGCCAGCTGCCTTTCACGGCCTCACTGGGTCTGCACAGTTGCCACCCCGTGCCCGGGGTCCGCTAGTTGCCGCCTGTGCACCTGGGGTCAGCTAGTGCTACCTGTAAGCCTGGGGTCTGCCAGTCATTGCTGCCTGCATGCCCGGGTCTGCACCTCCACTTTTTCCTGCCACAACTCCGCCCCTCTTACTGGTCTGGATGAATGGTTGTTGGACTTCCATACAGTTCAATTTTCTATCAGTTCTGGTTGTTTTCTTGTTTCTAAATCTTTGTTGTCCTTAATTTTGGTTGTGAGAGGAGGCACAGTGTGTCCACCTATGCCTCCATCTTGGCCAGAAGTCCCTGGAAAAGGAGTCTTTACAGATATAATTCAGTTAAAAATCTTGAGATGAAGAGAGTATCTTGGTTTATGTAGAGGGACCTTAAATCCAATAACAAGTATGTTTTTAAGACAAAGAAGGAGATCTGTGAGACAGAAAAGGATAGTCACATACAAAAGAAGGTGATGTGAAGACTGAAGCAGAGATTGTAGTGACATGGCCATAAGTCAGGAATGCCAAGAAGTGCCAATGGTCACAGATTCTGAAAGAGGGTAGGAGGCAAGATTTTCCCTTAGAGCCCCCCGAAGGAATACAGTGTTGCTAACTCCTTGAATTTGGACTGTGGCCTCCAGAACTGCGAGACAATAAATTTCTGTTGTTTCAAGCTGCCTACTTTGTGGTAGTTTGTTATGGGAGCTTCAGGAATCTAATACAACCACGGAAACATTAAGCTAGGAAAATAAAGTTAGAAACTAAAGACCACATATTACATGATACCATTTATATGGAATTTTCAAAAAAGGCTAATTTATAGTCAGAATGTAGATCAGTGGTTGCCAGAGGCTGAGATGGGAGAAGAAATGGACTAAGCGGTCATGAGGAAACATTTTGGTGTTATGGAAATGTTCTAAAAATGGATTTTGTGGTGATGGATGCATAATTATATAAATTCACTAAAAACATCGAATGGTACATTTACACTGCTATATTTTATGGTATGTATGTTATACCTCAATGAAACTACTAAAAAAAACTAAAATAAAAAATTTAGAAATAAGTTTGACAAGGAAAGCAAAGAACTTGTATAAAGAAAACAAGTAAAGCATTTTTCTCCCTCTATGGGTGTGGGAGGCATCCTTAACTAAGTTGGGAAATTTTAAGGTATATTTCTACATTTACATATGAATATTTATTTAAATATAAAATTTGATAACTTTATGGCCAAAGATATCATAAATAAGATCAACTGAGAAAATGACATATGTGAAGAAAATTTTCAGCAGATGACAAAGCATAAATATTTCTGGTCATATAAGGTAATCTTCAACATTGATAAAATGCAATCAACCTGGAAGAAAAATAGGCAAAGAATATCAAGAGGAAAGACAAATGATCAATAAATATATATATATTTAAAATGTATAAATGAAGCATGATGAAAGGATGAAAATAAAAGCACCAAAAACTGTCACTTTCTACTTCAACAAAGTGGGAAAATTATAGAACAATAATACCCATTGTTGGTGGAAATAAAATTGGGGAAGAATAATAATCTCAGCTATGTCTTGTGGAAATACTGTGAACCATTAGCCTACTTGAAAAGCAATTTGGTAACATGTATTAAAATAAGATACAGACAAACTTTTGACCTACTCTTAAATGTGAATTTCATTGAAATAAAGGACCACCACATATGATATTTGTGCAAGGATTCTTACTTCACAGCAGTGTCTGTAGAGGTGGCAGATGGCCAGGGGTGAGGCTTGGAAGGGAGATGGAAAGTAAATTCACCTCAATGGAGGAACTGGTTCAATAGCTATGTCTGCAACCACAGAATGTTTTCCAGTTGTTGAAAGAATCAGAGATAGAAAATTAGAGACAGGGATACTAGTTGAAGTGAAAATTCTAGTAGGTATTACTGCCTGAGAAAAGCAAATTGCAGAAGGGGTTAGAGGGTGGGCAAAATGAATGAAGGTGGTTAGAAGGTACAAACTTCCATTTATAAAATAAATAAGTCCTTGGAATGTAGTATATGGCATGGAGACTATAATTAATAATAATATTGTACTGCATATTTGAGAGTTGGTAAGAGAGTGGATCTTGAAATTTCTCATCACACGAAAAAAATTTTGTAACTGAGTATGGTGATATGTTAACAAGACTTATTGTGGTGATCATTTTGCAATATATACAAATACTGAATCATTATTTCATATACCTGAAATTAATATAATGGTATATGTCAATTATACCTCAATAAAAAAGAAAAGCAAGTTTCAGAAATGTGTGTTAATTTTTTTAAAATTTGTATTCATATCTATATGCGTTTAAATGTGTTTGTGCACCTTTCTGCTATAAAAATACCATTTTCCATTCATTTTAATCAGTAATATGTGAAATGCTTCCTTGAAGCCAGATGACTATCCTGTTCGCCAACTACCTTTCATACAATGGCCTTTGCATTCTTGCCTAAATGAATTATTACATTGGTGGTTGTAAATGAACTTTTTTTATTATTTAAAATAAACTTTATGGAAGTATATCCAATCATTTCTAAAACTCTGTTTTTCGGTCCATAGCAAGTTTTGAAGGCTGAATGATCTACATAATGGCTTTCTTTCTCTCTAACTTGGCCTGTGTAGACCCAAAATAAACAGGCTTACTTCATGCTTGCTCATTGTCTCCATGACCAGCTGAGCACAACTGACATTCTGTTTTCTCTTAGACTCTCTAACACAGAAAAAAAAATGATAACATATTAGCCAATGAGACAAGTAAAACATACTTTTGATTTTGGCATCTGCATCAGCAGTATTGACTAGTAGAACTTACCTGACTAAACTTTTATTAATCTAGTGTCTATGTTTCTGTAGTTGACAGTTGCGTTTTGACGTTCCTGCCAAAGGCTTATGGAGTGATGTTATTCACCAGTAGTATTTTTCTGAGTACAACATTCAAATTCTGTCTACAAAATAAATTAGGAAATTTCACAATACTGCATTTTTTTACAGTCTGATTTTTTATGTTAAATACTTAGATTCTTTAAAAATAAACCAGATCCTTTTTTAGTACAAGACTAGCCCAATGTAAATTTATTTTGGTTCAAATTGCATCATCTAAAATCATCTTTCAAGAGAATCACCATGTACACAAAAGAGCTTTAAAGTTTGTTCAAACGCTAAGGTTTATGTTTTAGTGCTCTGTTAAAGACTTAACTGAAAAGAATCAAGAAAACTTTTTGCTTAGGGTGAAGGGAATAAAATCCTAAATTCTGTGCTATTCTATTTCTGAGTTATTTTCTAAGCAATTAAAACCTAAATTCTGTGCTATTCTATTTCTGAGTTACTTTTTAGCATAATCTAAACTCCTTAGTATTTTAACAATGAAAATATAGAATTAAATAATAAAATTTTAAACAGAAATTTTCATACAATTTAATTTATTTAGAAGCATTAAGAAATCTCATTGAGGGATTTTCTTTTTCTACTTTGAACTGAAAGTGACTTTAGGGTCACAGAGTTACATAAAGCAAACTTTTTTATGCCAAGATATTGTAGTAGATAAAATGAAGAACTCGACTTTGGAGGTTTGAAATCTGGTCCCAACTCAGCCACGTGGCAATCTCCTAGGCCAGCAGTCCCCACCTTTTTGGCACCAGGGACCAGTTTTGTGGAAGACAATTTTTCTACGGACTAGGGGGCAAAGGGGTGACTTTATAGCCTGCCAGCAGATGTAGCTTAATTGTCACTTGTCACTCACTGATGGGTTTTGATGTAAGTCTGGAAGCACTTGATTTACTATGGTCCCTGGGCCGCCAAACCTCTCTGCTAATGTTAATCTACATTTGCACCTGCTCCCCAGCACTAGCATCACCACCTCAGCTCCACCTCAGATCATCAGGCATTAGATTCTCATAAGGAGCACACAACCTAGATCCCTTGCATGTGCAGTTCACAGTAGGGTCCGTGCTCCTATGAGAATCTCATACCACTGCTGATCTGACAGAAGGTGGAGCTCAGGCAATAATGGGAGCAATGAGGAGTGGTTGTAAATACAGACGAAGCTCTGCTCACTTGCTCACAGCTTGCCTCCTGCGGTGCAGCCCAGTTCCTAATAGGCCATGGACCTGTACCAGTGCATGGCTGGAGGTTGGGGACCCCTGTCCTAGGCCATGGCTTGCTGGATTATAAAAAGAGATAGTTGAGTTAGAAAGAAAGATGGTCATTTCTTCATATTTAAAATTCTATATCATTAGTCACTGACGTTTGTGTACTTACAAAAAAGGTACCATGTAAGTCATTCATTCAAAAAATATGCATTGAGTACATACCATCTACCAGGTATTCTAGGCACTGAGAACACACTCAGATTACCTATTTTCTCAAACATGGAATAAATACAGACATATCCTATTGAAATAACAGGTGTCCACTAAATCTTGACTCATAAGATATGCCATGTTCATTCAGTAAATTATACTCCTTTTCCACCATTCCACTGAAACTACTCTTGTCATCAATGACTTCTATATTGCCAAGTCTAATCATCAAGTCAGTTTCATCAACTTAGTCTGTTCACAGCGTTTGTCCCAGCTGACAAAGTCCTCCTCCTTGGAGCACTTGACTCTCTGGGTTACCAGGACACCATTCCACAGTTCTGTTGCCACAATGGCTGCTTCTTTTCAATTTTCTTTGCTGACTCTTTCCATCCCTCCAGATTTCCAAATGTTGAAGGGTTCCAAAATCCACCCTTGAACATTTTTTTCCCCTCTATTTACACTTAATTCCATGGGTGATTTTTATCTAGTACTATAGCTTTAATTATCTTTGAAAACTCCCAAATTCCTATCCCTGGCCCCACTTTTCCCTGAACTTCAGAATCAAGTGCTTATTTGATAATTCTACTTGAGATGTCATTCTTTCCTCACTCACTCTGAGACTCTGAGATTTCCATTAGATTTACTGGAGAGAATATTTGGGACCAACATCTGTGGTGGATGAGGTTGAAGGAAGAAGCATGGAAGGGAGAAGGTGAACTGTTGATGCAGTTATAACTGTGGCCTCTGCTGACCCTACTGGGAGTTCTGTAGCAGGGGTGGACACTCAGTATTGTCCCAGTTGAGGTAAGAGAGATGTGTACCTGGCGAACCAGATTCAGGCTGCCCCCAGAGAGGGCATAACCTTGGGTAAGGCAGCTTCCTCCTACTAAGAGCAGTTCCTAGAGAGGCCCAGCTGTGAGCTCTCAGCAGCCAATGCTCATGGCAGCTGGGGGATGAGGGCCTGATCCTGAGGGGGGTCTGGATGGGCCAGCTTCTACTACAACCACTCAGTAGCTGGGAGTAGCATCTCATACTCATCACTTTCCATCCTTATGCAGCTTCTCTGCACGCACCCCCGCAAAGTATATCCTATGTGTTTTACTTACTTGTTTGCTTGTTATTCCCTACTAGAATAAAACACCATGAGAACAGAAACTTTCCTTTCTTCTTTTGTTTTCTTCTCCCTTGCCCTTTAATCATCTATCCCCAGGATCTAGAAACAGAGCCTGGAACAGAGTAGATACTTCATATTAAGATTAGTCAATGAGTAAATTTTTGTATCACGTGCTTACTCTATTCCATGCTAGAACTATGTTCCATGTACAGAAGTGAACAAGACAGACTCGCTACCCTCACAGAGTTTATAATCTCATAGAAAGTATGTACATGTATAGCACACATGGACAAAATATGTATATATGAGTATACACTATATTTTTAAAAGTGTCATCACAGCCAAACTCTGTTTTTTAGTAAAAAATTAGTATTTTACTAATCTATCTAGATTCTGATAGTACATCATATAAAGCTTTTTACTGAATTACAGTGTCAGAGGGCTATAAAAACAGTGGAAACTTAGAGTTATTTATTGTTTCTGCTAACTTTTGGAAATAAAAGTTAGGTTACTGGAACACATATTTTTTTGTCCAGTTTAGGAGGAAAGAATAAAGGGACAAAATAAGAAAGAGACTAGCTCAGGGCAAATGAATACTTACTTAACTGGAATTTTTATTAACCGACATCCTGTTTTCTAAAATGCTAGACAGCAAGGCTATAATTGTATCTAAATAGATAAGGGATAAAATGTTTTGTAGTGAATAGATAATTTATAGTCACTTTATAAATGCAAATGTAACTTTTCCATTACTTTTGTTTCAGTGACAGCTAAGATATAACAAGTACTAGGAAATAACACTTCAGCTGTTCTGTGATTGTTGTGAAATTACAGGTTCATCTTTTAAAAAGCAACCTATCTCCCTAAAAGCTATGTTTTCTGCTTCCTGCAGCATATTTTATTTCTATTCCCAACCAACTGAATATTTTTGCTGTGTGGAGTTTCAGCAAGATGAGTCACATTCCCATTCCGTTGATTCGAAATGCGAACATCTTTCACTCTGAGTTTTCTCTGTGGTAGCGAACATGACAACCAACATTTCAATTCTTGGTTTGTTGCAAACAAGAGACTTGGCATTAAAAAAAAAAAACTTGTATGGGAAATCACAAATTGCTCTATATTTATGAATTTGCTGGTCTCTTTGCTTCCTTGCGCATTACTGTTGCAATGCACGAAGCATAAGCTGGGTCTGAGTGAGTTCACGCACCTAGCTTCTGTGTGATACTTCATCCTAGGTGCCAGGGAAGCCTTGACAAGATTCTAGCCCATAAAAATTTCTACTTCAAAAGTGAAAAAAAGCACAAATTTTTTTATGCTCATAGGGTAATAAAACAACTGGGTCCAGCTATTCTTCATTTCAGACAGCTTGATGAGGTCCTCTATTGAAATAAATTTTTGCTTTTTGATGAATACCTTAACAGAGAACTTCATATTAATTTACTGACATGTCACTTCTATTTTTGGATATCTTTTTTTAAAAAAAATAGATGACTGCTAGGCTGGTATTATAGTGTGCAGGTCCAGTTTAATCATATCATTGCTTTGATGACTAATGGTTAGATAGCAAAGTCCTTACAGTATCTTTCTTAGAGCACAATAAATATTGTGAATATTGAAATACATTCAGAATATTTAGAAATATTAGAACTACAGAAATTATCCTTGTTGATAATTTATTAATCCTCCTCTTACAATTAGAGGTAGTACTTAAATACCTCTCAGCACGAAAGGACAGTTGCAGCTCCTCAATTTTAGAGCCAATGATATTTAATAAGAAAAGGGAAAGAGCCAAAATTTGAAGTGATACAGATTTTTACCATAAACTCAACCAGATGGCAGGTGTAACAGAAGCAGCTCTAACTTGTCCAATAACTCACACAAAGTTGTACCTGTGTCTGCCTCCCTCTGTCTCTCTCCCATTCATTTCTCACCATTTCATTCTTCACCAGCTTTCCTTAAGGTTCCCTGCTTCTTTCTTTCTTTGTATATTTTTCTTCCTTTCCTGATCCCAGGCTGTTCATGAAAACTTATGGGAAATTATAGTTCACATGCATATTTTATGGTCTCTAATATTTTTCCTAACATTTTATTTCTTGTTAACAGTTTTTAAAACAGAAGACTAAACTTTTTAAATTTCCTTAATGTAAAAGCTTTCAATTACATGTAGACCTTAACTTTTATGGGGAGTTGTAGTTTAATGTAAAAATATTACTTAATCCAGGTTTGGTTATTTTTCTTAGAACTACATATGAGTACATGTCCAGTGTTGAATGAATGAATGCTCAATATACATATACCGAAGTCTTACTAGGGTGCTTCATAGGTGCTCCCATGGCATGCGACATCCCCCAGACACAAAGAGGCATTGATTAAAACATAAATCCCAAACGGTTCTGCTTATTTGTTTTTGCTCATCTGCGTAACAGAATCTTGACAGTAATGGTCAGGTAGAGGTCACTTGGATGAGCTTTGTACGTGTAACAATGCGTAAAGTGTTTTTAAAATCAGAAATCTTATGAACACTCAGAACATGTATTGAGAACTACATACGCTTGATCTTACAGGCTTCTCTGTTCAATGAACGCCAAAACAGTGCCTCCCAAATAGTAATGTGCAAACAATGGTTCATCCAAGGATTTCGTTAAAATGCAGATTCTGGTTCAGTATGTTTGAGGCGGAGTTTGAAATGCTGCCTTTCCAACAAGCTCCCCAGTGATGCTGTTGTGGCTGGTCCATGGATCACATTCTGAGCAGCAAGGATCTAAAGGTAATAGGATTTGGTAACAAAACTTTTGTTGTCACCCTTCAGTTTCATCTCATTAAGGAACTGTTAATAGTGTGCTAGTGTGGGTCTGGCCTGTATCCTCTCCTGTTATCTGGTCTGTCCTGGGGTGTCTGTGTTTGCTGCAGGAATTTGTTTCTGATGACATAAGATCCTTACTGTCAACTTGTCCACCCTGGGAACAGCTGCTGGTTGCTCATTTGTGTACCATTTGGTTGCTGGTTAAGAAACTGAATTCTCTGAAGCTTTAGTTTTCTTTGTTTTTCTGCATAGGTAGAGGGTGGGGGAGGAAGCAAAAAGAATTATTTCTTGCTTTGTATGTGAACTGCATAGTACTGTAATACCTTCTGTGTGATATCAGTGGTAGTTTGGGACATTACCCTCAAATAATGGGAGCCTCACGTTTGTTATCTCATTGAATTCTCACAGCAACTCAGTGACACAGGTAGTATTAATGTTATTGTATTATAGCAGGCAGTTAGATAGGTTTGAGCCAAGCAGGAATAATGGGCCAGGTGCAGAGGGTCATCAGGGTGGGGAGACCCAGTTGTTTAGTAATGTGAAAACTTACAAGCCTTGCATGACCACTCCCTTAAGCATTAACTCCTGAAGAAGGTGTCCAGGTCTGAGCCATGTTTCAGGTCTGAGCCATGTTTCAGCTCCAAGCCCAGAAAAGCAGCAAAACCAGGGGGAGTGACACCATGGCTGATCTCAGGACCAGCTGCAGTGACTAATGTCCCCCTTGCCCTGGTGTTGGCCAATCAGTAGAGACCACACCCCTGAGGAGACACACTGGGAGAGCTGATAATTATTCTATTGAGATCCTCCCCTGAGACCCCAAATAAAAGCCATCAGGAGGGAGGACCCAGTGCAACTCTCTCTGTGGAGCACACCTGAGACTTTCTCCTCCCCCTTCTTTCCCTGTGGTACTCTCTGTCTCTCCTTCCCTCCTTGCCTCCTGCTTGAGCTCCATGTGCCCTTCTTTTGCTATAATTTGTTTCCTGACCCCATTTCTTCTACATCGACTTCTACCTCTATGGCTTTCTACATAAACTTAACCTTATAATTTGAGTTCTTTGGCTCTGAATTCTTTTAAGCTGAAGTCAAGTATTGAGATTGCTGAACTGAGGCTGATACCAGGTGCCATTTTTTGGCCACTAACATTATAATTTTCATCTTCTGGATGAGAAAGTTGAGATTCAAGGAAGTCCAAGAACTCCTACAAGAGCCCAAAGAAAGTGACAGGTACAACTGGGGCTCCAAGTATAGTAGAAAGATGGACTTTTCATTCATCTTTTGATAGTCTAAGTTTCTATCCATTCACACATTTATTTTTCTTTAGATGTATAACACCACCTCCCTTCTTTAAAGAGTTAGCACCAAGAACAATTTGAAAATCTTGACATTCTGTTGACTTCAGCTTGGAAAAGATTATTTCTGGGCTTTAAGATAAACTGGGAGAATAAATACATGATGGGAAATGAGGAGGCAAAATTAAAATGAGAAAAAATGCTAAGAAGTGGGATTTTCCTCCTCCCCCTCCTTCTTCTTTGCATTCTGCTATGTGAAGGAAGACAATATCGCATGCACTTAAGAGATTTGACTTCTGGACTTCCAGCCTAGGTGGAGGTTTAGGTAGATACACTTGGCCTCCTCGCACAACCAAAAGAAGGACAACAACAAATTTAAAAACAAAAAGCAAGCAGAACTACCAGAAAATCAAACTGTATGGAAGACAACCAAGGAGTTAAAGAAGAAACATTCATTCAGACTAGTAGGAGAGGAAGATATGAGCAGCCTGGGCAGAGGGGACATTTGGCAAGGTGGCAGTTAGGGGACCAGACTGGTGAGGTGGTGGCTGGTGGACCAGGGTGGGCAAGACAGTGGCTAGTGGACCAGGCAGTCCCACATTTGTGTGCAGATAAACCAGGAGGAACAACTGGAGAGCAAGGTAGACCATGCAACCCAGGGCTCCAGCATGGGGAAATAAAGCCTCAAAACCTCTGGCTGTAAAAACCTGTGGGCATTGTGGTGGAAAAAGAAACTCCCAGCCTCACAGAAGAGTTCATTGGAGAGACCTATGGGGTCCTAGAGTATATAGTAACCTACCCACCTGGGTATCAGAACCACAAAGGCCCAATTTGCTTCTGGGTAGCAAGGGAAGTGACTAAAAGCTGGCCAAGAGCTGAGCAAACACAATTGTTCCCTCTTGGACCCCTCCTCCACATACAGTGCCACAATGCAGTGAAGTGGGTTGCTGTGCCCTGGTGAACTGCTAAGCTTCTGCCCCTTACAACATAACAGTCAGGCCAAAACAAAAAAATATGGCTGAAATTAAAGAACAGATCTAAATTCCAAAAATAGAACTAAGCAATGAAGAGATAGCTAACCTATTAGGTGCAGAGTTCAAAACACTGGTCATCAGGATGCTCACAGAAATGGTTGAGTATGGTCGCAAAATAGAGGAAAAAGTGAAGGCTATGCAAGTAGAAACAAAGGTAAATGTACAGGGAACCAACAGTGAAGGGAGGGAAACTGGGACTCATATCAACAGTTTGGAGCCGAAGGAAGAAATAAACATTCAACCAGAACAGAATGAAGAAACAAGAATTTTAAAAAACGAGGAGAGGCTTAGGAACCTCTGGGACAACTTTAAACATTCCAACATCTGAGTCATAGGGAGGGCAGAAGAAGGAAGAACAAGAAATTAAAAATTTATTTGAACAAATAATGAAGGAGAACTTCACCAATCTGGCAAAGGAAATAGACTTCCAAGAAGTTCAGGAAGCTCAGAGAGTCCCAAAGAAGTTGGAGCCAAGGAAGCACACACCAAGACACATCATAATCGAGTTACTCAAGATTAAAGATAAGGAGGGAATCTTAACAGCAGCAAAAGTAAAGGAGACAGTTACCTACAAAGGAGTTCCCTTAAGACTATCAGCTGATTTCTCAAAAGAAACCTTGTAGGCAAGAAGGGGCTGGAAAGAAGTATTTGAAGTCATGAAAGGCAAGAGCCTATATCCACAATTACTCTATCTAGCAAAGCAACCATTTTGAATGGAAGAGCAGATAAATGGCTTCCCAGACAGGGTCAAGTAAAAGGAGTTCATCATCACCAAGCCATTATTATATGAAATGTTAAAGGGACTTACCTAAGAAAAAGAAGATCAAAACTATGAATAATGAAATGACGACAAACTCACAACCATCAACAACTGAACCTAAAAAAACAAAAACAAAAATGAATTAAGCAAACAACTAGAATAGGAATAGATTCACAGAAATAGAGATCACATGGAGGGTTATCGTGGGGTGGGGGAGGGTGGAGAATGGAGGAAAAGGTACAAGGAATAAGAAGCATAAATGGTAGGTACAAAACAGACAGGGGGAGGTTAAGAATAGTATAGGAAATGGAGAAGCCAAAGAACAGATATGTGTGAACCATGGACATAAACTAAGGGGGATGGGGGTAATGCTGGTGGGGGAGGTGCAGGGTAAGGGGAATAGAGGGGAGAAAAAAATGAGACAACTGTAATAGCATAATCAGTAAAATATATTTTTTAAAAAAGAGATTTGATTTCTACCAGCTTAAGCACATTTATTAATCATTGAGATCTTTCCACATTTTTTTGAAAGATAGTAATTTTTTTTCTAGAGAACCACCGTACTCAATGGTCAAGTTATATGAAGTCTAGAATGTATAGTATTGCCCATATTACTATTAGATAATATGCCTTGAGGTGATTGAATGCATTGGGGATTTGTTTTAAAGGCAAATGAATGGTGTATTTGTATTTAGTGTTTCCATTTTTTAATTTTAGGGGTAAAAGAATCAGGCAATTGCTATAATTACTACATAATGGGGGAAAATATAATCCATTACAAATTGGAAAGTACAAAAACAAAGCTTTAAGAAATCTCTCTATAAACTATTTCCTATACCTCTCTGGTCTACTCCAGAAGCAGCTAGGATTGGACATAAACATGTCAGTTTGAAAAAGAGACTTTTGAGTAATTCCTGTATTTTGAGTAAATATTCAATGTTTCTGGGTATCCGCCTCTACGCAGGTCTTCTCTTAATGGTCCTGGAGGTGGGGCTGGGAGAAGAACTGCTGGTACTTGAGCTCTCCTAGAGCTGTTGGGTTCAAATAGGTCCTTGGTGGCCTCCAGGATGATGTCCCTTATCTCTCCTATTACAGGAAGCCCTGCTGAATCTGCTACTGAAACTATGGTTGTGAAACTTATGCTGAATGTCTTGAGTTAGCCAAGACCTAGACTGTTGCTGGTGCTGCAGATTCCCTGGTTGCAGCCTGAGCCAAAATGTTTGGGAAAGTTCATTCTTACCCCATTCCTCAGCAACCCTGTAGCAGGCCCCCTGGCTCTCTACTCAGCCATCCCCAACAGGGGTCATCTGGGAACTTCAGAATCCCTTCTGCTCCAACATGGAAGCCACGGGAGATCTTCGGGAGCACTTCTCTAATTTTCTCTCCACCTGGGCTTGTTCCACACCATTTCTAACCAGTTTGGACATGCTGTGTTAAAGCTTGGGTTCCTCTAAGGGACTTGCAATTGCCACAATGTGTATCCAGAGAAGTTAGAAAAGGCCCCTTGCACTGAAAAACCTCTAAACATATTTAATTGTCTTCATCTCCCCATTTCTCATGATTCTGATCCAAAAGTGGACAGGAAAACTGCTAACCCATATAGGTCCTTTGTGAAAATTAGAAAACGACATCCCTCAGATACATATAGTCTTGGACCAGGCTGCAAAGCTTGGCAAATGGAACAAAGCCTGGATATTCACTACTACTAGGCTCCTTGGGCTAGGTACCACGTGCAGCAAACAAATTGCACAACCACTTACAGTGTCTATGGAGGCAAAGCTGGGACCCAAGTGTCTGAATGCTTCTTTTTCTTCTCCTTTTCTTATCTTCCCATCTCCTCCCCAAAGAGCTCCTGCTTCCCTTTTATCTTTAGATTGGCATGAACTTCTTTTATGCCATATCCTGAGTTACCATTGGCATGGCTCATGTTATAGTTCTATGGACTGAGTCTACTGTGTCTGGCTCTCGAGTCTAGTCTTGCTACACACTAAATTACCCCCAAAGCCTAGCAACTTAAAACAACAATGTTTATAATCTGACACTGTCCGAGGGTCAGGAATCCAGATGTAGCTCAGTGGGGCAGTTTGCCCTCAAGCTGTTGCCCAAGACCATAGTCTCTGAAGACTTGACTGGGGCTGCAGGGTGTGTTTCCAGGCTCACTCATGTGGCTGCTGGGAGGAGGCATCAGTCCTCACTGATGGGCTTTTCCATAGGGCTGCTCATGACACAGCTTTTTCCAGAGTCAGTGATCCAAGTGAGAGAATGACCAAGTCAGGAGCTGCAATCCTTTAAAATCTAATCTCAGGTCCTAGCCAGTGTGGCTCTGTTGGCTGAACATCATCCTGCAAACTGAGAGGTTGCAGGTTTGGTTCCTGGTCAGGGCACATGCTTGGTTGCAGGTTTGGTTCTGGTTGGGGCATACGCAGGAGGTAGTCAATCGATATTTCTCTCTCACATTGATGATATCTCTCCCAACGCGTAGGTCCTCCCTTCCCCTCTCCCTAGAATCAATCAATCAAGTATATGAGTCAGCAGGACCTATGCTTTGGGAGTTAATTAGAATAAAAAGATATCAGTTTATTATTTTCAAAAATATTATAATCATTACATTGGCAATATAGCTCCCCATGTTGTTTGATGTGAATAAAGGATTGATAGTCCTATAACATTGAGAACTACTGTTTGACAGATGGTGAACTTGGAGAAAGCAAATGCACACTTAATCCTGTTTCTATCATTTGTTAGTCAAGGGCCTAGAGCAAATTATTAAACTCTCTAAACCTCCTCTGTGAATGGGGAGTCATACTACTTACTTCACAAGGTGAGAGCTAAGTAAGTCAAGGAGAACAAGGTGCCCTTGAACCGTGCGTGGGCTCACTCCTTCTGGAGACACCTGAGTGTCCCAGTCCCTAGAAGCTGCTGCAGTTTCCGACAGAAGAGTCTTGGGAACAAGCCAATCACTACAGACCTACAAAATGGGCCAGGATTCCCTCACCAGGAACAGCAGTGCAAGCTTGGCTTTGCTCCCTCACACAAGCCTGAGCTTTTCCTAGCTGTGAGATGACTACTGGGCTTTGTTTTTGGGAGACCCTTGGTTGTCATCTCAGCCCACTGTTTCTTCTATCTTTTTTTGTTGTAATACTCACCCAAGGATATGTTTTGATTTTTTGAGAGAGACAGAGACAGAGAGAAACATTGATGTGAGAGAGGAGCATTGCCCTGTTGTCTCTCATAAGGGGCCCAAATGGGGATCAAACCCACAACCTTTTTGTTGTATGAGACAATGTCCCAACCAACTGAACAACCCAGGCAGAGCTATTTCTTTTATCTTGTTGCCTTCCCTGGTCGCAGGCCAAGGTGTGCCTCTCTCAGGAAAACTATTTTCTCCCATTTCACTCCTCTCTTCTGGTTTTCCTTTTCCTGACCCAAACTCCACTGCTCCCCTTGTCTTGAGTGTTTCCATTTTCCTTTCAGAAAATGACCACACCCAACCTCCTTTTTCTCTGAACTGCCTCCACTTGGAATCCTGGCTCACTCCCGAACTTCGTGTTTCCCCTCCAGCATTCTTAAGTTGACTTTCCATCAACACTTTCAGGCAAAACTCTTCCACTGACAGCTGTCTACCCTCCTAGTGCTCTGGGTTGAAGAGCACTGCTGGAGAAAATCACCCAACCCCAGAAGGATGTACTCCCATATTCACTCCCAATACCCTTGGCCAATAGAACTTCCTTGGAACTCCTGCCTCCCTGGTTAGCTCTGTCCCTTCAACCTCCAGAGTATCCATTATAAGCCTTTTCCTCTATCACCTCAGACCTTCTATTTTGCCCCTTCAAATTTCTACCTCACCCTGACCCTCAGACAGTCTTACCTGCTACCTCACAAAAACTTAGAACCCATTGATGAGAATGCTCACAGTTCCCTGCCACCCCGCCCACAACCTCACTTGTTCCTATACCTGTGCCCACTTTCCCCTAAGACTAACCCCTCTACCTGAACCTAAGTTCTCGTCACCTTGGGTCTCCTTGGGCACTCCAACAATAATTGTCTCTCTTCTATATTTCAACATCAATATTTTCACTGAATCCTTTTTATTTAAATATCCTAAAGTCCCTTTTGTCTTAAAAAACAAAACCCTCCCTCTAACTCTTCCTTTCCCTCCCTTGCCCAATACTTTTCTCCTACCCCTGCACAGCCCAAGTTCTTGAAATAACTGCTTGTATTCTCTGTAGCTTCCTCATCTCCCTTCCCTCTCAACTGGCTGCAGTCTGCTTCTGCCTACACTTCTCCTCAGAAACTGCTCCCACCCACGGCACAAACCGACTCTTTATTGCTAAATCTCACAAACATTCTCATTTATCTGACTTGACCTCTCAGCCTTGACACGGTCCACCACTTCCTTCCCTATTAGAACGCTCTCTTCCCTTGCCTCCTATGAAACCACATTCTCCCAGTGTCCCTCCTACATCTCTGACTGCCCCTCTCAGTCTCCTTTCTGACACATTTTCTTTGCCACTCAGTGTCCTCAAGTCTCCAACCTTGGTTCTCTTTCCTTCACCTGCTGTATACTCTAAGTGATTTCATCCATTGTCATAGCTCCAATATATATTTACATGTTAATGACCCTGGAAACCATGCCAATGGCCCAAAAGGTTCTCCTGAGCTTCAGACATGTAGTTTGAAAAGGTCATCTGGATGTGGACACTGGGATGTCCTGTAAGTATCTCCACTCAGTCAGCCCCCAGTTGAGCTCTTCTCTTCATTTCCCCTCTAAAGCTTGCTTCATCTTCTGGGCATTGGCCTTGATTCTTTCCTCTCCCTGACCCCTACATCCAAATCAGTAGCCAGATTCTGAACATTCTACCTCCCCTAAGCATTTCTCAGCTCCGAGGGCTCCACTTGCCTGTCACTAGCTAAGCTTGGGTAAACTTTTCTCCTTGGATCACCACCAGAGCCTCCCAACAGATCTCTTGGTTTCCAGTCTTCACATTAACCCACAATAATCTTTCTGAATGTCTAATCATGCCCCTTTTCTCAGCCCTGCTTAGAATTTTTCATCAACATCCTCTTGTCCACAGGATAAAAAACTTTTCATGGTCTGGTGTCTTCTACACTGTGTTTTACCACTCCTACCCCCAACTTATCCTTAACTACACTGAACTATTCATAGTTCTAGAAGGTTGCTTGCTGTGTCTTTTGCCTCTGGATTTGTGCATATGCATTTCCCTGTTCTTTCTCTCTTTGCAGGCTAACTCCTATTTGTGACTCTTTCCATGATGCTTTCTATGGCTTTCTTGTAACAGAGTTAGATGTTCCTCCCATTTTCTATCATGGTACCCTGTGTTTGCCTCTATGGTAGCACCCATCATGCTTTAATTGTCCTCACCATAGACTTCAGGGAAGAGACCCTTTCTTTTTTATGGTTTTAACCATAGAGTCTAGACAGTACATGGTGTGTATTAGGAGCTCAGTAAATGGTTGCTAAAGGAATAAATCATTCCAATAACATGAATCACATGGATGGCATATGGTGGACACTTACAAATATTACTTTAATTTGAACTTTAGATGAGGAGACTATTAGGGAGATAAAAGATGGATTTAAGGGAGATGAAGAATCAAAGAGACTTTCCTCCTTGCATCATGTGTTGGGGCCAGAAAGCCAGATGTTCCTTTATCCTCACCCTTTATCTCCTTTGGCAAGGGGAAAGCAACTGCCGCTTAGAGAAGCCATGGCTGGCCCTAGCGTTGCTATTTCAAAGCCGATCTTAGAAACAAGGGATGGGCCAGGATGAGAGAAGTAATTGTTTTCTGAGTTTCTTTTCACAGTTTAGGTGGAAAAGAAGCACAGACTCAAATAGAAGAGGAGGAAATGCTCTAAAAACTACAGCAGTTCCCTGGACTAAAGTTTAAGAAATATTAACTGTTTAGAATTTGTAATGTTTCTTTAGGGGGTATCTTGAAATAAATAGGCTAATTATTTGCCTGTCATACAAGTTTTTTAAAAAAGGCAAATAAATATATTTTCTAATAACAATATCCCACATGCCTAACTCATTGAAGAGAATGTACAGTTGCTGGTAACACCCACGCATAAGTAAATGAAACACTTTTAAGCAAGAATCTAAGGAATAGTAACTAGAAAACAGTCTGGCATTAAAAAATAAATAGAAATGACTCCTCTTCATTGTAGCCACATGTACTTTCCTTTGCACCTCAGATCTCCAACAGATTCAATTTCTCGCTGGTTTGTCTTCAGGGCTGGGGAGGAGAAATCCTGGATTTGGCAGGCGCTGAGCTTGGAACCCACACTCATTCAAGCAGTACTATTGGTTCAGATGATCCTTGAGGCCAGTAACACTTCCAGCCCCAGGGAAAACTTTATTCCAAATTTTTCCATCATTCCACAAGGGAGTTCTTTTTGCAAAAGGCTTTGGCTGTTCCTAAGGCTTTCTCTCATTTTGTCTTTTAAAAAGCATTTTGTGTAGTTGGAACATTGCAGGCTTCCTCCCTCCCTCTTCACTCAGATGTTTCTGGTTCTCAGGATGTACACCTGTGAAGCTGGGTCACTTGGGAGAAATGCTTGCGTTTTATTTACATCAGGGGAGAATGTGAGCTTCACATGCAAATATTCAAAATGGCCATTTTGTTCTCAGGGATCAACTGCAAGACCTGCTAGGATAGAATTTGCAAAGATATGAAAAAAAGTTAAGTCTGATTATTAAATATTTTTTCAGTGCCTACTGTCTCATCAGCACTATTCTAGGTGCTGGGAACACAGTAGTGGGGAAAAAAAAGAAGGAAGAAAGAGGCAAACCTGTGCTCTAGCTAGGACAGCAGATAAGGGAAGATGAATAATATTTTTAAAAAACAACTAAACAAGTAAGTAGTTTGTTAGATGAAATTGTCTTGAACTTTGAAAGATAAATTTATACACTGAGATGCCTGATTTTTGCTATGCAGGTGGTCTCCTTGCTTGAATGAGAGATGATGTTATGTGCATTTCTAGCATATTATCTGATGCATAGTAGGTGCTCAATAATATTAGTTCCTGTTCTTTTCATAGCTTGAATTACAAAGCCAATGAAAATATTTTTGCACACTTAGAATAAGTGTTACAAGGCTGACTATTAGCAAAATGCATCCCTTAACTTGAATCTAGAGGGCCTTTAGGTATGGCCATGATACAATAATTCATATTATCAAAAGTCACTGTTAGTCATTTAATTCATCCTAAATCATTTTCACAATAAACAATATCAAGAAGCTTCTGTTTATCAAGCACACTGACAGGCAATAGAAATCCAGAAATGGTGAGGCCGAGATCCCTGCTCTCAGGAGTGATTAGATAGGGCTGCAGCAACTCTAAAAATAGGGCAGTGTAAGATAAAGTCCAAAAGACAAATACAAACAAAGTATTTTGGGGACCCAAAGAAGGAAAAGTTATATTTGCATTTGAGGGCAGAAAGGAAGAAGAGCATTTAAAACATAGATGACCTCTGAGTGAGCCACAGAGAACTAAACGATTTGGGGGACAGGGTGGGAGCCTTTACCTAAAACACTGAATGTGCAAGGGGCATGGTGGGAGATGGCCCTAGAGCAGGGCTTGGGGTTACAGCATAAGTGTCTTCAGTGGCACGATGAGGGTTGATATTCACATGGCTGGCACTGTGGCACATTTTGGGATTTCTGAGGTGAGAAATAACATGACTGGCTGGCTATGCATCAGACAACAGGCAGGAAATGGGAGAACTACTAGGAAAAGATTATAATCAGCCATCTAAGAAGGAATGAGGGTCAAGAGTAGGGAAAATTATAAAAGGCTGGATCAAGACATCTGATGATCCTGTTTTACTGTCTTTGTGCACCTGTCACAATCTGAAATTACCATACTCATGAGATTGTGTGGTTATGGTCTTTCTCTCTTACAAGATTATAAACTCCATGTGAACAGGGCCCTTGGCTCTCCCTCCTTGGCTGCCCTCCTGGTGCCTACAGTGGTTCCTGGCACACAGCAAAAACTCAATAAACATGTGTTGAATGAACGAATGGCTGGTGTGGAAATAGAACTGATAGGACTTGACAAACCACTGATGCAGAACAGGTGGGAGACAAATAGGGATGCCTCGAGAAGAGTTTCCAACTTGCTCCCGGAAGATTGTTTAACACACGGACGGATGGACTGGTTTCTCACATATCAATTTACTTCCTTTTGCACTTAGATTGTGTATCTTTAAGACACGACTGCTTTAGAATTACTCTTTTTGTTTTCCACTTGTTGCTTTTCTGTATTTTATTTTGTTATTTTTGGAGGGTCGGAGGTTTGGGAATAAAGTTCATCTTGCATTTTTTATTAAGAGTATTTTCTAGGAGGAAGCCCCCTCCCTCTTCTATGGTAAGTGATCAGGACTTTTGGAGGTGTGTGCAGTGAATTGTAAAGGTTTGTCTGCAATCAGTAAGAGAGAATCTAGGGCTTGGTTGGCTGCAAGTTCCTATGTATAAAGAAACACTCCAGTTTTGATAAATACTGCTCCGAAGACTTAAACCATTTTTTTAAAAAAAGATGGTACATTTTCTGAGTTACTATTACATTAAAATCAGAGAGGAAGGATGGATTTTCAAATCTAATGTGGAAGGAGTGGGCAGGTCAAATAAAAAACTGCATCAGAGAACTTGAAAAAATGGAAGGACATGTGAATTGAGGCTGATATTTGATAAGTGAATGTGTGGCCTCTGGGAAAGTGGGGAATAGAAGGGTTTCTATGGGCAAGGATTATGGAGCCTGGAATTAGGTAAAAATACTTGGTCCCTGTGTGCTGTGAGAAATGGCTTTATTCCACCTGAAGGTTGAGTTAAAAGATTCTCTGTGGAGAAGGTGGTAACTGCATTGCGAGAAACCAGGGAAAAGAGATAGTGGAGCGATGTTCTCTTATAGGCATTTCATGAAAAATGGAGTAGTAGTGGCTGGAAAACACTGCTAGGCAGAAAATTCTAGAAGAAGCTGGTTTACCCAAGCCTAAGCAGTGCTAGGTGTGCAGAAAAATTGATGGTGCTGATGGGTACAGCCAGGAGAGTTTATGATCTCCTCCACACATTACATTGCACAACTCCAGGGGGCACCACTCACATGTAGCTTATATAAATGGGGTTGTGCTCCAGGAGGTAGTGGTCACATAGACACTACTCCAGTCACCTAGACAGTGTTCTCCATTGCATTATTTCAGACCACCCACTCCCAAACCCCAGAATATTGTAATAAGAAGTACTGTCTGCAAGGGAGATAAAAATCTTGGGTCTTAGTTGTTAGAATTCTCTGGGTTGCATGTAACAGAAACTCAACTCAAAAGCTGAAACAATAGAGGTGATATAGGAGCTCACTCCTATGCATTTCAGGGATAGAGCTGGCCTCTGTTTCCAGCTCTCACAATTGCTTTTCTCTCTGTGTTAGCATCATTAGCTCCCATTTCTGGGTGTCTTCTGTATTTTGTGTGTGTCAGTGATAATGTTCTTGGCAGCCCACCCCACTCAGCATCACATAAAAAAGTAGAGAAAAGCAGGTTCTTCTAAAGAAAGAATATTATTGTCTTCTGGATTGTGGAGGATGTGACAATCACAAAGGAAAGTCTATGAGCAGGCTTAGGTAAGGTTGCTGATGGGCCATTAATTAGCACATCTGTTAAATCATATGCTAAAAATTACTTCTTTAAAATATTTTTTCTTTCTTGTTGAAGTAATTCCAATATATCTTTAAAGAAATCCAACATGAAAAATTCTGTTTAAAAATCTTGCGGGGCAAACTTACAACCTTAATTAGTATGGATTGGTGAGTTCTTGTGCAATTTTCTTAGAAATGAATATTACTGCATTAGGTTGTAATGAGTATTTGATAGAAAACGTCAATACATGGCGTGTGTTTTCGGTCTTTGTCATCTGGTTCTAGTCTCTGTTTGGCAAGAGGATTTTATACGTGGCTCTGTAAGTGCAGCCAAAAGACCTTGTGTACTTCACAACTTGCCACTCTCTTCAAAGCTTTAGTTAGAGGCTGAAGCTATAGTACATGCTGCTGGTTTAAGCATCTAAAATGAGAGTTTCATCGGCCTGAAATATCTCTTGTACCCACACATTTCCTGGTAGGCCAAACTTCACAAAATAAACATAGATGACCTCTCATCCATCTAGTCTTCCGGAAAGTTTAGAAATGATGCAACCTTTTGGCAATGTGACATGACACATTGCTTTACTTGTGCAGAGCGTGAACTTCCTTCATTCTGCACAACCCGGACAAACAAGCATTTATATTAGCACTACCCCGGATTCTGAAACAAAACTCTCATCGACTTTAACGAAACTAGACATTAAATTACTGGCCTTGGCTTTGGGAAGAATGAGTCAACATGTGACAACAGGGGAAGTCTCGTGGTTGCTTCACAGCAACATCCAAGACATTTGAGAAAGTAGAAGCTGGTTTTCCTGTCAATACCTTGGTTTCCTTTCCTTTCTTTGTTCCCTCCTGCTTGTAAGAATAACAATGTCTGGAATCAATATAGTGCGCTTCTTCTGAGAGGTTGAGTGTTTCCCTACACATGGAGCTGGCTGGCTTCGCTCTTTCCCTTTGCTGGAGCGTGTGAGCTGTAAGATTTCCTACTGCTCCCCTGCCTGCCTCGTTTGTCTCCCCACCACCAACCCAGCTCTCTACTCGGTTTCTCTCCCTGGGATGGCTTATTCTTGTTTCTCTTATCCAATAAATATACATAAAACGTTGCATGTTGATAAGTATGCTATGTGCCACTTTTAACCCATTTGGATTATTCCATCGTCTTTTGGTGCTTCCTAGACGGAACAGATATGCCTCTATTTGTTTACCAGGAGTCTTTGTTGTATTTTTAAAGATTTTCTTTCCCCTGCAATTGCCTGATTAGTTTGTTTACTCTTGAGACATAATCTACGCTTAGAAGTGCCACAATGTCACAATAATAGTGCATAAGTAGGTACAACAATAGTTAAAGAATTCTAGACAAAGAGGTGATCCTAAACTATTTTATTTATAAGGCCTTTCACATTCTGTTTCCAACCTATTTCTCTGGCCTACTACTCCTTATAATGCATCCCCTAACAGTGCTTCTCAAACTATACTAAATAAAGAAGAAGCTGTTTTGATTCCCTATCTGTCAAGGTCAGGTATGTGGTCCTACTTTGCGGGGCTAGTGTACAGTTTGGGGGACATGCCACCAACCTCACCAGCTCGACCAAACCTGTGCTACACCCTGTCCAAGAAGAGGTCCTTGACCATGCAACATCAAGTTGCTAATCTTTCCACAGCATACTCTCGAATGAGGGTTCCAATTTCTCCACAGTCTTGTGAACACCTCTTCTTTCTTAAAAAACATTATAGCCATCCTAATAGGTACCATAAATATTTTTCTTCTATGAATCCATCTCTCTTTCTCCTCCCAAGGAGAATATACTCTTTCTTCCTCTCTGCTCTCGCAAGAATATATAGTACAGTAATTATAAAAATAGAAGCATTTTTGAGCCTTTGTGGGTGTTAGGTACTATGCTAAATGCTTTACATGAGTGAGCTCATTAAATCCTTAGGTGATCTTCTGTGAAGTCAGTACAGGCAGGAAATAAATTGTCTAAAATCAAGCACCCGTAGGAGTGAAAGCTGGATCTGAACTCCTGGGCATATCTGACCTCAAAGCCAGTGCTCCAACTGTTAGCCTTGCAATAAACGGGAGCTATTGATATTAAAATCTCTCTCTCTCTCTCTCTCTCTCTTTTTTGGAGCAGGTTCATGCTGTCCTATTAGAACCAGCAACATTTCATTTCTAAAGATTTGGTGGTATTTTATTCTTAGTTTACTACAAGAGTATTTCTACAAAGTACAGCCAAAAGTTCTCATTTTTCTATTCAGAGTCTTACAAAATAAAAAATAAATTGTCCCACTCTTAAAGCTTACATCATACCCAGCACCTAAAACCCTGCAAATTGTCATTTGTTTATTTTTAGTCACCTACTGATTCTTTCATACAAATGGAAGCACCTATGGATTTCATCTTTGAATTTTTTCTTGAAGAAGACTATTTGGAATTCACTCAACACATATTTATTGACATTTCTTTTTCATTTGACAGAGGCCATAAAGATATTTTTTTCTTTCTACTGATTTCCTCCTTCCCTCTGGGAAATGAGAGGATTTGAGAGACACCGCTTCACTGTTGAGAGAACCCTTGTCAGCTTTTGCTCTTGTTCTTCTTTTTCATCTCACACAACCCCTAATTCCTATATTAGCGGTGTCTGCTGGTGAGCGGCCGTGGGCTCTGCCACTTGTTGGAGGAGGGTGTGTGTGTCCATGTGTGCAAGATTTATCTCACAGTTGTCACAATTGATATCTTATAGTTGATATAAGGTGTGTTTTACTATAATTAGTCTACAGATAAGGCAAGGAAGGTTTGGTGACGTTAAGAATTTGCCCAGGATCACACTTCTAATAGTAAAAGTACATCTTGCAGTAGAAGGCCTGTTCAAATTACTTGGTCGTGAAACCCTTTCCACATTTTAAGAAACGACACTTTTATAAATAATTCAAGAGTTTGTATAATACAATCCCCCCTCCTCACATCTTTTGTAACCCTCATGAAGCCTTCCCAGGAGTTAATCACTTCCTCCTCCTTCCTGTCCTGGCTGTAGTGTGTCTTAGCATTCAGGATGCTGTGTTGCAATTTACTTGTTTACACCTTTGCCTCTGTATGAGGGCAGGGTCATGTATTATTTTTCTTTGTATCGCTGACTGATGCCTAAAACTTAAAAAGTGTCCAGTGAGTGTTCATGGATTTGAGTATCTGTCACTCTTCTATTCGACATGCGCACGTTACTCAGAACCCCAGGTAAGAACTGCAATGTACGTTGCTCTGAAATGGAAGCAGAAAAGCAAGCTCATCACTATTCAATGCTTCCTGGGATGAGAATACAATGTACAGAAACATCTTTAGTTAGAGGGGCCCTATGGGTTACTGTGCACTGTGGAATGGTATTTGTTCTCACCAGATGATTCTGCCAAG
Organism: Anoura caudifer; assembly: GCA_004027475.1. NCBI lineage: Eukaryota > Metazoa > Chordata > Mammalia > Chiroptera > Phyllostomidae > Anoura > Anoura caudifer. The sequence goes on along the minus strand of PVKU01000280.1, from coordinate 191,581 downwards.
ATGAAAAAGCCAACTGATTTGAGTGAGCGTGTGTCAGCATAGCTTCAAGAAGATGCTATTCAACCATCCTGCTGGGTCCGGTATTTTTTCTTTTCAAATTTATTTCTATCCAGAAATCTTTTGTTTTTCTCTCATGCTTCCATCCCACAGCAGAAGAAGATGGTTCTGGTTAAAGCTGGGGCAAAATTGTGTCGGGCTTCTTACCTTTGGTTCCATGCTGACAGACTCTTTTATTTTCCATACTCTTCCGTACACTGGCCCATGACCTGACCCCTTCTCCCCCAACCTCTGCCTTTTCCCCAGTCCAGTTCTCTATTTGGTATCAAAACAAGTTTAAGCCAGCCTTCTCTTTTCATTATGCATATCAGCCATGCGTGTCCCTGTGGGTTAATGAACCATCCCCATGAAGAAGTGCTCAACTGATGCTCCTCCGGTCACACGGAGAGGTGAAAACTAAGCCCAGAGTCTGCTCTCCTCCCCAATGTCTGCCCTAGTTTTCACTTTCACTGTGTGTTTTATTGTTGTTGTTAAAGGCTTCATGCGTAACACTGCTTTCCCCACCCTCTCAAAGTTTTACCCAGAGAGAGACATGGAAAGTCCTCTTTTTGCAAAGCATTAAGGGAATGGAAACTGTGAAGAAACCTGTGAAGCACCTCCAAGTTATATTCATTATTTGCCTGAAGGGCTAGGTTAAGTACACAGGAAAGGGTAATCTTCCTACCTCCCGAGGGTGGACCCAGTCCATCTGAGGAGGCCATTCTCTGGCCATCCGTGAAACAAATACAGGTGATGATCTCATCTTTCTCGGAGTGAGTGTTACAGTTACTGAAAGGTCAGCCCCCCCCCCCACCCCAGCGAGCAGGCAGTGGGGCCAGGATGTGGGAGGGTGATTCAGCAGGTAACAGCAGTTTCTCTCATGCCACCCAGCAGAAAAAGCCAAGATGCTCACCCTCTCAGACAAGTTTCAGAGGAGAAAGACCACACCTTAGATGCCCATACTATTTACCTCAAGATGAATTTTCTGTCTTCCCTGTTAAGGGAAAAAATTCATATCTTGATTCACATAAATCAGAAAATTTCTTTTGCATTTGATTACACAGTAGGGTTTTCTCTTCTGTTATTATGAGAACTGATGATAAGCATGTCCCAACTTTGATTCTGTCCCTAATAAGATGTTGGGGAGCTGCAAGTTGAGGGCCCCCAGGATCTAGCACAGTCTGTGGCCCATGCAAGTGGGTGAGCATGCTTATTGAAAAAAGGAAGAGAATGGAAAATTTTGAAAGAATCTCTTCTTGAACTTCCTTAATCTGAGTTTAATAAGCATTTAAATATGATGTTTTACCAAAACTCAAAATATAACTATTGATATCTAAAAGCTTGCAATAAATCAAATTAATTTAAAAGAAGTTGATGTTTTTTTTCCTGACTGCCAAGCACTTGGAGTGTAAGAATTGAAATGTTCCCTTGAAGCATATTTTAAAGTGTGTTTTTTCCTCTCTCAGCGAATATTTTTAGAATAAACATTAACATGCAAATTAAATGGACACCCCGCCCCCCCCCACACACACACACTTCATGATAGCCTGCAAAAAGACAGACCAAAAGGCACAAAGAAAGTCTTATTACTTTTAACCTTTGGGGAAAGCAGCTTTATTGACCACTCAGAGTTTACTTGGGTAGCAAACTCAAAACATACCTATGGCTCTAACTGGCTCTGCTAGATAACACTCCCACACACATACCAACGTGCTCTTTGGACTCTGCTATGGAGACGGCCTAAAATTAATGACACAGACTGGGAAGGACAAAGAGAGGGGAAAAGGGATTTCTGAAATGTCAGGGACTCCCTGCTGCTGACTCTTTGGTCAAGGGCTTTTCTCTGTGGTGCTGGGGCTGATTTTCCCACAGGTAAACTGGGTATTCAGCACCCACTAGGCCCTCCTACTTTTCTGGGGAGTCCTAGGGTGTGATCTGAAATCCAGCTGGGGTGGTGGGTATCTCCTGATGTCCCCAACTTCAGGCTGACTGACAGCCCTGGGCTGATGTTAGGTGTTAGGTGTTGATGAGGGAGGGGGGCTTGGTGCTTCCAAGTGTTCCTTGCCCTGTGTCTCCTCAGAGAGAAATTAGATTCTTATCATCCCCCTGCTTTTAAACCAACTCTGGGCCTTTATTACCCATAGACAAAGTCTAAATTATTTAGCAGAGCACATAAAAGTCTTGAAAACCTGGTTCCACCCTGCCTTTCCTTTCTCCTTTCTTGCTATTCATGACTACTTTGCCCCAAGGACACTTATTCGGTAGCTGCCCCACAAACCTTTGCTGTTCTCCAGGACACTGGATGCCATGGCCCAGGCTCTCTTCCTGGACCCACCTGTCCCATCGATAGTGCCTGGTACACTCAGCCTGGGGACCCATTCAGCTACCAAAATTACCAAGCTGCCTCCCTAACTTTTTAAAAATCTCTAGTGTGATGCTTATTTCATTAGGATTAATTTCTCTGTATTTCCTCAAAACTTTGAACTCCTTGAAGGCAAGAGCTATACCCATTCCTCTCTGAATTCCTATTTTCCACACAGGCCCTGGCAAAGGCAGAGTTAATGTGGTGCCAGACCTACGTGCTATGTTCTGGTCAAGTGCAGTCTGCTCCTGTCCTGAGGGCAAATAACTAGGAGGTGACATGAGCCCATCAAGAGGTCCAGGCAGGGTCTGTCAGCCTTCCTATCTGCTCTACTTGGAATTTCATCTCCCTCAAAGGCTAGGCATTGACTAAGGTGAAATTTATCAAAGGCCAGGAGTTAACAAGGTGGAATTTATTTCCGGTCTGCAAATACAGTCAAGTCAAATACTGAAACAACAACCCTGGAGTGAGAGTCAATAAAGTTAGACTTCAGCTCTAGCTGGGATACTACCTAGTTTGCATCCTTGGAGACATCACTTGACCTCTCTGACGCTCAGTTTCTTCATCTATAAAATGAAGAATCTGGCCTCAGTGATGTTATCTTCTAGGGACTATCTATAGTTCCCTGCGGGGCAAAAATACTCAGGAGGTGTTCCAGCAAAAGGCATGTGGGTGATCCAGTTTCTTAGACGCAAGACAATTGTGAGCATGCCTGGCACAGGCCTGGTGAACAGTGGGTCCTCAGGTGATGAGGCCTCCATTCCTCCCTGCTGCCTTTATCTCTACATCTCAGGGTACTAGAGAAACCAGGCTTGTTACACCACCCTAATCCAGTTTCATCTCTCTTTTTCATGGTTCTTTTTTCCCCTGACTTGCGGCCACTCCCAAACCCTCCCTCACCTCCTCTCTCCAGCCCCACATTGGCTCCTTTAAAAAGAACATTTTATTCTGATGTTTACTTAGAAATGCTAGTACTACAAAATTTGGTGTGGTTGAAAGAGAGGGCCCAAGGCCTCCTGCTTGAAGGAGATTTGGGGAGGCTCAGGCCCTGGTGCCACCGGTAAAAGGAAGCCAACTAAGGTAAACTTTTTTTTTCCTCCCCCAATTTGTAAATCCTCCTTGTGAAATGGGTATAATAAACGCTGTATAAGAAGTGTGCTGAATTCTCCCCTCTGGAATCCTCGGGGCGCCTCACATAACCTCACCCTCCGCATGGTGGAAGGCAGAGAGGCCTCCTGTGTGTGCTCCGTCGCAACTTTCCACTGAAGCTGGGTTTGGTCTGCTTCATTTGAATGGAGGATTGTTCGGTGCAGCCAGTGACCAGTGGAGCTGCCAGTTCCAACACTTAAAAAATACAGTACTGCTTTTAAAGTAGAGTAGAAGGACGTTGAAGCAAGGATGCAGGGGTTCCTTGTCAAATACACTGCCCATCTGTCTTGGCTCTCCTTGAAGGGGAGGACTGGGGCTTTGCAAAGGCAGGGAAATAGTCCGAGGAACTTCACCTCCAAACCAGCAAAAATAGGGAAGAAGGCCCACTCCAGCTCTGTGATCTCTAACAGACCATTTTATTGGGCAGATTCAAAAGATGCTTCCTTTCCCATTAGCTCAGGCTCAGAGGTAGTATTTATAGATTACAGCCTCCATGTAGGCCATACATCTGATCTGCGCTCCAAGTGAAGTGCTGCAAAGCGTGTCCCATACTCTAAGAATCAGTGTAGAAATTATACACAGTCTCTTTCCTGAGATGAAAGTTGTATGGTTAAATGTCTATATTTTAATTATTGGAAAGAAATACATAATAAACAGTTATTGAAATAGTTTCCATAAAGTCAAGTAGAAAAACCTAAAAAGTTCGTCTTTTCTGTCAATGCAACGAAACAATCTCATTGTTGGCTGCAGCAGGAACATTTTTATACAATAACTGAAATTATTCAGCTGCCTGAGTGATTTGACCATACAGAATAAAACCCTTGCTAGGAAGCCAAATTGCTACTATTGGTCAGCTTCAAAATTCCACAGGTGTGTTTGGGTACAAAGAAATTGGAGATTCCCTAAAAAGGACCACTTAATTTTGTTGGCAATAGGAAGAGGGCAAAATGGAATGGTCTCTGACTATTCTCCAGATTCTGACAACTCATTTAAAACACAAAACAAAACAAATCTACTACATTTCTGTTTCCATGTCCTCCTGAAGTGCTGGGGAAGGGACTCACATATATACAACCTAACTTTCCCAGCCATTGATAGCACTCATCCTGCTTGAAACAGATTAAATTTTCCTGGCTGGTGTGGCTCAGTGGATTGAGTGCTGGCCTGTGAAGCAAAGGGTTGCCAGTTCGAATCTCAGTCAAAGCACATACCTGGGTTGTGGTCCAGGTCCCCATTTGGGAGCGTAGAGAGGCAACTGATTGCTACATCTCTCACACATCAATGTTTCTTTTCCTCTCTTTCTCTCTCCCTTCTCTTCTCTCTAAAAAGTAAATAAATAAAATCTTTTTAAAAAGATTAAATTAAAGTGTTGAGGAATGGATTTTTTCCCCTCAGTCTTCAGAGCAAAGTAAACAGGATAGAGAAATAATGTCTATATTGACTTTTTAGGTGAACCCCAGTGGGAGTAGAAGCAAAATTCTTATGAGAGGACCCTTCATGAGTGGGTCTTATAAAATCAAAGAACACAAATACACATTATTGAAAAAGATGTTCATTTGCTATCGTACTAAGTATTCTGTGGGGCAGGAAAATGGAGAAAAATAGTCAAGGCATCTGCAAAGGAAATGAGCCCTCAAATCACCTAATTTGGTGCTTTAGTCAGAAAGGACACCTGCCTCATTCACCAAAGAAGCTGTTTATTTTCAGCCTTTTTATGAGATCAAGCCCTGATGCTTGAGGGATGAGGCATTACATTTATCACAAAAATAACTAATTAAAGGAAGGGATTGACTGCTTTCTTATTTTATCACATTAGAAAGAACAGAGATTACAAGATCTAGTTCTTATTGTCTTATGGATCATGCTGACCATATTTTTACTAAAGAAACAATGCTATATTCTCAAAGTCTCTCAGCGAGTAGGCCAGAATTACGTAATCAAATCTATAGTAGGAAGTGCAGGGCTGAACAATGCACTGGCTGGTGTGTTTTGACTTCACTGTCTCCATGGTGACATGCACGAACAAATTAAGAAAAATATGACGGATTTGCGTTTAGGGTCAGAATTTCCCAAATCTCATTTTGTCTAATTAGTTTTTAAATTAATGATATTTTAGGTGGTTAAAATGTTTTCCCAGGAATTCCCATGCAAAAAATCTATTGTATTTACTGACTTTGGTATAATTAAATGTCCATATTTTCAGAGTAAATCAGTTGTGGAGTGAGAATTACTAACTTGCCCGAATTAAAATGGTAAGCATTTCAACAAATGCTGTCTTGGTAAGCCAAAGCAATAGTTAAAAAGTGAAAATTTTAGCTCAGCCGATTATTTTACATCATGTCAATCCTATTTCCTAAAAAGTATGGAAATATATTTTTAACTAAAACTTTATCTGATTTTAGGCAAATCGTACTAATAATCCCAGGCTGTGTACTCAGGAAATTAACTGGAGTACAGTGAAGGGCATAGCCGCCGGAATCAAGGGGCTATTGAAATGGACAGTCAGGAACACCAAAGGCCAAGGACTCTCTCTAACCACGTTTCATCCAGAATATCTAGGGACTGTCTTCTATCAAAGGCCATAGTGAGAAACATAACCCTTCCTATGGCTGAATTTCAGAAAAATGAGCACAAAGCTACAGAATAGCTGCTGTGCTGGGGGCCAGAAAAAAAAAAAATCAGTGTCAGCGATTGTATGGAGTGTGGTGGGGGCACAGGGAAACTCCGTTTGCTCTGTACGATTCATACGAGGTTATCCAGAGTGATGGAAATGAAGTTGGTGAAGAGTCAAAACAAACAAACAAACAAACAAACAAAAATGGGGGAGGGGTAAACCTGAGCTTTGAGCACCTGCACTCTCTGCAATTGGTGTGAAATGACTGAACACGAGGAAGCAATTGTTCCTGCACCAATTAGTGCATGGTTCTGAGAAAAGGATCAAAAAACAGTGCAGCCCTGGCTGGTGTGGCTCAGTGGATTGAGTGCTGGCCTGCAGGTCTGAAAGGTCGCTGTTCGATTCCCAGTCAGGGCACATGCCTGGGTTGCAGGTCAGGTCCCTGGTCTGGGAGTGGGAGAGGCAAGGCAACCAATCAATGTATCTCTCACACATCGATGTTCCTCTCCCTCTCTTTCTCCCTCCCTTCCCCTCTCTCTAAAAATAAATAAATAAAATCTTTAAAAAAAAAAAAAAAAAAAAACAATGTAGGACCTGAGTGATGGCAAAGGAAAAACTCTGTTTAAGAGCAACAGGGAATTCCCTGAGACTCTCCAAGGCCTGTCCCAGTTAGTGAGTAAGGCTGGAGACCTTGCTGAAGAAACACTTGGTGTATTTCACTGTGAACACACACATGCACTGTTTACTAAACACATTCCATAGCATACTGTCATCATTCTGAGTTATTAAAACTTACAAGTTTCTGTGTTAAAAAGTTTTTTTAATACTACCCTGAGGATATGTTTTTATTGATTTTGAGAGGGAGAAGGGAGAGAGAGAGAGAGAAACATTGATCCATTGCCTCCCATACGGGCCTGAACAAGGGACCAAGCCCACAACCTAGGTATGTGCCCTGACCAGGAATCCAACCGCAACCTTTTGGTGTATGGGACAACGCTCCAACCAACTGACCTACTCAGCAAGGCCATAATGTTCTAAATTTTAAGACAATGTTGTTAAGGATACACAGCTGATCCAAGAGTCTTTGAGTGACAGTTTTAGTCAAGATTCTGCTACTCAAAGTAGTCAAACTGGTCACACATACTTTTTATAGTACTGAGCCTGCACCAGTCCTGTATCTGTGTGTACTGCACATCGCCCTGCGCTCTGTGACCAGTCCTGACAGAGCTCTGGGTGCCAGTCAGCCAGCTCACAAACCAGTGCACATTCATTCAACAGATCGGCAAGGCTATAAAGTGGATTTTCTTCTGGGGCTGGGAATAAGGAGAAACTAATTCTTCCTTGTCATTTAGAATAACAAAAGTTTGAGCCCTGGCCTGGTAGCTCAGTTGGTTATATTGTCACCCCAATACACCAAAGTTGTGTGTTTGATCCCCGGTCATGGTACACACAAAAATCAACCAATAAATACATAAATAAGTGAAACAACAAATTGATGTCTCTCTCTCTTCCTTCCTCTCTTTCTCTAAAATCAATTAAAAATAATTTAAAATAAAGTTTGAGTGTTAAGAAATATAAACAGATAGTTTAAGAGGCAAGAGAGAAGATTTAAAATTAAGATACAGAAGCTAGCTATTGGGTCTCACCTTTGTATATTAACAATGCATATATCGTTGGTATTTTCAGAACTTCAGACAATGCTTTTAAAACCACAGTGCTAAAACTTTAATGCTTCCAGAAGAAAACACAGAATATCTTTGTGCCGTTGGAAATGGCAAATGTTTCTTAAACACAACACAGAAAGCATTAACTATAAAAAAGTAATAAATTGTACTTTATTAAAATGAAAACTCTGTTCATTAAAAGACTATTAAGAAAAGAAAAGGCAAGTTACAGACTGGAGGAAAATATTTAAATATGTGTGTTTGGCAGAATATTTTTAAAAACTCATACAATTCAACAATAAAAATACAGCTCAATTTTTTAAAAAATATATTTTATTGATTATACTATTATAGTTGTCCCATTTTCCTCCCTTTATTCCCTTCTGCCCTGTACTCCCCCTCCCACACACATTCCCTACCCCCTTAGTTCATGTTCATGGTTCATACATATAAGTTCTGTGGCTTCTCCATTTTCTATGCTATTCTTAACTTCCTCCTGTCTATTTTGTACCTACCATTTATGCTTCTTATTCCCTGCACCTTTTCCCCCAATCTTGCCCCCCTACATCCTCAGTGATAACTCTCCATGTGATCTCCATTTCTATGATTCTGTTCCTGTTCTAGTGTTTGCTTAGTTTTTCCTTTTGTTCTTATGTTCAGCTGTTGATAGTTGTGAGTTTGTTGTAATTTTACTGTTCATAGTTTTGATCTTCTTTTTCTTAGATAAGTCCCTTTAACATTTCATATAATAAGGGCTTGGTGATGATGAACTCCTTTAACTTGACCTTATCTGGGAAGCACTTTATCTGCCCTTCTATTCTAAATAATACCTTTGCTAGATAGAGTAATCTTGGTTGTAGGTCTTGCCTTTCATGACTTCCAATACTTCTTTAAGCCCCTTCTTGTCTACAAGGTTTCTTTTGAGAAATCAGCTGATAGCCTTATGGGAACTCCTTTGTAGGTAGTTTGTCTTCTTTTCTCTTGCTGCTTTGAAGATTCTCTCCTTATCTTTAATCTTGGGTAACTTGATTATGAAGTTTCTTGATGTGCTTCCTTGGCTCCAACTTCTTTGGGACTCTCTGAGCTTCCTGGACTTCCTGGAAGTTTATTTCCATTGCCAGATTGGGGAAGTTCTCCTTTGTTATTTGTTCAAATAAGTTTTCAATTTCCTGCTCTTCCTCTTCTTCTTTGGCACCCCTATGATTCAGATGTTGGAATGTTTAAAGTTGTCCCAGAGGTTCCCAAGCTCTCCTCATTAAAAAAAATTTATTTATTTATTTATTTATTTATTTATTTATTTATTTATAGAGAGAGTGTAAGGGAGAGAGAGAGAGAGAATCATCAATGTGTGATTGCCTCTCGAGGGCCCCCCCAGAGGGGACCTGGCCTGCAACCCAGTCATGTGCCCTGAATGGATATGGAACCAGCAACCCTTTGCTTTACAGGCCCACCGTCAATCCACTGAGCTACACCAGCCAGGGCTTTCCTTATTTAAAAAAATTTTTGCTTCTTCATTCTGTTCTGGTTGAATGTCTATTTCTCCCTTGGGCTCCAAACCATTGATTTGAGTCCCAGTTTCCTTCTCTTCACTGTTGGCTCCCTGTGTATTTTTCTTTATTTCACTTTGTATAGCCTTCACTTTTCCTCTATTTTGTGACCATACTCAACCATTTCTGTGACCATCCTGAGGGTCACTGTTTTAAACTATGCATCTGATAGGTTGGCTCTCTCTTCATCGCTTAGTTGTATTTTTGGAGCTTTGATCTGTTCTTTCATTTGGGCCATTTTTTTTTTTTGTCACGGTCTGCCTGTTATATTGTAAGGGGAGGAGGCTTAGTTGTTCACCAGGGGAGAGCAACCCACCTTACTGCATTGGGGTGCTGTATATGGGGCAAGGGTCCGAGAGGGAACACTGCCATTTGCTTGGCTCTTGGTGGGCTTTCAGTCACTTGCCCCGCTACCTACAGGCAAATTGGGCCCTTCTGGTGCTGATTCCTGGGCGGGTGGGTTTGTGCACCTTCTGGGACCCTGTGAGTCTCTCCAATGAACTCTCCTGTGAGCTGGGATTTTCTCCCACTACCACAACCCCCACAGGTTTTTCCAGTCAGAGGTTTTGAGGCTTTATTTCCCAGTGCTGGAACCCTGGGTTGCATGGTCTGCCTTGCTCTCCAGTTGTTCCTCCCAGTTTATCCACGCACAAATGTGGGACTACCCATTTCAACAGCTACCACCTCTCTTGCCCGGTCCTTCAGCCAGTGCCTTGCTGCACTTTCCTCTGCCCCGGCTCCCCATCTCTACCCCTCCTGCTGGTCTGAATGAATGTTTCTTCTTTAGCTCCTTGGTTGTTGGACTTCCATATAGTTTGATTTTGTTAGTTCTGGTAGTCTTTGTTTTTAAATTTATTGTCATTCTTCTTTTGGTTGTGCAAGAAGGCAAAGTGTATGCCTATGTCTCCATCTTGGCTGGAAGTCCTAAAAAACACAACTCAATTTTTAAAATGGGCAAAAGGCATGAACAAACATTTCCCAAAAGAAGATAAATGGGTGGCCAAGAAAGACATAAAAAGATGCTTAATATCATCAGTCATGAAGAAAATTGAAATCAAAACCACTAGAATAGCTAAATTTGAATAGACCAACTATACCAAATGTTGGTGAGAATGTAAAGAAAGTGGGACTTGCATACATTGCTAGTAAAGATGTAAAATGGACTAGCCTGTCTGAAAACCGTCTGACAATTTCTTATAAAACTAAGTATATACCTACCCTATCACCTAGCAATTCCATTTTTACTCAAGAAAAATAAACACAAAAAGGTTTGTATAAGAATATTTATAGCAGCTTTATTTATAATAGCCAAAAACTGAAAATGACCAGATGTCCACAAACAGGAATAGACAACCGGAACAGGTATTGTTTGTGAGGGGTGAGAATTGATTGGAAGGGGCATAATGTTACAGAGCAAACAGAAGGTTCTCGAGACTGGAAAAACACTTCCAAAGTCTCACTTTCTCGAACCTGAGGGGTCAGTCTTCCACGGGCAATTAAGATCCCGAACGAGCCCCCAAGAACTGTTACTGAGCAACAGAAAAAGTCCATTATTGTCTGCCGCCTTATGGAAAGATGCCTCTCAAAGCCAGAGATTTGTGAAAAGGAAAGGAAATGTTTATTTAATGCTATACAGAGTTAAAGTGGTGGCTTAACTTCATTAAATATCAAAGTCCTTTAGGATACCCACAGACACCCACAGTGCTTCCTATCTCCCTCTGCCCTAAGTCAGGGTACCGTAATTGCAAGGAAGACAAGCACGCGTCCGGGATCCAGGCTCTTGACACCGTCAGCTGTGTCGTCTTCCAGGCAGGATCTGTAATTAATCCAAAGCCATGTGGCACCTTCTCATGGCCTACTGGCAAGAGTTCTTTCACCCTTCTTCCAGGCAGTCTCTCTTGCTCCCAGGCCACACAGCCAAAGGGAGCACCCCAAAGCTGCGTGGTCCCTCCTCTACCAAAGCTGTGGGGAAGGGGTCCCCACTGTGGCAAAGCCTCATGGCTCTCCCTCTTCACCAAAGCTGCAGGGGTCTGCACTCTGGTGAAACCACGTGGAATCTCTCCCTCTGGCAAAGCTGCGAGAGGGTCTCCACTCGGGCAAAGCCGAGTGGCAATTCTCTGCTAAAGCCACATGGTGATTTTCCCTCATGGAGCTGCGGGTCCTGCTCTCTGGTGAAACCACGTGGATCTCTCTAATGGCTGTCGCGTCCCTGTTTTAAATACTGGCGCCAAACCTCCTCTGCAGCCCCACCTCCGACTCCTCTTACAATCGGTTACACCTGCCAGCATTCCCGTATATTTCCAAGGTTATTGGGATGCCATCATGAGTTTGGGCAGGCATGTCCTCATTTTCTGGAGCCAATCTTCTCCAAGCTCCCACGCAGGCGCTTTAACTTAGGGTTCCTCCCCCAGTCACGTCCTGGGGGGAGTCCTTTCCATCCCCCCTGGCTCAGAGCATGGCCACAGCTGTTTAACATATCTATGAAACCAGTTAAAGGTTATAGATATGTTAAATGACCATTCTGGAGGTTATCTGCAAAACCATTGCTATGCAAAACAACTCAATGGCCCTGCTCCATTTGTCCCTTCCCCCAACTCACACCTGAGGGGGAAGGGGTGAGGACATATTATATGTCTTTCTAATATTTCCTGGACACTCTGAGTTCTGGGCCCCATTCCAACTCCCTTTTTGGGGCCCCCCTCTTGGCTGCACCCTGTTACAATAACACATCTCTCTGGGGTGGTGGAATGGTTTATGTGGTGATTGGGGTGGTGGATATTTAGGCTGGTATACATGTGGACCAAAACTCATTGTACTGTACACTCCAGTCTGTGCCTTTCTACATGTAATCTTTACCTAAGGGTGTGTGTGGGGGGGGAGCCTAGGAAAGAAATCTCACATCGTAAACAGAATTGTCTTTCTCTGTGGGACTACAAATGCCAATTTAGAGGCAGTAGAGAATTCTGAATAGGAGGAGGCAAAGGTAACAGATTTGATGTCAGGAATCCAACTCTGATTAGTAGAACAACACTATTCTTTGAGGAGTCCTGAGAGAGTAAAAAGTAACTCAGCATCTCAAGGAGTTGTAAGATGAGAGACAATAGTAACATCATAGTCAATTTGTGGACAACGTAGATCTCAGCCCCAACTTCAATTGTAAAGGATTATGGCTACCCTGGTTCCTTTTTCCTTTGTTTTAGGAAATGTACCGATTAAGTCCTAGTAGGGAAACTAGATGTCAACAATGATGCATTGAAATTGTTGCCCTTTAATACCCTCCAGGCCTGCTTTTGGAGTCTATTTTGTACATAAGGCAAAGAAGGTGGGCTAGCTGCTTTGCTTCCTAGAGCTCAGCAGGTTCGAGGCAGCAAATTAGAAATGGTGAGGAGGCAGTGAAACAGCCAGAGGCCGTCACTCAGACAGCAAGTGACAGCTCACAGCAGGCAGAAAGGATAAAATGAAGGAAGAAATATAAAAAGCCAACCTAAATACTCAAGCACACAACAGTAAGCTGGGGACCCCCGCAGCCCAATTTATTTAAATAACTCCTGAGTGCACTACAGTGTTTTACAGATCAGCCTCAAGTCTTTTTCAGTGCCTTAAAAGACAAACCAGGAATGTAATGGCATCCATTATGCATTTTCTAAGAAGTCAGAAAATGGCTATAGTTTCCCAAAATTTTAATGCAGTGTGATTAAAACAATATTTAAACATGTTATAATTAGAGGCATGACCTTTAGTTATTGAAAATTTGCTTCTGTACCATACTTATTCTCTAACAATAATAACTTTTTTCATCTTTATATTTCTAGTGAAGGTTGACCCATCAAAATCATGCAACATTAGATGATAATATTTTAGAAAAGAAAAACAATGATAACATTTACGAAAACTGATGTCTAGACCTTCTTATTTTCTGAAAATAGTCTGCAAAATTTCATCAGGGCTTCATATATTTAGACATGTCTTGGAATGCCTTCCTTGCGAATGTCAATCATTTTATCAGATCAGGCCTTGAAACATTTTTTTTGCAGTTTTATGAAAAGGCCATCCCATTTTGTGCATTTTATACTGAGTAGGGTAGTGGAGCCAGCTCCTACTGAGTCTCAAGAGCCAATTCTGACATCTCTTCCCAACCCTGAGCTCAGTGACTTCCTGTTGTCAGCTCCAAAATGGTCTTGGTGGGAATGTTTACACCATGAAATCAACAAACACTATACATTAGAGCTATTTTCTTTTCTTTTCAGAGAGTTGGTTGTTAAACATTTACCAGCTCACCACTAGTTATATCAAATTCTTTAGATACGTTGGATGGTCTCAGCTTCAATTGCCACCACCTGTGGCTCTTCCCCTAATAAGAAATGTGAATTGTTGCAGCTGGTCAGTGAGCGCTCAGCACAATTGGTGAGGCTAGAAAACTTGTTTTGTCCCTTACGTTTTATTGGGATACAGCTAACCCAGTTTAATTATGAAATTATTTGGGCAGTGGTGACAAAATAGATGGAAATACACTAAGTAAAAAAGAAAATAAAGTTTGTAGGGTCAGTACTATTATAAAATATGATCCTAACAACACTTGCTTTAAGGATCACATTACTTGTCAGATCCTTATAGGCCTTGGAAGAAACAGACAAGTCAACGGAAGCGAATATTGGGCAACAGGCTTCGTGTTTAGAATTGAAGTAGATCATAAACCTTCACAGAGCCTTGTTCTTCTCAGGGAAAGTATAAGCCCTTTCACTATGTGGGCATTTGTGCTGTTCAGACAGGCAAGTTTAAAGTACTCACCCTACTAGTGGGTAGTATTTATGGTTGTAGGGAATTCTGAAATGTCATTATTTATGTAAATTTAACCAAATGACACTTATAACCTATTTAGGATTTGAGCTTTGACATGTGCTAGTCTGTAGGCACCTACGTATTTTTGACCAGGTTTTATTGCTTTGTAACCATCAGGAACTATTGACTAGGGCCAGAGCTGTCATTATAACAAAAACCTTTTCAAATAATTATTTTCATTCTTCCTTAAAGCTAGGAGAGGACTATTCATAAGTTTTCAAAGAAATTGATTGGCTGCTCACTTCAGTCTCATGTTTCATCCTGCAAAGCAACAGAATTTAGGATGAGAAATATGTTCATCTAATAAATTCTCCCACTTAACGCAGTCAGTTCACTGAATTCTCTGAGTAATTCCAGCCAAAACTTGAATTCACCAATGTTAGAGTGTCTTTTATAAGCAAAACACTCTCCTGGTTGTTACAGAAAAATAAAAGCATGGCTGAGATGCAGTTCATGCCTTCAAGGAATTTAACACATAAGCAAAGAATAGACACTTACCATGTTAGAATCCGTTGCTAATTTAATTTTTAAAAGACAAATACATAAAACATTCAACTCCATAGATACGAATAGACTATCCAAGAAAAGAAAATATTTGAGAAAGACTGGAACATCAGCCCCGTAAGAGCAGGGCCTTCTCTACCGAGTTTCTGGCTGCACCCAGGGAACATTTACCAAGAGTGTTTGTTGAATGAATTGTGTTGTCCCTTTGAGTCATTTTCATAAACAGGTATGATCATGGAGTCTACAAGTAATAATTAAAGGTTCCTAGGTAGTAGGATGTCCGATAAGCTAGTTTATCTTCTAGTGGTATATGCTATTGTTTTATAAATTATTATTTACAACATTTTTTGATTTACTTCATCCTTCAACTTCAGTAGGACACTCAAATTTTGTCTGAAAAGAAAAGCTATCAAAATGACTCATCATAATATACAAAATAATAATTCTACTTAAAATATAAAGTGTTGATCCCATTACTCAAATAATTTTGGCTTCACAGATATTAATAAATATTAAAATATATACAAAAAAGGAAATCTAAATTCATATAAATGTTTTCATAATTTGCCAAGTTCCTTAAATTGCAGTGTTATCAGAAAAAAAAGGGAAAACAGGAAAAAAAACTGAGGCCAAAAAAAAGGCATATTGAAATCAAGAAAAAAAATTGGATGAATCCCCAAAAACGTTCCTTGTGGATTTGCTAAAACATTGTAAAATCTCATGTGAGATTTTGTTCCCCCTTCAATGTGATTTACTTAACCCTAGACCAACAAATGTCACTGACAACACAAGCACTAAATCTTTGAAGCCACAGTTGACCAGAAGGCAGAAGAAGCATTCCACCCTCAGGACTCCTTGCTGCCTGCTGAGTCCCCCCCCCCCCCCACCCCGGCACAAACCTTTAGCCCCTCACTCCCACTTCCCTCCCCACCCTCACCTACCCCTGGCAAAACAAAACAGTCCATAGATTACTTGGAAGCAGCCGTCTGGGACAGGCCTTTTTGTTACTTAACTTACAGTTGAGTAAGGCAGTCACGGGCCTCAGTTGCCTCATTTGTAAAACAGGTGAAAATACCAGACCTTCCTGAGTGTTCACCTGAGGCTCAACAGGCTTGCTGCATGTGAAAAAGAAACACTAAAATCCTATGCAGATACAGTTACTGTTTATTTCAGATGATCTATCTCCAAGTACATTAAAGAAAGCTTAGGTTTATGGAAGCACATGATTGCAGGTCCTTTTCCCTTGGCTATATTGAGAAGTTCCCAAATTTCCCATGTTTCACCCATCAATTACATTACTTAATTAAGGATGAGGATAAGTGAGTTAGTGGTTAGGTTATGGCACTGGGCATAATACTTCCTGTGTTCTTATCTGACTTGGCCATTGTTTTGTTATTGCCTCAGAGAAAATCTTAATGCCTTAATTTGCTGTAAAAACAAATACATATCAGGGATATTTACTTTGAGAAGAGGTCGTGAGACTTTGAATGGATTCAGATGAGAGGCTTTCTGAGTAAATTTTGTTCTTTGAGGTCAAATTTATTTCTAAAGCAATTATTTATTGTATATTCAAATAGCTAGGAAAGGAACTAATTATAATTGGGGTTTTACTTTGTCTTGAGCATTGTGATTACATTCTCATTCTTTTTCAAGCTGTGATATATATGTGTGTATATATACATATATGTGTATATATATAAACATTATGACCATTTTTACAGATAAAGAAGCTGAGACTCAATAATTTACCCAAGATCACCAGCTCTAAAGGATAAAGCTGGGAGTAAAACTTCTCTCTGATTTGAAATCCTAACTCATTTTATTAGAGCCCTGCTCCTCACAGTGTCGTCTGCAGCCACGGAATTATCTGGACCTCATTAGAAATGCAGACTCTCAGGCTCCACCCCTTTGCTGACTAAATCATAATATGCATCCCCACATTAAAACATGAGAGTCTTTTACTAGAACCCCCAGCCTCTCAAATGGACTGCTGACAAGAGTGGTCATCTTCACGACTGACTTGAATCCTGGGGGAGCCCCCATTGCACACACACCCCCACACTCCTACATCAGCTCAAGCCCCACACAAAATTAATCACAGTTTCTTTTCATATGCAGCACTGACTTATTCCACCACTATAACCTCCTAATATTGTATCATTATCGTATATATGAGATATTTTTCTGTGCTATAGTATATAGTTTATGAGAGCAGGATTGGTCTTGTCCATCTTTGTATCCTGTGTGCCTGTAACCTAAATACTGCTTGATCAAATGAATAAATTAAGTATCACTTCCTTAGTGTCTCAACATTTCCCTTTTGTTGTCTCTTCTCCAGTTGTAGCCACCAGCCCTGACCCTCCACACTCTGAGAGGCACAACTACTCTCAGGGTGAAGAGTTGCTAGTAAGTCACACCGGCTGGAACCTAATCCATCCCTGGGGAAGAGCTGCTACACTGGGGGAAATCGCAGCGCCGGGAGGCTTCCTCTGCTTCTGCCACTTGACTCTTGGCAAGTCCCTGCAACTCCCTGAACTTCCATTTCCCATCAACGGCAGATAAAATTTGAGTTCTAAAATATGGGGATTTTTCAGCTGTCCTGATCTGCTCTTTTCATTTTTATCACTTCCAAACCTTCAACCCCCAAATCTGCTCTTTATCCAAAGCTATAAACCTACAGAAGTGGTGGGAAATGGGAAAAGATGAGTATGTTCCTTAACTGATCTTAGTCCAAAAAGGAGGAAACGTCATTCACGTCGATGAAATTTTAGGAGCTTTTCTTTATCATGACCATTCCCTGTTCAGGCAGCTCTCAGGGATGACTTGGACACAGTGCCTTCAGTTTTGTGCCTGGGTGTCCTCTCTGAAGGACACTGAATTGGCCAGGTGTATGGAAAACTGAGCAGCTCTAAAAGGCAGAGAGGGAAAGATACATGAACATACTCTCAGCTCTCTCTAAGCACTTTCTGCTGCATTGTCTCAATGACATAGTTGTCAGCTATGTTTCGAACCTTTGTTATTAATAACAGTTATAATAAATTGAAATTTGCAAAGGAATGGATCAAGGTTATCCCACAGACAGAAAAAAAGGGGATTCTATGGAAAGTAACCTCGATGGTGATCTGATCATAAATTCCTAACAGGGCAGAGCACAGTGGGTAGTCACGCCTTAAGCATATAACTTCTTTAGCAAAAGGTTTACGTCCTCTTAAGCCAGCCCTGTCCATTGTTCTTGTGCATCTAGGTTAACACACCTTTGAAATACCAGAAGTGATACCCCTCAGGGGGATATTTACCCTCTGGAGAGCACGTAATCTTGTTAGCTTTCCTGTAATCCCATCCCTGTGTTTCCCCCTCCCACCTCCACGTAATCTTCCTTATGTTTCTTCCTTAAATTCAGATGTATAAAAGAAACTGCAAAACTGTTCTTTGCAGCCTTTGAGATTGAGCATCCCAGCACAGGTTTGACCCCAAACCTGTTTATAACAGTTTGACTCCAACAAACTGTTATAAAAAGTCTCCACAGGTTTGAATGTTTGTCACATCAACAATCCTGACCACTGTCACTAACTCCGTCTCCTGGTGCTTTCTACGAGATAAAGAGTTGAAGGTACCTTAATAACGAGAGTGCCCAAGAAATTCCACTTATGTGGAATTTCAAGGCCATATCTCTGCACAGTCCCAAAATCTAGGCATGATCAAGGGGTTGTGCGGTTCAGACGCTAGTGGATGTCCTTTCTCTCCTGTGTTCTAGGGATAAATGGGTTGAGACACATTGCTTTCTGGGGTGTTGACATCACAGTTTTGCAGATGGAGAGTTTCCTTGTGAGGTTTTCATGGCCTGTTGAAGAAAGTAACATATTGGGAAAGCAATCCAAGGCTGAACAAAGGGAATGGTTGGTATTTATTTAAAATGTCTTCCACTGGTAAAAGAAAATATGATGGTTGTGGTTTCCCCCACTGCCATTAGAACAGTAGCTTTTAAGTTATTTTGACTATGACATGTAATAAGAAATACATTATTCAAAGTAACCATGGTTTTTATATACACACATATATAATGGTTTATGTATCAATGTATATGCATATATGCATACATATGTAATGATATATAATGAACATATAAATAAATAAATCTTAAAAGTTTCATAAACTCTAACAATGGAAAACTTTAACAGTGGGGAATTGTAACCCACCCTATCATTCTTTTGACCTTGTTTCTGTAAGCCCCAACTCTGACTAATTCGTAGCTTGTAGATGAACTGCGTGTTTGTGTAAGAATCCTAGGAACTAACTTCAAAAGATAAAGACTCAGACCTTTAGGCATCCCAACTCCAGGACATTCGCTGACCTTCCACTGTTGAGTCAGGATGACGTGCAGCCACGATGGCTAAACCAGCATGATGCACATCAGACAGACCACGACTTGCCTTATCAGAATGGACTGTGCTCGTCTGCACGTAGAGAACTTTTCAACCTCCTCCCTCGATCTCTGTGTTCTGTTCCTTTCCCCCGCCTCACAAATGCCTCCGCCTGCCCTGCGATGGGTAGATGGGCTTTGAGGCACGAGTCCTGCATGTTCCAGATGACTGGCGTCTGCAAGTAAACTGCTTTCCTTTACACCAGCACTTGCCTCTTGCGTATTGGCTTTCGTAAAGGCAGGCAGCTGAACCCGCTTTCAGTCACAAAACTATGCTTTTTTACTGTGTTTCTAATATTTTTAAATTCTATTTCAGTTTCTAAAAAAATACGGGATATGATCCATTAAATTCATTTTATGGCCACTAATGGTTAGCAACTCAGAGTTTAAAGATATTGCTTTAGAAGTATCTTCATTTTTTGGTGTGAGCAGCTGTTTACTGTCAGTTAGCTGAAAATGATCAATCTAGTGTCCTCTTTCACAGATAGGGGCTGGAGTTCTGGCCAACAGACCACAGCAGCTGCCTTAGCAGCACTCAATGACTGGTTTAGCCATGGCAAACAAAATAAAAACACTGCTTTCCATTTAGTGGAACTGAATGAATTCTACAAAACTTTTAGCCAAGCAGCTGTTGTTAACCCATTCATAAATACATTGTCCTGCTTTATCCCACATGTATAAACCACAGGGTTATTGTGTTGATCAAGTCAGTTGAAAAGAAAGCATCATCAAGATAGCATCTCAACATACATTCTTATTACAAATAAGGCAGTGGCTAGAAATTTAGTGTTATTTTCCTCTATATGTAAACATCCAATACGAAAGGATTTAATCTTCTTCAAACTTTCCTCATCTATTTTTGCCTCAAAGGGATTCCAAATTAAAGGCTAAAATTTTCATTTTTCAAGTTTTAGAAATTTCAAATTCTGCATTGTCAAGGCAGGTTTTTATGCGCAACATATTTTTTATTCTGCTCATAAAATGTCTTATACTAAAACAACTTCATGTATTTTGGTGGTTGGTGTTAATGAACTATTTGGCTTCACTGTGATTTTCTGAAAACAAAAACAAAAAGAAATTGTTGTTTTTCTTTTATTTGAAATAAGTGCTTCTTTTCTAGCAGTGTAAAAAAAAAAAAATCCATTCTGAGATTATGTACTCTGTGGCCAGTGGAATTTAGGAAGCAACCACTAGAGAATATTAGAGAAACCCAGAATAACTTGAAATAAATTCAACGCCGAGCTCAAAGAAGACAGGACCTTGAGTTTTTGAAGTAGCAAGGCTGTTGTTTTGGAGGTAGCATGTAGTTTCTGCATTATGGTGTAAAAACTGAATTTTGTGATGCTTTTTAATCAAGCTGGTTTTTGCCCTTGGTAAGAACCAAATGCAGGAAAATAACTCCAGGGCAGGTGATTGAGCAGGAGCAATTTAATGTTCTGCTTTGAAATATAACTTGGGTGTATCAGTAAGACTCTATCCTTAGTAATTTGAGATTTCTTTTTTAAAAGACAATACCTGAATGTAGATTCTCCTCCATCTGAAAAATAAATGTTTATTCATAAATTACTATTTTCCTATTTTAGCAAAAAACAGAGACATGGAATCATGATTGGGCCATGCCAGGAAGCTGAGCAGACCTAATCTCATGCTGGAGAAAACCAGAACATGAAAAGGAAGTGCAATGGACTTGGATCAGCCCATGTGGTTGGCTTGGGGAGATATCCTGATAACTCTGTGATTGAGTTACTGGGGCCAAGGAGCTAGTCCACACCCAGGATTAGGATGTACATTCTTCTGAGGATAATTTAGATGGCCATTGTCATTCATCCTGAAGTGAGGTCTCAATCCTGAGGCAGATAATGGGGAAGGCCTTGGGGGGAAGGACACCATGTTAAAAGGTTGAGGGGACAGTTGAGCTGGATTTCCACTGATGGAGGGCCAGTTATTCTGCACCACATGGGAATTGCCAGGAGATAGAGACTCTGAGGCAGGATTCGGGTCTCTGAGATTGAACATTAGCAGACTTAATGGTGGGTGTAAGTTATGAGCCTGCTATTTCTATTGCATTTCTATGAACCCCAAACCTTCCACAGGGTCACTGTGAAAGCCACGGCCCAGTCTCATTTGTGCTGTGGGACACTGCGGAGCCAGGATGGGCGGCTTCAGCAGCAGCTCTTGTGGAGACCAGAGAGAGAGAGAGAGAGAGAGAGAAAGAGAGAGGAGAGAGAAAGAGGAGTGGGGAGAGGGAAAGAAATGGTGCATGTTAAAGAATGGTAAATTTAAGTAAAAGTTGCACATTTTATCAGTCTTTCAGCTCTCTGTAGGTTTAAAAATTTTCAAAACATGAAGTTAGGGGGAAAGAAACTGCAATGGAAAAATTTTAGTCCTTAAAGAGGTGATAATCAGGGCACAGGCATTAAGTTTAATGTGGTTATTATGTTTATAATTTAATGTATTATGTTATATTATATAGTAGCCAGCCCAGGACTTTGACTTTAGGAGGGCTCCACCTATTTTGGGGATGGCTCAGATTAAACTACCTTCACCCCACTATAAGAACATACCAGGGCAACCTCCAGAGGGTCCAGTCCCTCCCCCAGTATTCTTAGGCTGTGCAATTCCTGTATCACCCCTGACTATAAGCTCTGGGAAAGGAAGATGTACTGTCTTCTACATCCTCTCTACACAGTGTACTCCACGGACCACCAGCAGCTGCATTTCATGGGAACTTGTTAGAGACAGATGCAGAATACAGCTCTAGTCCAGATCCATGAAGCAGAAGCAGAATCTGATTCACACACACGTCCAAGTCATCCTTAGACTAAAAACGGCCATTTACCTGCATTAAATGTCTCTATGCTTGCCAACACTTAAAAGAGAAATGTTTTTCTAATCAAATGTAAGTAGCTTATTTCTTCCAATTTTGGGGGGGGGGAGTGGGTGATAGTGATTTTCCACATGTGAGCTAAGTACCTCCCACAATTATTCTGATCATGGTGAAGGAAAAATTTTAGATTATACGTCTTGTGAACTTAAAGTCTTTTAACCCTGCAAAATACACTTTTGAAATAGAAAATGATACCAATGTGAATGTTTTAATTAGTTTTAAAATATAAAAATATGCTCCAGGTTGTAGAAGCTTGTTGAAAGGTCTTCTTGACATTTATACTTCTCCATAGCCCTTTAACTAGAAACAATTTAAAAGCAGTTCACTAACAGTTCAAGAGTTGGAAACGGTTTTCTTTTCTTTTTTTTACATTTGCAGTCTGTGCCACCACAGCTGAGGAAAATGAGAGGAAATCCTATCTTCTTCAGGCTCTAGACGGAGTTGAAACTCAAGATCTCTGCAGTGAGGGCTGTCGGAAAGAGCAACAAAGATGCCCGTGAATTTGTGACTTGGAGATTTTAGTGAAGTCCCTATCAGAATGAAAATTGGGGCCTTCTTCAGGATAAATGTGTCCAGAGTAATTACTAAACTCAAAAAATGCCAAAGGGAAAGGGAAAAAGAAACCCTCACATTTGGAGGCATGCATCTGGAAACTTTTTTCTCCCTTTAGGAAATATTTGTGGCTCTTTGTTCCTGTCAAGGAAGAAAACGTGCTTGTGAATTTCACCTATAAGAAAGAGTCTCTCTGCATCCACCGCATCAGGAAGGAATAGATGCAACCCCACCAGTGGTGCCAAAATCCCAGGAACCTGACCAAAGGCTAAGGGGGTGGGGTTGGAGGAGGGGGAAAATTATGCTAGAAAAGCAACTCAGCCTGGCAGAAAATTTCAGTAAGGAAGTTCTCTGTGCCAACCTTGGCCTCAGAGAAAAATACTACGCCCTCTTAAAGCTGTTCAGATGGCAAGGGAGGCAGTGGCTTCACTGGCCTCCCAGACCTCCCGACAGATGGATCCCTCCAAGCCCAGCCAAAGCAAACTTGCTGCTTGTACAGCAGTACACTGGACATGCATCTATATGCACAGAGGCCGGTCTGTATGCCAGGCAGTTGCTTGCAGTATGAAAGGAGCTGGAGAAATCATCCCAAACTTTCTCAAACTGCCTGTCCAGGTGCCTGAGATTCAACCATTGTTGGCTCTTTCTCTTAGAGTCATAATTTTACTCACCATGATGTTTCTTTAAAAAAAGTTAACTAACTTCAGGGGATGGAGGTGTTGCAAAGTTTTATCCAAGGCTCTTTTGTACGGAAAACCTGAGGTCTGGCTCCTACGCACAGAGACCCCTAAGGTAATGATTCAAATTGTTGGGGCGGCCAAAAAGTCCATATGGTTTTTTTCTGTAAAAGGAGACTTTTTTTTTTTTTCATTTTCACCAATAATTTTATTGATTTGGATATTTTGAGTATGTTGGCTATCTCCCGTGTGGTATAGCGTTGATTGTTCTCAATAATGTCCCAATTTGATCGCTATCAACTTCAACTGGTCTGCTCAATCGTCCAGCATTGTCCAGTGAGAAATCTCCAGCACAAAACTTCGCAAACCACTTTTGACATGTTCGGTCAGTCACAGCACCTTCTCCATATCTCTTTTCGTGTGTGTGTTTCAGTTGCATTTTTACCTTTCTTGAAAAATGAAACATAATATGCTGAAAATGTTGCTTATTTTCTTCCATCTGTAATATTAAAATGGCTACACAAAAATTCACCAATTTTGATAAATTGCTTTTTTAATGCATGCTGTTATGACAGCTGTCATAATACAATCTAACAAAATTGTTTCAAATGAAGTTAAAGACAGCTAAGCACTACTAGAACCATTGTACAGAAAAGCCAAACGAACTTTTGGGCCAACCCAATAGAAAGGATGACATTCAAGCCTGTGTACTTTTTATTGCAACTACCCACCACTCTTCCTTATTTTTCCTTTTTAAAGGGGGTGTGAAATGTCTTTACCTAACACAAAGTAAATTACTCTCTGGATAAGGCAGAAAGGGAAGGAGGGAGGTTAGACATTTTGTTCTGTGTGTTGTCTGGTTTCAGACTGTGAGAATGGACTCACCTAGAATTCCTTAGAGCTGCAGCACCAGGGCTGAAATTCAAGACTATCAAAAAGGTTTTCCCCATTTTCGGTACAAAACCACTTCTTGTGAGGGGGCTTTCAGATATCCACTGTTGCCTTATCAGTTAGAGACAGAGTTATACCAGGAATTGAGAGGGTGCCCATCACTCTGCATATTTTATATGCCTTTTCTTGAAACTTATACAATTAAAATATTTTATACCCTTAAATGCTTCCTGAGGTGAGACTGAGTGCTTCAACCAGAAATCTCAATAGAAGCCTTTATTAAATTATCTTAAAGAAACATTCTTATGATTTATTCCATTCCTATCAATACATAATTGTAACCATCTTGTCAAAATAATTTGTTTTCATTACTTGGCTTAATGACCACCTCCTCAGACTATTACCTGGGTCTCTTGCTAGGATCATACTAGTCCTTTAAGGAGGAATTTTTTAGTATTACTCTGACAATACTTTTCCCTGACCAGGAATTGAACTGGTGATGTTTCAGTTTACAGGCCAGTGCTCAGTCCACTGAGCCACACTGGCCAAGGCTCTCTAACAATACTTTTTAAAAAAGCTCAGCAGTTAGAGGTGAATTGTGGAGCCCTCATTTTGTCAGTTTTGTCCAGCTCAGGCTTGGGGTTGAGGCCTACACATATGAGACAGGTACACACACACTTGCACACCCACCCACAGAATCTCTGGCTTGGAAGTCTGGATGGCACCGACTCGTATTTCTGGCATGCATTTCAGCTTACGAGTCTCCTGACCTCAGGTTTCTGACATGTGCTAGGCAGAAACTACTTCTTATCTCAAGCCTGAGATGGCAGTGGAACATTTGAAAGAGCATCTAGGATGGTTAAGAAAAATCTAAGTTTAGACAGAGAGTGTCTTAGGCCATTTTTGCCTCCTTTGCGCTTCCCTTCCTGTCTCCTGGGACTTCTTCCTCTTTCCCGTGGCACCTCCACTAACCTGTATTGTAGGAGCCACAGTTCTGCTACCCCAGATGTGCCCACAGTCTCTAGGGACCACTTGCCTGGTCTCAACCTCCTGCCCCTTCCCCTTTCTCCACCCTTGCTCCCATCTAAACTTCTATGCTAGTTCTTCCTTGCAAGCAATATTATAAAACTGATATTTTTTGGCACTTACATTTTATAAAATACAGATTGTTATGTTGAAACCCAACAACCCTGTCAGGATGTTATAATTATCTCCATTTTAGCATAAAAGCAAATCTAAGGCTCGGAGTTTCAGTGGCTTCTCAGGTAACCGGGTAATTGATGGATTCATGCCTTTCTGTTCCACATGTCGGCTGCCACCGTCAATGCTGCAGGCTCGGTGACTACTTGGGCCATGATGTCTTCTCTGCATCCGTCTACCTGGGCTTCTCAGGGCAGGCCAAAGTTTCCAAACAGACATAAGAAATCTTCTTTTTGCACTCCATTTTCTGAAATAAGAAAGAGCCACTCTGAAGCAAGTTTGCAATTGAGTTTTATGTGTGTGTATGTATTTTTAATGTTATCTCACTTTTCTCCCTCATTGCATGACAGCCCTATTCCTACTAAACGTAATCCAGTATCTCCTCAATAATTTTTGTGTCAGCGTGTTTATCAAGGAAGGTAGTACCTAGGCCAAGGCTAGTGTTTAGATTGGATGGTGTGAACAGTTGGGCTGGGTTCTCACTTTCAGCAAGGCCACTTTGGGCTAGTTGACAGGCATGTGGGTGAAAGAATCTCCTCAGTACAGGTGACTGGGAGGGAGCAAAGGAGGGGGAGGCTGGGAAGAAATCCTGGGGTCTCTTCCTAGTGTGAGCTCTGTGGAGAAAAGGCTGGGAAGAGATGTTGAGGATGTTGTTTTCAGAAGTGATTTCCTGAGACTCGTGACACAGTCTGCAGTGGGTCAGGGCCCAGCTGGAAAGGTGTGAGGGAGAGGTGTGGAGAAAGGCATCTTCGTGCAGAGGGAGCTTTAAAGGGAGCTTGGCTCATTTGTGCCTTTGAGGGAAGCAGTAGGAAGAGGCATGACAGCAGCTGTCACCCCAAGGACCAGAGGTACTGGCTCTGAATTCCAGAAACCTGAGAGGAAAAGAACTGCAGGAACCTATGTGAGACACCCAGGCTCCCACAAATATGATTTGGAGCTGGCTTTACACCAGGACAAGACCTAGCTGTTGCAGTTTTACAGGTGGGATCTGGTGAGGGGTGACTGTTGTTGGTATTATGACCCCTGTTACCATGATTAGCTGACTTTTGGGATGCTGAATCTCAACATAAATTTTGGCTAACCCTCCAATTTTTCATAAATAATGTAACAATTGCACATTTCCAATTACTGTTTGTTTTGTTTTGTTTTGTTTTGTTTTGTTTTTTAAAGTATTTATTTGCCCAAATGATATGTCGGTTACAGGCTGTTAGAATGAGGAAATGTACTGGGACAAGGAGGACCTGAGCCACCGCCTGTCCTGGAACATAGCAGGTATGCGTCACCAGCTTAATACCTGACCTCGAGATTCCTTATTATCAGAAGCAACCCAGACACAGCCACCAGCATCCTGCTGGAAACCTCACTGCCCCTCCCGCCTCCCTGAGCTTTTCCTAGGGGCAAGGCACAGAAAACTCCTGGACTTTAGAGGACATTGTCTTGCAAACACGTATACACAGGACACTTGGGACAGATCAGCAGGGTGACCCGCCCTCCCCGGGAGTCTGCTACACACTCTTGAAAACCCTTCTATCCTTTCCTTTGCTGCTGTAGTTCTCTTGGACTCAGCCTGATTGCAGTGTCCCGCCTCAAGTAAAAGCACTTAATTGGACCTTTTTGGCTCCCCGTCTTTTCTTAGCCACCTTGGCTGCCTAACACAGACAAAAGTTCACTGAGGATGCTTGGCCATCAGGGACCACCAGCTTTCTCAGTGCCCTCTGGGATATGGTGTGAGTAGTTTGTGGGGGTGATTAGCCCATCAGCCCACCCTCTCCTGCCCCAGGCTTTATAATCTCTGACAAAGTCCCCTGTGGAACTGAGGCACTTTGGCGGAAGGTGGGGCTCGGCTTATCCTTTATGGAACTGAAACAAAGAAAATGAGGGGAAAGTGAATTTTATACTAGCATATTTCCTCATTCTTTTTCTCAGTGGAGATTGTATATTAAGCCTGAAGACTTGACTTTGTAAGAGGGCAGAAACACAGGAGCTCAGTCATTGGATTCAATTCCCAACCTTTATCCCATGGTCTCTTAAACACCATGGAGGACTGATGGATGGACCAATGCCTTTCACCGAGGAGGGTGAGAACTACATTCAGAGTGCCCAGGTACGAATCCCAGCTCCGCTACTATTGTGTCACCTGAGGCCAAGTACTTAACCTTTCTGAACCTCAGCTCTCTCACCTGTAAAATGAGAGAAAAGGGTTACTACCTCATACGGTTGACATAAGGATGAAATGAGAAAAAAGAGTATACAAGACCCAGAGGCTCTGACACATTTCATACACCCAACAAATATCATTTATTATTATTGAATGTGGATGTTTTCTTTGATTCAGTTGTGTTTATTTATACCTGAGCTGACATTATTTTTTAATAGGTGTTTCTCTTCCTTTTGTTAGAAGCTGTTTTTGTTTTTGATTTCTCTCTTACTGATCTAAGACCTATGCTCTTAAACTCATCTTTGGCTTAGAGGTCTCTGTTTTGTGTTTTTTGTGTGAGGACTTCTACTACAGTACTTATCACAGTGTGTTTTGTTCTTTTGTTTATCTCCTTCATTAATTATAGGCTGTTTGATAGCAAGGCTTTGTTCCCAGAACCCAGCATATTGTAAGCTTTCACCAAAGATTGTTTGAAGATAAGCATAGAGGTTGAATAGATATTCTTATCAGAAAGGATTGTGATCAGTGAGGAAGCAGAAGCTTGTGAAATTCTACCCTACTGCATATATCAGAGTATAAGTGGCCAAACACAAAGTGGACCCAGGGGCCCAACCAAAGAGGCCTGGTCCATATTTTCTGCCCCTACCAGGAGTGGTTGGCTCCTAAGGCTGTCCTCCTGGACCTCATGATCTGGAAGGTGCAGCCCTAGACTCAGTAGAGTCTCCAAAGAACATGGCTGCAGCCCTTGGGATGGCTTGATAGAAAAAGGAGTATTTGACTAAGGAACTATAGCTACTTGAGGAATTGAACTTGACTCCTTCTGCTATTGATTTTACTTCCAGATGGTCTCCCTAGGCCCTCCCCTCTGCTGCTCTCATAACCTTGGCTTTAGTTCAATTCCTCATGATTTCTTGCCTGAATTACTGAATTGCCAGGCTTACCAGGGTCCCTTCTGCCCCATTCTCCACAGTGCTTACTGGGTCAGCATTCTCAAGACACTTTCCATTTCCTGCTCTCCCCCCCTCCCCCACCCCACTCCCCACCCCTGACTGCCATTGTTCAGAGTCTGTTTGCTCCCCACTGCCCTCTGTATAAAGGCTGACTTTGCTAACTGGGTCACTAAGCCTTTTCAGGGTGGGTCCCTGCTTTCTGCCCATTTTTTCCTCCCCTAACTCTTCCCTCCACTCCCCGCTCTCCTTTCATTTCCAGACACATGGAACAACACAAATTCCAGATCAGGCCCTTCTCTCAAGTCCAAGTTTTCACATCCTCTAGGAAGTAATCCTCATCTCCTTCTAGGATGATTTACTACTCCCCCAATTGTTAGATGCCAGGAAGTACCCAGACTTTCCTCCACCATATAATAATTGAATTGGATTATAATGAGCTAATTGTGGCATTCATTCAAGCCAACTTCCATTTATCCATTCCCTTATTCAGTGCTGCTGTAGTATACTTACCGGGCACTCTTGTTGATGCTAGAGACACATGTATTCATTAAGAAGGCAGGAGAAAAAAAATTGCTCTCATGGAGCTTGCATTCTAGTGGAAGGAGACAAACAATAAATGCATGAATGATTTATTTTCTAGTAAAAATGTGATACAAATCTTGGAAGGAAATAAATAGGGTGAAATGCTGATTAGATATTGTTGAGGGTATGTGAGTGGGTGGGCATCAGGGAAGGCCCCGCTAGAGGAGGTGATATTTGAATGGAGTTGAAAAGCATAATGGGAGGAGAGCTGTATACAGAACCAGGGATGGATCATGATCTCCAGGCGGGGAGTGGGTTTGGCATGCTAGAGGAAGGAAAGGTGCCATTCTCCCTGGAGCACGTCATCAGCCCCCAGTAGACTGCGAGCTCCCTGAGACCCTGCAGTGTCTCCTACTATGTTCACAGGGTCTGGACTAACGCTCAGAAAATTAATAGGTGATCATAAGTATTTGAATGAGTAAATATAATTTAAAAAGTTCTACCTTCTTTGGTATTTCACTCTGAAAGCTAAAAAGGCCTTAAAACTTTGAGAGCTTTTATTCTAGGAACTATAGTAAAATATTCTTTTGTTCCAGCTTTATTGTGATATCATTGCCATATAGAATTATATAAATTTCAGGTGTACAATGTGATGTTTTGATATACCTGTATATTGTGAAATGATTTCCATAATAAGGTTAGTTAACACATCCATCACTTCACTTACTCACCATTTTTTTTTGTTCTGAGATCTACCCTGTTAGCAAATTTCAAGTGTACAATACAATACTGTTAACTATAGTCACCATGCTGTACATTAGACCCTCAGAGCTTATTTACCCTACAATGGAAAGTTTGTACACTTTGATCAACCTCTCCCCATTTGCCTAACCCCTAGCCTCTGGCAACCATCATTCTACTCCCTGTTTCTGTGAGTTTGACTTTTTTAGATTCCACATATGTGAAATCATACATTTTTTGTCTCTCTCTGTCTGATTTATGTCACTTAGTATAATGCCCTCAAGGTCTATTCATGTGATCACAAATGGCAGGATTCCCTTCTTTTTTACAGCTGAGTAATATTAATTTCATTTTTTTCTTTACCCACTCACCCATTGATGAGCATTTAGGTTGTTTCCATATAATGGCTATTGTACCTAATGCTGCAATGAACATGGAGGTGCAGATATCTCTTTGAGATAATGATTTTTATCCTTCAAATATATACACAGAAGTGGGATTGTTGGATCACATGGAAGTTCTATTTTTAATTTTTTTGAGGAACTTTTATACTATTTTCTATAGTGACTACAACAATTTACATTTCTGTCAACAGTGCCCCAGGATTCCCTTTTCTCACATCCTTGCCTACATTTGCTGTTACCTCTTGTCTTTTTGATAACAGTCATTCTAATAGATGTGAGGTGATATCTCATTATCATTATAGCAAAATATCCCTCCTCACTCTTCTTGGGAGTTGTTTGTCATGTTTTATTTTGTTTTCTTTTTCCTGGACTCTGGTCTCTGTTGGCTTCCATTTTGGAGAAAATTGCTACCTGGTCTAACACAGCATCATAGGGCATAAAGACTCACTGGGGTTAAAGTGCATTTTAGTAACCTGGATAGTTAGGCCATTTTTCTCATCAATATAAATAGATGCATCGCCAAGATAGAGAAACAAAGAAAAATTCTGGAAAGGGTGAAGAGTTTGGCCTTTGAATACCTTAAACAAACAAACAAAGTACTGTGAGGCATGTGGATTTAAAAAAAAAAATTGGTTCTATTCTCTCTTAAACACATCTTTTTTCAGTTGTCTTCCCATTAACAAAAATCTCCATGATCTTTCTGTATTAAGATCCTAATATTGCATCATCATTTGCTACTGTGTAGAGATTCACAGGATCTCCCTGTTCCCATCACCAGCCTCACAAGGTCTTGAACATTTGTTGCTTGTTTATTTATTATGTTCTTTGACAGCCAATGTTTTTATTGGCTGTCAAAGAGCTCTCCTTCTGAAGCAAAACTTTTCTAGAAGAAGCCAACCTGTCCCTCAAATTCTGTAATTTTTATTTTAAAGAATTTTTCCCACTGAGCATCTCTCTGAAATAGTTTTCAAAGTTGTTCCTCAATAATGTTTTCTCCTTGATTCTCAGTGGGTATTTCTCCTGAAGTCCTCTCATATAAGAGAGATCTATGGTGATGACAATCACCTTAGTCAAATCTACTTAACCTCTTCACACTGGCAATGGCTGAATCAATAGTTAAAGATGTACTACTTTAAAAAGACCAGATTTATCTTTATTCACAACAAATTCATTAAAAATAAACTTAAGCCAACATCAAGATTATTAAACATTTTTTAATATAAAGCATATATTCCCTTTGGAGTATGAGTACAATAGGAGTTCCTGCTGAGTCTAAGTAGGCATGTCTGGCCAACTTGTAAAAAGAATCTACCAGCAACCTACATGGATGTGAGCTGAGAAGCATCCTGGGAGAGACTTCATCTTAAGAGAAGGAAAGAGCTAGAGAATAAGAAACTTTAGACTTTGGAAGGCAGGGACAATTCTAAGTTTAGCTGGGTGATTGTCACTTTGATTTAGCTCTGGCCCCAAACCTTACTGGAATTATACCTGAGCCCCATAGAAAGAGAGCAGGGTTATCAGAAATAAAAAACAAGAGCAGCTTTATTTAAAAACAGGACACTGAGGCAGGAGCAGAACTGGCTGACTGCACTATGGCAAGAGAGGAACGAAACATTCTTGCCTACTTCCCAACACAATACTCTGAAGTGTTAATATTTATTGCTTCCACTATGGCAGAAGTCAGGGGGACCCGCAGACATGGTGACATGCCATGGTTGCCCAGTGAGTGATGACACAGCAGGAAATGCAACCATCAGAGGGAGACATCTCTGGAAGCACATGCAGTATACCTCCAAGGACATCTAGAAGTACTTGAGAAGTATAGGCAACCTTCCTGCAGAAGGTACCCATGGAAGGCAGGGAGGTTCTGTGGAATTTGGGTTCTTACTATTAATGTGACTCCCTTAGTGCTCAAAAGCTATAGAAGCTTGGGGAAACATGGATTAAATAAAATCCTGAGTTCTGTACTGGGACAAAAGTAAGAAATGTTTTAAGTGAAATTAAAGAACGACATGATTTTGTGTACTTTATATCAAACTGGATAGTTGGATGGAAAATGTATTTACATCATAATACAACCACACATAATATATACTTTTGTATGTTTTCACTGAATAAAAAGCAAATCCAAGAAGTCAACTGGTGCCCTAACATCCCCCCAAAACTTGTAAAGCAAATTAATTACAGAATTTATAGTTGCAAACATATTTTCCTGAGTTCTTTTGGTTTCATATTTTTTTACTCCCAAATCTTGTTAACTTCTAATATACTTATGATGTGGATTCCTTCTTAATGCAGAACACATTTTAATATTCTTGTTTTTGGCAAGATTTTACACAAACATGTTACTTCCAGAGAGTGACTTAGTAAGAAATGTTAATAGAAACACCTTTATAGTATTCATAGGTGTTTAGTCTTTAAAAATATGTGTGATCAGATTTTTAAAAACCCTATAATTGCTAAAATTAGCACATTAAGAAACTTAACTTTTATCTTTGATAGTAAATAAGTACCGTGGAAATGCATAGAAGATAAAACAATGATAAATATTAATTTAAAATTTTAATGTTTACTGATTTTTTAATTACAAGAAATAATGTTCTAATTGTAGAATATTTAGAAAAAGTTTAAAAATATTAATAAGAAAACAAACCACAGACCCCATAATCCAACCTGTTGGAGACAACCACTTTTATAATTTGGGGGTGTTTCTTTTTGTGTTTCTCTATACTTGTACATATTACATATACATATAGTAAAATATGATCAAAATATTGCATACTAGTTTTTAAACTCCTGTTGTATTTTCACCTGCTATTTTTCTTAAACCTTAATTATCTAGTCATTTGGAAAGTATAATTACATTTCTTTCTATTAGTCATTATCTTTTTGTGACTAAAAGCAGTTTGAAATATTTTTACCTCTGCTTATAAGAAGGTAACTGTACCTATTAACTATCATCTCTGTAAAATGAGAAAATTTTCAGACTTTTACTGTCTTTCTACACTTTATAACTTTGATTCATGTAATCTCAAATTTAGACCTAAATTATTATTATTGTTTTATATTAACAATTTTTAGGGGGGACTTCTTTTTGAAATTTGTTTTGCCCTGTAATTATACATGTTAATGACAGTTTTTAAGACATCACTCTAGGTTTATCTGTAGAATTTCTAACACTTCTTTTTATGCAGAAGTCCTCATTCTTCAGCTCCTTACCTTGATCCAACTCTAGAGTGGCCAGATTGTGTTCCTAATCTGTGAGAGCCATACTTTCTGGAGAATACTGGTCTTTCCTACAACTGATCTCCTGACTAAGTATATTATTTTTTCCCTCCCCACCTTAGAAGTTAGTCTTCATTTAGGACTGCTACTTGGTTCTCTGGAGGTTTTTCTTTCCTTGGGACAGTGGTTCTCAACCCTGGCTGCATATTCAAATCACAGGGGAGATTTTCTAAAATGTCCGTGCTCGGGCTCCACCCGAGAATAATTAAGTCAGAATGTCTAAAGATGGAGCCCAGACACTAGTATTTTTAAAAGGCTCACCTAATAATTTTAATGCAAAACTGGGGTTGACCCCAATCTTCTGTGTATCAGTTAGTTTGGCCTTATTTGTAAGGTGGAAGGTCACCAGTTCGATTCCCAATCAGGGCACATGCCTGGGTTGTGGGTTCCATGGCCAGTTGAGATGCGTGCAAGAGGCAACCAATCAATGTTTCTCTCACACATTGAAGTTTCTTTTCCCCTCTTTCTCTCTTCCTTCTCCTCTCCCTAAAAATAATGAATAAATAAAATCTTTAAAAAAATAAAACTGGGGTTGAGAACTACTATTTAAGAAATAAACTATGCTTCTTGCCTGGATGCTTGTAGAGGTTTTTTTGTTAAGTCTTAAGACATTCAAAAGGATATGTCTAGATGCTCATGTCTCTTCATCACTACCTGCTAACTTTAAAAAACTTTTTATTTAGAGAGAGAGAGAGAGAGACAGACAGACATTGATTTGCTTGATTTGCTGTTTCACTTATTTATGCATTCATTGGTTGATTCTTTTTTAAAAATTATATTTTATTAATTATGCTATTACAATTGTCTCAATTTTCCCCTTTGCCTCCCTCCACCCAGTGCCCGCTACTCCCTCAGGCAATCCCCACACCATTGTTCATGTCCATGGGTCATGCATATATGTTCTTTGGCTACTCCATTTCCTATACTGTACTTTACATCCCCATGGCTATTCTGCAACTACCTATTTGTATTTCTTAATCCCCTCACCTCTTCACCCCTTCCCCCACACCCCCCTCTCAACTTTCAACCATCAAAATGCTCTTTGTATCCATGATTCTGTCTCTGTTCTTCCTTTTTCTTAGTTTGTTTTTAGGTTCAATTGTTGATAGGTATTTATTACTCATAGTTTTGATCTTCTTCCTTTTCTTAAATAAGTCTCTTCAACATTTTATATAATAATGGTTTGGTGATAATGAACTCCTTTAGTTTTTTCTTGTTTGAGAAGCTCTTTATTTGCCCTTTGATTTTAAATGATAGCTTTGCTGGATAGAGCAATCTTGGCTGTAGGTCCCTGCTTTTCATGACTTTGAATATTTCTTGCTAATCCCTTCTAGCCTGTAAAGTTTCTTTTGAGAAATCTGATAGTCTTATGGGAACTCTTCAATAGGTAACTAACTGTTTTTCTCTTGCTGCTTTTAAGATTCTTTCTTTATCCTTAACCTTTGGCATTTTAATTATGATGTGTCTTGGAGTGGGCCTCTTTGCATCCATCTTATGTGGGACTCTCTGTGCTTCCTGGACTTGCATGTCTATTTCCTTCACCAAGTTAGGGAAGTTTTCTTTCATTATATATTTTTTAAAACATTTTGTTTATTTATCTTTAGAGGGGAAGGGAAGGAGAGAGGGAGAGATGGGGAGAAATATCAATGTATGGTTGCCTCTCATACATCCCTTGCCAGGAACTGGCCTGCAACCCAGGCATGTGCCCTGACTGGGAATTGAACAACAATCCTTTGGTTCACAGGCCTGTGCTCAATCCACTGAGCTACACCAGCCAGGGCTCTTTCATTATATTTTGAATAGATTTCTAATTCTTTGCTCTCTTTTTGTCCTTCTGGCACCCCTATGATGTGAATGTTGGTATGCCTGAAGTTGTCCCAGATGCTGTTTACACTACCCTTTTTTCTTGGGGGGGGGCATTCTTTTTTCTTCTTGTTGTTCTGACTTGTTGTTTTTTGCTTCCTTATGTTCCAAATCATTGATTTAATTCTTGCCTTCATACTGTTGTTTCCCTGTAAACTGTTCTTTATTTCAATTAGCATATCCTTTGCTTTGACTGTATCTTTTTTATGCTGTTGAGATCCTCACTAAGTTCCTTCAGCATCTTTATAACCAGTGTTTTGAACTTTGAGTTTGATAGATAGTTTTTCTCCATTTTTGTTTAGTTCTTTTTCTAGAGTTTTGATCTGCCCTTTCATTTGGACCATGTTTCTTTGTCTTCTCATTTTGACAGTTTCCCTTTGTTTGTTTCTATGTGTTAGGTAGAGCTGCTATGACTTTCTGTCTTAGTAGTGTGGCCTAATGTGGTAGGTGTCCTGTAGGGTCCAGTGACACAGCCTCCTCTATCACCCAAGATGGGTACTTGAGGTGCACCCTATGTGCCCTGACTAGGAATCCTACTCATTACCTTGGAATATGGGGAGGACACACTAACTAACTGAACTACCTGACCAGGGATACCTGGAAAACTTTATTTCTATAAACTCAGCAATTTTCCCCAATGATTTCTTTGAATATGGAGTCTACATATCCAGTTAATTTTCTCTTTGTAGAATTCTAAGGACATGTTGATTTGATTTCTGGGATCTTTCCTTCATATTTTCTTTATTTTATCTTACCATTTTATCACTTTATTCTTGTGATGTCAGTGTGAATTTCTTATTTATATTCTTATTTATTCATTCTATTTTTATGGTAGTCAATCTGCTATTACCTTTGACAATGTTTGTAATTCTTTGATTGTATTTCTCATTTCCATACAAACTACATTGCCCAATTTTAGCAAAAATTCTAAAGTGACTTTAAAATTCAGCTTATACTCCAACTAATAATTTATGAGATTTTCAGTTGCTCTGTATCTTTACCAACACTTGGTATTGTTATTTGCCTTTTCCTGTGACTGATAATGTTCACACTTATTGATCATTTATCCATCCACTTTTCTAAAGTGACTGTTAAGTATTTTACTCATTTTTAGTTGGTTTTCCAATTCTATTCCTGTTGATCTGTGGAGATTGTTTATATAATCCTTTTTCAGTTAAAGCCCTTAAAAAAACCTGTTCTTAATCTGTGGCTTGCCTTATCACTATCTTAATATTGTGTATTGATAAACATAAATTATTCATTTTAGTAAAGTTTATTTTTTTCCAATCTTCATTTTCTGGATAGTGGTTTTGGTGTTCCAGTTAAGAAAATCTGGACTTCCAGCCAAGATGGAGGCGTAGGTGGACACACTGTGCCTCCTCTCACAACCAAGATTAAGGACAACAAAAATATAGAATAAAAAAAACCCCAACCAGAACAGATAGAAAATTGAATTGTATGGAAATCTGACAATGATTCACCCAGACTGGTAAGAGGGGCAGAGTTGGCAGCCGGGGGAAAGGGATCAGGGCAGGAAAAAGCAGTGGCTAGTGGTCTGGTCGCACAGGTGGCAGTTACTGAGCACAGGGAGGCAACAAGCAGACCAAGCGAGGTGCACAGGGCAGCTGACCATGGTCACACATTCATGCACAGATAAACCAGGAGAAAACAGGCAGCAAGACAGACTGCACAATGCAGGGCCCCAGCACTGAGAAATAAAGCCTAAAAGCACCAATTGAAAACACTTATGGGGGTTGAGGTGCTGGGAGAGAATCCTAGTCTCACAGGAGAGTTTGTTAGAGAGACCCACATGGAAGTCAGCACCAGAAGGTCCCAATTTGCTTGGGGAAGGTGGCGGAGGAGACTGGAATCCAAGAGAGAGCGGAGCAAGCACCATTGTTCCCTCTTGGACCCAGCCCCCACATCCAGCATCACAACCTAGCAACTGGGTTGCCCCGCCCTGGTGAACACATAAGGCTCTGCCCCTCACTACATAACAGGCATGACCAGAACCCCCCCCCAAAAAAAAACCCAAACCAAAAATGGCTCAAACAGGAGAACAGATCAAAGCCTCAGAGGTAATTCATCTAAGTGACCAAGAGATAGCCAACGTATCAGATGTACGGTTCAAAGCACTGGTGAGTAGGAAGCTCACAGAATTGGTTGATTTTGGTAGCAAATTAGATGAAAAATGAAAGCTACAATAAGTGAAATGAAGAAAAATGCACAGGGAACCAATAGTGATGGGAGGAAAACTGGGACTCAAATCAATGGAGTGGACCAGAAGGAAGAAACAAACAACCAAATAGAAAACAAGGAAGAAACAAGAATTCAAAAAAATGATGAGAGGCTTAGGAACCTCCAGGACATCTTTAAATGTCCCAACATCTGAATTATAGGGGCACCAAGAGGGGAAGAGGAAGAGCAACAAGTGGAAAACTTATTGGAACAAATAATAAAGGAGAACTTCCCCAATCTGGCAAAGGAAATAGACTTCCAGGAAGTCCAGGAAGCTCAGAGAGTCCCAAAGAAGTTGGACC
Source organism: Anoura caudifer (assembly GCA_004027475.1). Lineage (NCBI taxonomy): Eukaryota > Metazoa > Chordata > Mammalia > Chiroptera > Phyllostomidae > Anoura > Anoura caudifer. Next base: position 153,776 of record PVKU01000280.1, on the reverse strand, counting down.
CAAGGAGGAACACACCAAGGCACATCAGAATTACATTAGCCAAGATTAAAATGAAGGAGAGAATTCTAGAAGCAGCAAGGGATAAGGGGACAGTCACCTACAAAG